>JALIGW010000032.1:3837278-4082278 GCA_023053685.1 Diadophis punctatus similis | reverse complement strand
CACTAAGCAGGTCACAGCATCAACTGACTTGATTTTATGACTGTTTTCACAACGGTCATAAAGCCTGTCATCGTTGTCGGTGAGCTAATCACATAGTTGTTAAGTGAACCACAGGGTCATTAAGTGAATCAGCTGTCCTGTATGGGCAGGTTTTTTTTTTTTTTTTTTTGCTAGAAATCAGCAAAAAAAATGTTGCAAATCGTGGTTGCGTGAGTGACCATTAGATGCTGCAACCCGTCATAAAAACAAACTGGTTTCCAGGTGCCAAAAATGCAATCATGTGACTACAGGGTGTGTGTAACAGTTGTAACTTCAAGGACAGGTCGTAAGTAATGTTTTTTTGGGGGGGGGTCTGTCGTAACTTTGAACGGTCATTAAAGAATGGTTGTTAAGCAAGGATATTCGTAGGAGACCAACCTCTACCACTTTGGATCATGGACATCAGAGAAATTACCCCTATCCGAATCAGCCTGCCCTTCGATAGGTGAGGGGGTTGGACTAGATGACCTACAAGGTCCCTTCCAGCTCTGTTATTCTATATCTCTGTATCTGTATTGATTGTCGAGGCAAAGGATGAGCTTTGCTTGGCACGAAATGTTTGGGGTTTGGATTCAACGGGACAGGAACGCATAGCTGCCGGTGGGCGCACGCATTCCAGAACGGGCCAACTTACCATGGCCAACTCACCTTGGCCAACTCACCTTGGCCAGCTCGCTGTGGCAAAATTCAACAGTTTTATTTAATTCTTTAAAAATATTTTCAACATTATTTTAATTTTTGTCATTCAGATTACATTTTGTCCCTCTTTTTGCATCCTCTCTTTAATAATTCTATGTGCTGCCCTGCTCACTCATACAGATATATAACTGTGGTTTAGTGAGTCTATTAATATTCTCCTGCAATTCCCTTCATCAAAAAAAACCTGTCCCAGCCACAAGCAGACCGATGTTAGTCCACAGAGCAATGGCCAAAGAGTCCACACAGCACTTGAAAGTTTCTCAAACATAATAAACCCAACATAATAAATGCACAACGCAAGAAAGGTGATGAGTCACAAAAAAAAAACCCCAGAGTTTCCAAGGCACAATTCAAGTTATGGCACGGTGTCCATCCAAAGCGAGGCAGGAATCATATAAGAAACTAAATATGAGCCAGCAGTGTGTGGCGTTAGCTAAAAAAGCCCATGCAATCCTAAATTGCATTAACAGAGGGATACAATCTAGATCAAGGGAGGTACTAATATCACTCTATAAAGACTTAGTAAGACCACACTTAGAATCCTGCATCCAGTTTTGGTCACCACACTATAAAAAAGATGTTGAGACTCTGGAAAGAGTGCAGAGAAGAGCAACAAAGATAATTAGGGGACTGAAGAATAAAACATATGATGAACAGTTGCAGGAACTGGGCATGGCTAGTCTAGTGAAGAGAAGGACCAGGAGAGACATGATAGCAGTGTTCTAATATAGGAGGGTCTGCCACAGAGAGGAGGGGGGTCAAGCTATTCTCCAAAGCACCCGAAGGCCAGAGAAGGAATAATGGATGGAAACTGATCAAGGAGAGATTCAACCTGGAAATAAGGAGAAATTTTCTGACAGAAAAGAATCAACCGATGGAACAGAAGTTGCCTTCAGAAGTTGTGGGAGCTTCATCACTGGAAGCTTTTAAGAAGAGACTGGACTGCCATTTGTCAGAACTGGTGTAGGGCCTCCTGCTTGGGCAGGGGGTTGGACTAGATGACCTCCAAGGTCGCTTCCAGCTCTGTTATCACGATGACCAAAATACACCCAGCTAGAAAACAAACACGTAGTTCCCAGCAACGCCTCCCTCCGTCTGCTGTGCTAAATAGCCAGCTTCTGGTGTAATCTGACTGACCTCCTCTGCTCCTGTCTTTTCTCTGCCCTACATGGATCAATGCAGAAGGCAGTTCCTCCTCCTCCTCCTCCTCCTCCTCCTCCTCCTCCTCCTCCTCCTCCTCCTCCTCCTCCTCCTCCTCCTCCTCCTCCTCCTCCTCCTCACTGATCGTCTGCAACTGCATGCTTTACCTAGCTGGAGCTTCAGCCAAATCCCTTCTGGATGGCCTCTTGGAGCAATTAATTCAGCTCCTGACGTGCCAAGGTTCATTCTCCCACCATCTGACCTCTAGAGAGGTGTCTGTGGAATCATCCAGGGGAGTCAATACACTCTATTTCATCATTTCTTCCATGGTGGCGCAGTGGTTAGAATGCAGTACTGCAAGCTACTTCTGCTGACTTCTGGCTGCCTGCAATTTGGCAGTTCGAATCTCACCAGCTCAAGGTTGACTCAGCCTTCGGTCCTTCCGAGGTGGGTAAAATGAGGACCCAGATTGTTGAGGGCAAGAGGCTGACTCTGTAAACTGCTTAGAGAGGGCCGTAAAGCCCTGTGAAGCGGTATAAGTAAGTGCTATTGCTATTCCTTCCTTCCTTCCTTCCTTCCTTCCTTCCTTCCTTCCTTCCTTCCTTCCTTCCTTCCTTCCTTCCTTCCTTCCTTCCTTCCTTCCTTCCTTCCTTCCTTCCTTCCTTCCTTCCTTCCTTCCTTCCTTGTGTTGTGGCTTGCCTGCATCCCGTGCAGCTGGTCGAGGATCCGGAGGACCAAGAGCCGACTGTGGCACGGCACTATCATCCCTTGCACCTGGCACCTGAGTCAGATAGTGAGGAGGACTCAGTGCCAGAGGAGGAAAACCAGCCAGGGATTTCTGCACCTTCTCAGTTGGTGATGAGTGATTCAGCAGAAGAGGAGGAGCCTCTGCTTGATGCTAGGGCATGCAGGGCAGCTCTACAGAAGGAGGTCTCCTCGCATGTAGAGCTGAGGGCTAATTGGCCACACCCTCAGGCTATTTAAGTCTTCAGCATGCACACATTGACTGTGGAATCAACTCGTTGCATTATTATCACCACGTCGTTCATTGCTCTCGGACTTTCTACAGCTTTGATATCTGGATTTCTGGTTTGTGCAATACTTTATTCCGGGCTTTCTGCCAAATTCTGAGAGGTACAGATAACGGAGGACTAATTGCTTGTTTGCTTTGGGGGTTTGGATTCAGGCCGACTCTGAAGAAGCAATAATATCGGACTCTCTGAAAAAAGACCCTTTTGCTATTCTTTATGAGCTTTACAACCTAGTTACTAAGACTCTTTATTAGTACTAAAAGATTATTATTTGACAGACAGTTGTGTGTGTGTCATTCCTGAGTGTGTCTCCGTGCTGGGACACAACACCATGAGCTGTTGTGGCACAGTGGTTAGAATGCAGTATTGCATGCTAATTCTGCCGAATGCCAGGAATTTGGTCCTAGCCAGCTCAAGGTTGACTCAGCATTCCGTCCTTCTGAGGTGGGTAAAATGAGGACCCAGATTGTTGGGGGCAAGAGGCTGACTCTGTAAACCCCTTAGAGAGGGGTGTAAAAGCACTGTGAAGCGGTATAGAAGTCTAAGTGCGATTGCTATTAAATTCGCCATGGCGAATTGTCCCGGGACGAGGTGACTATGGTGAGCTGTCCTAAACCCCGCGCATCCTTCCTCCGTTGCTCTGCCTTCCTCACTCCCCTTCACTGTTTTCTCGCAGATGACAGACAGGAGACGGCATTGAATCTGTCCACCAACGGCATTAGCAGCATCAACATGTCGATAGAAATAAACGGCGTTGTCTACACAGGTAAAGACCTCCCCCTCCCTCCCCCTTTGTGTGAACGCAGGCTGCAAATCCAGAGGTCGCAAAGCACCAGCTTTGCCTCCCGCCTGGGTTTTTTCCGATCATCGGTACAGGATACCGGGAGAGGCAGTACCTGAGGAATTGCTAGCTTTGGAAGAGGAGGCGCTAAATGAGAGATTTGGTGGGCGTGGGGCAGGGGCGGGTTGCTTACTTACCAATACCAGTGCGCTGCGCGCGCATCTCCATCTTTCGTGTGCGCACTCGCTCGCTACGTCGCCATCTTTTTAAAAGAATTTTTCGGCTTTTTGGCTTCTGCGCATGTGCGGAAGCAAAATCTCACTAAAATCTCACCAAAATCTCGTGCGCGCGCGTGTCCCCTCACGAGATTTCGGTGAGATTTTGCTTCCGCGCATGTGCAGAAGCAAAAAAGCCGAAAAATTCTTTTAAAAAGATGGCGACACGCGCAACTGTCCGGTGAAGACAGCACCGGAGCAGTCGCGCGCAAATTGCGTAATCGGCGGGTCCCAACCGGAGCTGTGCACTGGACCGCACCGGTAGGAACCCACCCCTGGCATGTGTGTGTGTGTGTGTGGCTTGTGGGGCAAGCAGGTTCCAGGATCAACCCAGTTTTCTGGCATAGCATGAAGCAGGGTTTCCCAGCCTCCGGAACTTTTAGATGAGTGGCTGGCTGAGGAGTTCTGGGAGTTGAAGTCCAGATGTCTTGAAGATTGCCACAGTTGCTAGCTGGGAATCTTGGGTTGTCCCCATGGCCCATTGGTTTAGTTTGGGGGCCATATATCGGGGGGAAAGGGGTACATTCCATAACCAGGTTAAGCAAGGCAGCATAAATAAGACCCAGTTTAGTGTAGCGGATAAGGCCCTTTGGTTAAACCCTTTAGCTCAGAAACCAAGAGACTGTGATGTCTAGTCCTGACTTAGGCACAAAGCCAGATAGTGATTTTTGGCCAGCCACTTTTTCCTCTCTCCTGGGAAGGAGGCAATGGCAAACCACTTCTGAACAACCTTGGCAAGGAAGCTACAGAGACTTGTGCCAGCCAGTCTTTGAGAATTAAATGGTGCCAATAAAGGAGAATATTTGTAGCTCGGGATTGAAAGAAAGAGGCCCATGGTCTTCTCTGAGCTTGGTTGTTTTCTTGCAGACATTTCATTACCCAACTAGGTAACATCATCAGTGCTAGAAGGGAGTGGGGTTTGTGGAGAGGAGGAGGAGGAGGAGGAGGAGAACTGTGGGTCCATAATGCTCTCTGAGCTTGGTTGTTTTGTTGCAGACATTTTGTGACCCAACTAGGTAACATCATCAGTGTTGAAAGGGAGGGAAGTTTGTAGACAAGAGGGGGAGGAGGAAGAGGAGGAGGAGGACTGTGGGGTCCTTGGTGCTCTCTCAGCTTGGTTATTTGAAGATGTTTCATGACCAGACTAGGTAACATCATCAGTGCTAGAAGGGAGGGGGGTTTGCTGTCTGTTCATATACAAGTGGTCTGGCTAGAAGAAAATATTTGCAGCTCAGGTTTGAGATGAGGGCTCTTTGGTGGACCCCTCAATTAAATGGAAGAAAATAAAAAGGCAGCAGGGCCAACCTCAGGGAGAGACTATCCACTTTAAAATTCCCAAATGTTGACCTATGGACCCATAGCTCTGTGGTAGGTCAATGGCAGGTCAATGACTTCTCCCCCTAGGGAGGTGGAATTCAGGGGGTGGGCTTCCAGAGACCAGATCCTGAGTTGGGCAGGTGTGAGCAGTAATTGTTATGTGTGCTGATCATCTCCAACTTCCACTGCCTTAGCACCTCTCTCGCTCCGACAGGTGTGTTGTTTGCCAGACGGTCGGGCCTCCTGGGCGCTGCGGGAGGCACCCACAGCCACGCCACCGCAGGGATGCCACCGAGCCCGCTGTTCTCCGCCACATCTCGGGGACGTGCTCCGGCCAGCAGCTCGCCCTGAGAGGAGAAGCCCTGCAACCTGTCCTCCACCCTTCGGACAACGGCCTCCACTCTGCCATCCTGCGTGGAGACCTCCTAGGGGCATCTGCGTTCTTGCCTCAGGGTGGCAAAGGGTGAGGCCCCCAGCCCCCAGCTCTGGAGGGGCTTGGAGTGGGACTTCAGGGCAGGACAGGATGAAGAGACACTGTGGCACTGAGGTGGACATAGGTTTGAGAAGGAGGTGGTAGAGGGAGCTGATTATTCAGTGGAATGGCGTGGCTCCAGAGGTTGAAGGTGCTCCATCACTGGAGGTTTTGAAGAAGAGATTGGACAACCATTTGTCTGTAATGGGATAGGGTCTCCTGCTCAAGCAGTGGGTTGGACTAGAAGACCTCCAAAGTCCCTTCCAACTCTGGTTTTGTATTAATCAGTGGAATGGCTTTCCTCCAGAAGTTGTGGGTGCTCCATCACTGGAGGTTTTCAAAAAGAAATCAGACAACCATTTGTCAAGCAGTGGGTTGGACTAGAAGACCTCCAAGGTCCCTTCCAACTCTGATTTTCTATTAATCAGTTGAATGGCTTTCCTCCAGAAGTTGTGGGTGCTCCATCACTGGAGGTTTTCAAGAAAAGATGGAGCAATTTTGTTATTATGGAGCCATGGTGGAGCTAGCGAACTGTGGCCATGGCTTCTTCACCTGCATTGATCTCCTTGGTTATGGTTGGATGGTGGGCACCAGTTGGGTTCTTCCAAGGACTTGATGGTGGTTAGGAGTCTTCAACTGGAACAGGGTTCCAGCTTCTTCCTTGCCTTCTCCACCATTCCCTGCCCAGACATAGGTCCATGCTCTGAACATACTTCCTCCGTTTCCCACTCTTCACCACTACAGAGTCCTACCCCAATTCTGAGTTTGTACAGTCACCAATTCTTTGCACACTCACCCCAGGGTCTACGGCTCAGCCCAACAGTGGTGGGGAGTGGTTGCCAGTCCCAACCACATTAAAGATCTTGGGGAAGGTACACAACTGTGTGAGTGTAATAGTGGGGTGATTAAATCTCATGGTGGCATTAGTTCTAGTGCCAGCTGCATGGAACTTCTATCCAAGGCATCTTAGATAGAACCAAGATGGGTGGGGAAATGGTTAGAAGATCAGCAGGACATGTGAATGTCAGGATTATGGGATGGACCAAGGCAAGGAGGAAGCTTGTTAAAAAGAGATCCAAGCTAGAAGCAAGGAGAAACTTCCTGACAGTGAGGACAATTAATCCATGGAATGACTGGCTTCTCAAGAGTTGTGGGGGCTCCATCACTGGAAGTCTTGAAAACCTTCAAGAAAGCCCAACCCAAATCCAACAGATTAGACCACCATTTGACCAGAATGGTATATGGTCTCCTGCCTTGAGCAGGAAGTTGGACTAGAAGACCTGTGGCCTAGAGGTGGAGCTCTCGCCTCACAGTCAGGAGGTTGTGAGTTCGATCCTAGGTAGAGGCAGATGTAGGGTCTCCTGCTTGGGCAGGGGGTTGGACTAGATGACCTGCAAGGTCCCTTCCAACTCTGTTAATCTGTTAAGAAACCTCCAAGGTCCTTTCCAGCCTACGACTCTGGGAAGGTGGAAGGTTTGAGGTGAAGGTTGGACAACCGTTTGCCTGAAATGGCATAGGGTTTCCTGCTTGAGCAGGGGGCTGGACTAGAAGACCTCGATGGTCCCTTCCAACAGAACGACATTCTGTTCCTCTGTTAAGGTAGGGAGGCTTTCGTGAGTGGGACAGGCCAGTCGAGAGAGGATTGGGGTGTGGAGAGCAGGTTTGAGGGTTGATTGCACTTGCTCCCATCAAAACCGCCTTCGCCTGTCTCAGAGCCGCAGCGAGGACACCCGGTGGCTCCATAACTTCCATTCTCACCCTTGCTCCAACCCAACCCTCTCTCCCTTCCCACGTTCCTCCCTTCCCACGTTGCCTCCCTTCGGACACAACCAAATCACCCATTTCTCGGGTTGCACTTTCATGATGTCGCTTTGAGGGAATGGGGTGGGGGACAACCCCTTGCGGCGTTGAGGCAGCCCTTGGGGTGGGGGTGGGAAGCAGATTGTGTCTCCTTGGGTATCACCGGGTTTTGGGGGTGGGCTGGGGTGGGGATGGGGCGGGACGGGGGGGGGGGGAAACGGGTGTTTCTTTTGTGCTAGTGCAGAATGTCAACGTACCAAAGAAGGGGAGTGATTTCATCTACCTCATGTTCTTTCAGATGTGCCAAGGGGGGGCGGGAGAGGAGAGGAGGGGGCTCTTGGGAGCTGGGACTTGGGGCTCCAACTCACAGCTGTCTACGCTGCCGTAGAGAGCGCAGAACAGCTGCGCCAACTGCAGCCGAACCGAGCCGTGACGGCGTTTGGGTTGTTAGGGTCCTCCCTTCCTATTGGTACTGTCCTTGACCAAAGACGAGAGCCCTTCGCTGGGCCTCCTTGCACAACTGCCTGCCGGGTTCAAATATTGGCGGTCTGACCTCTGGCGCGGCCAGCCGAGGGACGACAAGGACGCGGCTACGTCAAAGGGACCGCTGGCAGACCCGTCTCTGGAGATCGGACATTCCGGAGACTGCAGTGGACGCTTTGTGGACTTCTGGGTCTTCAGCTCTTGTACCAAAGATTGGATTCACTGGGCACTTGGCTTTCCTGGGGAAGGGAAGGAGGGAGGGAGGAGGAAGGAAGGAAGGAAGCAGCGGGGGGGGGGGGCATTTTCTCCATCCTTCGGGGGTCTTTCCAACTTTCTCCGTTTCTTCCTTTTTGGTGTTTGGCTGGTGGGGTTAATTTTTCCCACCCTGGTGTATTTCCTGTGCCCTCTCTCTTTCTCTCTCTCCCTCCCCTTCTCTCCCTCCATCTCCCATCCTCTCTCTCTCCCCCTTTCTTTGTTTCTCCCTCTCTCCCCCTCTTTCCCCACCTCTGTCTCCCTCTTCCTCTCCCTATCCTTCTCCCCATCCTTCTCTCCCTCTCCCTCTGTCCCTCTACCACCTTCTCTCCCTCCTTCTCTCTCTCTCTTCCCCTCTCCCTTTGTCTCTCTTCCTTCTTTCCGTCCTCCCTCTCTCTCTCACCCTCCCTCTCCATCTTTCTCCCCCTCTCTTCCTCTCTCTCCCTCTTCCTCCCTCTCCCTCTCCTTCTCCTCCTCCTTCTCTCCCTCTCCCTTTGTCCCTCTATCACCCTTTCTCTCCCCCTCTTCCTTTGTCTCTCTCCCTCCTCCCTCTCTCTTTCTCTCTCCCCATCTCTCTCCCTCCTCTCTCCCTGCCTCATCCTCCCTCTCCTTATCTCCCCCTCTCTTTCTCTCTCCCCATCTCTTCCCCCACTTTCCCTCTCTCCCTCTCTCCCTTCTTCTCTCTTTCCCTCTCTCCCTCCCTCCCAGCTCCCATCCTTTTATTGTTCTCCCCTGCTTGTTGGCTTCTCTCCACGTTTCTCCCCAACTTTCTTCTAGGTTTCGGAGTCAATCCAGGCACTGAGGGGGAAGCTGGATTGGGGCACTCAGGGGAATGAATGCGAGTATCGATGAGGATGAAAATAAAAACGAAAGTAATTTGAAAAGAGGAAACCCTTGCGAGAGACTTTCATTTCTTCCCTCCTTCCGGCCTGAACTGGATGCATTTGGATGATGTAAAAATTGCCACTCGCCTTGAGACGGAGATGACCTTGAAGATAACACAGCTAGTCCTCGACTTACGACCACATTTGGAAACAGAATTTCCATTGGGGTGGTTAAGCGAGTCGCACCCCATTTTATGGCCCCTTTTTTTATGCAGTTCTTAAGCGAGTCAACAAGCGGTTGTTAAATGAATCTGGCTTCCCTCATTGACTTTGCTTGTTGGAATCCAGCTGGGAAGCTCAAAAATGACAATCACACAAATACATGAAATGGTGTAGGGTTTTCTGCCTAAACAGGGGGTTGGACTAGAAGACCTCCAAGGTCCCTTCCAACTCTGTCATTCTATTCCATTCCATTCCATTATTTTCTATTTTTCTTTTCTTTTTTTCTTTTTTCTTTTCTTTTCTTTTCTTTTCTTTTCTTTTCTTTTCTTTTCTTTTCTTTTCTTTTCTTTTCTTTTCTTTTCTTTTCTTTTCTTTTCTTCTCCTCTCCTCTCCTCTCCTCTCTCCTCTCCTCTCCTCTCCTCTCCCATCCTCTTCCTTTCTTTTCTCCTTTTCTCCTCTCCTCTTCTATCCTTTTCTTTTCCTTTCTTCTTTTCTTTCTTCTTTTCTTTTGTTCTCTTCTCTCCTCTCCTTTTCTTTTTTCTTTTCCTTTCTTCTTTTCTTCTTTTCTTCTCTCCTCTCCTTTTCTTTTCTTTTCTTTTCCTTTACTTTCTTTTTTCTTTTCTTTTCTTCTTTTCTTTTCTTCTCTCCTCTCCTCTCCTTTTCTTTTCTTTTCTTTTCCTTTCTTCTTTTCTTTTCTTCTTTTCTTTTCTTTTCTTCTCTCCTCTCCTCTCCTTTTCTTTTCTTTTCTTGCCGGTTGTCCAAGCGCCCACATTTTGATCAGTGACCCTGGGGATTCTGTGACAGTCGTGAAGTGTCAAAAGCCCCTTTTTCAATGCCTTCATGACATTGAGCAGTCGCTAAGTGAATAGTTGTAAATCGAGGACTACCTATATTCAGAAACTGTTAATAAAAACAAAGCAGAACCATCCCGAATCCTCTGGGAAAGGAGACGATACACGGTGGAAGCTCCCCCTTGACTCAAAGGGGTGTCAGAAGGATTATGACAGACATAGTCAGACTTGCAGGAATCCGTAACAATCGCCTGCCCCAATAAGATATACAAGAAGTCCTCGACTTACAACAGTTCACTTAGTTACAACAGCACTGAAAAAAGTGACTTACGACCGTTCCAGCATCCTCATGGTCACGTGATCAAAATTCAGAGGCTTGGCAACTGGCATGTACTTATGACGGTTGCAGCGTCCTGGGGTTGTGATCCCCTTTTGTGACCTTCTGACCAGCAAAGCCAATGGGAAAGCCGGATTCGCTTAACGACCGTGTTACCATCTTAACAGCTGCAGTGGTTCCCTGAACAACTCTGGCAAGAAAGGTCGTTAAATGGGGCGAAACTCACTTAGCAAACATCTCGCTTAGCAACAGAAATGTTGGGCTCAATTGTGGTCATAAGTCGAGGACTACCTGTATTAGAAAATGTGTTTCCTTTCAGAACTGCCCAGGTACAACCCTCCATGTCAGCCTTATCACCTCTCACCATTTCGGAGAGAATTTGTGCAGTTGCTTTAAGTTTACAGGAATGCAAGTCCAAAAACCGTACATCATTCCTTAGAAAAAATGGATGCTCAGCCTAGCAAAACAAGGCACCAGGCAAACAAAGGGCTAATTAAAATAGGGAAACATAAAACAGCTTTCAATTAAAATAAACACACCCGCCTGAAGTACATCATGCACAACTGTTAGTAGCTGACTCTGAACTTTCTGGCAGACCTACAATGGCCTTTCTCAAGACAAAACTCCCAAAATCTGCAGCTAGTGTGAAAACTGTAGCTTGACAGACACAAGCTTAGAAAAATCATAGAGGTTTTTCCAAGGTTCAAACCAGAAATAAGGGGACCACCACATAAGTATGAGCCAGCAGTGTGCGGCAGCTCATTCCAGATGTGGATTTATTTGTTTGTTTGTTTATTTATTTATTTGTTTGTTTATTTGTTTATTTATTAGATTTATATACCGCCTCATAGTGTAGCACTCTCTAAGCGGTTTACACCAGTAAGCAATGTATATTTATATTGCCCCCAACAATCTGGGTCCTCATTTTACCGACCTCGGAAGGATGGAAGGCTGAGTCAACCCTGAGCCGGTGAGATTTGAACAGCTGAACTCAAATGATCACAGTCAGCTAAAGTAGCCTGCAGTACTGCTCTCTAACCACTGTGCCATCTCGGCTCTTATCTTATAAAACCTTGGTAAGAACACACCTGAAATCCTGCATCCAGTTTTGGTCACCACCTTACCAAAAAAGATGTTGAGACTTTGGAAAAAGGGCAGAGAAGAGCAACTAAGATGATCAAAGGCCTGGAGACTAAAAAATGTGAAGAAGGGTTGCAGGAATTGGGTATGGCCAGTCTAGAGAAAAGAAGGACTAGGAGGGGACATGATAGCAGTCTTCCAGTATTTGAGGGGCTGCCACAACGAAGAGGGGGGGTCAACTTATTTTCCAAAGCACCTGAAAGCAGGACAAGAAACAACGGATGGAAACTAATCAAGGAGAGAAGCAACCTGGAATTAAGGAGAAAGTTCCTAATGGAGGACAATTAATCAGTGGAAAACGGCTTGTCTCCAGAAGTTGTAGGTGCTCCATCACTGGAGGTTTTTAAGAAGACACTGGACAGCCATTTGTCTGAAATGGTATAGGGTCCCCTGCTTGAGCAGGGGGCTGGACTAGATGACCTCCAAGGTCCCTTCCAGCTCTATTCTGATTGATTGATTGCAGCTGCCAAAAAAGCCAACACAGTTCTAGGCTGCATAAACAGAGGGATAGAATCAAGATCACGTGAAGTGTTAGTACCGCTTTATAATGCCTTGGTAAGGCCACACTTGGAAGACTGTACTGAATGGTACAGTCTAGCTTACTAAAGAGAAAGATTGGGGGGGACACGATAGCAGTCTTCCAATATTTGAGGGGCTGTCCCAGAGAAGACTTAAAGAACTCAGCATAACTTTATTTATTTATTAGTTGCATTTGTATGCCGCCCACTCCACAGAGACTCTGGGCGGCTCACAACAGTAAAAATTCACTTGCAACAACAAATATAAAAAGAATTAAAAACAATAGATAGTAAAACATTAAAAAAAACATTAAAAACCACAATTTAAAAACCCATACAATAAATCATTCATGGGGCCACTTTGAACGTACAGCATACGTTAAAATGAAATTTCATTGCCTACAGCTCTCAAAAGGGGCACCACCTCCAATATACACTACATGAACATGACAAAATAAGTAAATACAAAATTATGCATATACCCACATATATGACAGAGAAACCGCACAGTCTAGTTTGGATGTACAGATGCACATGGTGAGAGAAACGAATCTTGCGAGTTTACCAGACGGATGGCCTAGGGAACAAAGCTGTTACAGAATCTGGTAGTCCTGCTAGAAATACTTTGAAACCTCCTCCCAGAGGGGAACAGCAGAAACAGACCATAAAGTGTGTGTGTGGGGGGGTCTCTAACAATGCTTCGAACTCTAAGCCCATAGCGCTTATAAGCAGTATCCTGAATGATGGGAAGTGAGCTTCCTATAATCTTCTCCGCTGTCCTCACCACTCTCTGTAGGGACTTTCTATCTGAGGCACTGCAGGGATGCAGTTTGCTAAAAGGCTCTCAATCGTGCCCCTGTCAAAAGTGGCCAGGACAGAAGGAGAAAGATGTGCTCTCCTCATCCGATGCAGGAAATGCAGACGCTGGTTTGTACGCTTCAGTAAGGGTGATGTGTGGAGAGGGGAATGACTTATTCTCCAAAGCACCAGAAGCAGGATAAGAAGCAATGTGTAGAAGCTTGTTAAAGAGAGATCCAACCTAGAAGTAAGGGGAAATTTCCTGACAGTGAGAACAATTAACCAGTGGAAAGGCTTGACTCCAGAAGTTGTGGGGGCTCCATCACTGGAGGTTTTCCAGGATAGACTGGACAACCATTTGACAGAGATGATATAAGGTCCCTTGCCTTGAGCAGAGGATTGGACTCAGAGGCGGGTTCCTAATTTTTTTACTACCGCTCTGTGGGCATGGCTTATTTTGTGGGTGTGGCTTGCCAGCCATGTGACTGGGTGGGCGTGGGCCTCGGGAGCTTGGCAGCGGCCGGAGAAGCAGGGGGGCATTGCCCACCCACAACGCAGCCCACCGCAGCAGGAGCAGCAAGACCGCGGCAGCAGTTCTTCTAGGAGGCTCCATCCGGCCAGAATGCTTCTCCCCATTCGATGATCCTAGGCTCCTGCTGCCCGTTCCCCCTCCCCACAGCAGCTTGAGAAGCCTCAAACATGCAAAAATGCCTAGGATCATCACCGCACATTCGTGGCTTCTTGGACTGCTGAAGAGAGGGGAATGGAGATAGCTCCTGCTGCCCGTTCTTTCAGCGTCTCACGAGCTCCCTCACCCATCCTCCCCTGCTTGGACTCACTGTGGGGTAGGAAGGCAGCGCATGCACTTAAAAAAATTGTGGCACCCAGGCACCGGCAACCGACCGCACTGGTACTGTGATGTCACCAGCGGGCCGCTACCGGTGCTATAGAGTGGACCGCACTGGTAGGAACCCACCACTGGTTGGACTAGATGACCTCTGAAGTCCCTTCCAGCCCTGTGATTCTACGTGAGAAGCCCAAACCCTCCAAACTTCCTCGTCTTGTTCCCTAGTTTTCCTCTGCCTTAATTGGCCGGCAGATTCCTCGCCTGTTTCCAGCAGAATCTGTTTCCTCGTTGGGTTACAAATGGATTCGATGAAGATTTTCTTTCTGTGTCATTCTCTCCCCCCTCCCACCCGGCAAGTCAATATTACAATTTACTAGTCGGAGCAGCTCCTATTGACCGAGGTTGGACTTGGGTCAATAAATCAGGATTCTGACAGCCTCTATAAGCCAATTGCAAGGAAGGATTAAGGTGATGAACCGCAGGACCTTCGCAATGTCCTTAGAGTCTGCCTGGTGCTGTGGGACATCCACTTCCCTTCTGCGTGGGGTGGGGGGCATTATTTCCATCTTCCAATAACATCAGAGATAGTGCATTTTTGGACAAATTGACCTTGCCCCCGTTGTTAAGTGAATCACTGCAGTTGTTAAGTTAGTCCAGTGTTTCTCAAATAGTGGGGCGGGCCCCACTTGTGGGTCTCAGAGCGATGCCAGGGGGGCATGTGACCCCGGGGAACATGCATGGTCCCTCTCGATCGATTCCTCTGGACGGGGAGTGTTTTCCCAGTTGCACGCTGCTCCAAGCCCAGAAGAGAAAGCGGCCAGGCGGGGCGGGGTGGCTGCGTGGGTTCTTGTTCTTGGCGGGCACCACGGTAGCCATGAACGGCGTGGCGAACCTGCTGCTGGACAAGTAGGAGCATCCTCTGCAGCTGGGCGAAAGCTTCGAATGGCACCCTAAAGCCTTCTTCCACACCATTCGCTGTGAGTGCCCGGCAGAGGCGGCGCTTATGAGCCAGGCTGGCGACCCCAAAACATCGGCTTGATTAAGCTGGCCTGGCCCCGTGTCAAAAGAGGGCCCTAACCATGGTAGCCTATGCCTGCCTAATCGAAAACAGGCTCCACTGAGTTCAGTGTGACTTACTCCCAGGTAAGTGGGTAGAGCAGCTTTCCCCAGCCAATAGTTTGCTTGCAGCTTATAATAAGTAAACAATAAATATTAACACTAAAATTCCATTGGGGCCCAGATCGGAGAGTTGGGGGGGGCGCGCGAAATGTTTACTTCTTCCTAGGGGGGGCGACGTAACAGAAAATAATTGAGAAGCACTGAGTTAGTCACATGGCGGTTACGCCGAATAAGTACCTTAATAACTGCAGTGAGCCTTGATCGCAGGTAGTCCTCCACTTACGACCGCCATTGAGCCTGACATTTCGGTCGCTAAGCAAGATATAGTGACTGAGTTTGGCCCTGTTTTACGACCTTTCTTGCCATGGTTATTAAGGGCATCCCTGCAGCTGTTAAGTAAAGTCAGACAGTGGTTCAATGAATCTGGCTTTTCCACTGACTTTGTTTGTCAGAAGGTCGCTAAAAGGGATCACGTGATCCCTCGGGACACTGTGACAGTCATAAGTATGAGTCAGTTGCCAAATTTCTGAGTTTTGATCGTGCAACCCTGGGGATGCTGCAATGTCATAAGTGTGAAAAATGGTCAGAAGTCCCTTTTTCCAGTGCTATTGTGACTTTGAACCGTCACTAAATGAGTGGTCATAAGTCAAGGACTGCCATAGATTCATACCCTGTTGAAATGACCAGCTTGGAATTCATAACTTCAACCAAATTCTCCTTTGTGCCTTAGCATCCCGATAGGGCCAGACTCAAAAGTTTTCTCTCATACATCGTAAGGACAGAGTTTGCACAAGTCAGCTAAAATTCAGTCATCCATCCATCCATCCATCAGAATAGAGCTGGAAGGGATCTTGGAGGTCTTCTAGTCCAACCCCCTGCTCAAGTAGGAGACCCTAGAGCAGCGGTTCTCAACCTGTGGGTCGCAACCCCTTTGGGGGCCGAACGACCCTTTCACAGGGGTCGCCTAAGACCATCGGAAAACACATATTTCCGATGGTCTTAGGAACCGAGACACCGCTCCTCTATCCGTCTCCAGGCGGGTCCACCCACATGCAAATAGACTACTGCAAAAATAAAATATCTGTACCATGGGAACTTCTGAGCATGCACAGAAGCCGAATTTCCGGCACTGAGCATGCCAAAACTTCTTACCTCTCTTGACACCCAAAGTGTTAAAAGAGGAAGTAAAGAAGACATTTGATTGATTGATTGATTGATTATGCACCATCAAGACCACCTAGCTTTATTTAATTCACTAAATTTTTATATCACCCATCTTCCTATACAGACCACCTTGGGATGCTTACAGATTCTAAAAAGATACATAGAAAAGCAATTGAAATATTAAAACTATGCCAATTAAAAATATAACCAGAAACCAAGAGCTGGACGGCATAGGGAGGAGGTCTTCTTACCCCATCAGCCACCCCTGTGGTGAGAACCTCTCTCAGGCTGCCAGGCCAATTGTCAAAGGCAAATTTTGATCCCCTTCTGGAAGGCCATAAGGGTGGGAACAGTTCTCACCTCCAGTGGTAGAGTGTTCCGCAGGCAAAATCAGAATCAATCAGAATCAGAATAGAGCTGGAAGGGACCTTGGAGATCTTCTAGTCCAGCCCCCTGCTCAAGCAGGAGACCCTATACAATTTCAGACAAGTGACTGTCCAATCTCTTCTTTAAAACCTCCAGTGATGGAGCACCCACAACTTCTGGAGGCAAGCTGTTCCCCTGGTGAATTGTCCTCACTGTTAGGAAGTTTCTCCTCATTCCAGGTTGCTTCTCTCCTTGATTAGTTTCCATCCATTGCTTCTTGTCCTGCCTTCTGGTGCTTTGGAGAAGAGGTTGACCCCCTTCTTCTTTGTGGCAGCCCCTCAAATACTGAACACTGCTATCATGTCTCCCCTGGTCCTTCTTTTCTCCAGACTGGCCAAACCCAATTCCTGCAACCGTTCCTCCTATGTTTTAGTCTCCAGGCCTTTGATGATCTGAGTTGCTCTTCTCTGCACTTTCTCCAAAGGGGTCCAACAGCAGAAACGGCTCATCTCCTTGATCCCATCTGTCTGAATTCCTTAGCAGATGTGGTCCTTGGCAGACTTCTTCTGCTGGCACAAGAGGGGCGGGCTAGTTCCATTGGGGTGAGACGGCGCCCCAGCTATCCTGGACCCACAGCATGAAGGCCTTTAAAGGTCTTAACCAACACCTTGAGTTGGACCCAGAAGCAGATCAGCGCCCAATGCAGCTCGCGTAGCAGAGGTGTTACACATAACATCCTCGGCATGGCTAAAACTGCTCACGTGGCTACATTCCAAACACTCTCCAAGGGGAGCCCCAGTAGAATGCATTGCAGTAGTCTGAACAGGAGATGACCAGGGCGTGAGTGACTGAGCACTCATTCAGAGTGAGTGGTAGCGGAGGGAGGCTTTCCTGCTCTCCATAGCACTTCAGGAAGGCAAATGTCTGTATAATTTCCACCCCGTCCCTTCTAGCACTGGTGATGTTACCTAGTTGGGTCATGAAACGTCTGCAAGAAAACAACCAAACACAGGAAGCATCAAAGACCCCACAGTTCTCCTCCTCCTCTCTCCTCTCCTCCTCCTCCTCCTCCTCTCCACAAATCTCACTCCTTTCTAGCACTGATGATATTACCTAGTTTGGGACATGAAACATCTGCAAGAAAACAACCAAACACAGGAAGCATCAAAGACCCCACAGTTCTCCTCCTCCTCCTCCTCCTCCTCCTCCTCTTCTTCCTTCTCCTCTCCACAAATCTCACTCCCTTCTAGGCTGATGATATTACCTAGTTTGGGACATGAAACGTCTGCAAGAAAACAACCAAACACAGGAAGCATCAAAGACCCCACAGTTCTCCTCCTCCTCCTCCTCCTCCTCCTCCTCCTCCTCCTCCTCCTCCTCCTCCTCCTCCTCCTCCTCCTCCTCCTCCTCCTCCTCCTCCTCTCCACAAATCTCACTCCCTTCTAGCACTGATGATATTACGTAGTTTGGGACATGAAACGTCTGCAAGAAAACAACCAAACACAGGAAGCATCAAAGACCCCACAGTTCTCCTCCTCCTCCTCCTCCTCCTCCTCCTCCTCCTCCTCCTCCTCCTCCTCTCCACAAATCTCACTCCCTTCTAGCACTGATGATATTACGTAGTTTGGGACATGAAACGTCTGCAAGAAAACAACCAAACACAGGAAGCATCAAAGACCCCACAGTTCTCCTCATCCTCCTCCTCCTCCTCCTCCTCCTCCTCCTCCTCCTCCTCCTCCTCCTCCTCCTCCTCCTCCTCCTCTCCACAAATCTCACTCCCTTCTAGCACTGATGATATTACGTAGTTTGGGACATGAAACGTCTGCAAGAAAACAACCAAACACAGGAAGCATCAAAGACCCCACAGTTCTCCTCCTCCTCCTCCTCCTCCTCCTCTCCACAAATCTCACTCCCTTCTAGCACTGATGATATTACGTAGTTTGGGACATGAAACATCTGCAAGAAAACAGCCAAGCTCAGAGAGCACCAAGGACCCCTAAATTCAGCCCTGAGCTACAGATATTCTCCTTTATTGCTACACTTAGGTTGGTTCGTTGGTTGGTTGGTTGGACAAATGGATTTGAGACCTTCCAGGCAGAAGATGCTAGGCGTAAATACCACCCTGGTGTGCACTCGGAAACCTATTCAGCCTGTGATGTGGAGGCCCATGAATTAATTCTTCCCAGGAATATGGGAGCAGGCTATAAGCCTATTCAGTTGTGTAAACCACCCTACTCCACCCCAGGGCTTAAATCCTACATTTTGAAGGAGACCAGCTCTGTCCGAACTCTTCCAATTGACCCCTTACGCTCTGTGATTTTGCCGGAAGGAAAAAAAAAAGGAAGGAAAAAAGATGACTTAATTAAAGGTTGAACAGTTGTTTTAATTAGGACTAACGGAGATTTGTAGTCTGGGCGATAAACGGGAGCGAGTGTTTTCGTGCCACCATTTGTAGCTAATGGGCCTATTATTGGGATGCGGGAAAAGACTCATTAACGTAAGGAATAAACACAAACGAATTAACAGCTGGCGTTTTGCGCTCCCTCAGCCTGTCAGGTGCTGATAGATATACCTGGGAGGTGGACTGTTTGGGGGGGGTGACACACAAACCCCACAATCCTTTTTTGCTGCATTGCTAATTTTACACCTCAACAACCACGTTTTTTAGAGGAGATGGCGGGGACTTGGCTGCATGGCCTGGGGATCGCAAAGTTTGTTAGGTCTTCGGAAGACAACAGAGCTGGACTTTTATTTGGGGGAGGTGGGAAACCATCCTTGCTGTGCCCCCCCCCCACATACAGGTAGTCCTCAACTTATAACAGTTTGCTTAGTGACCGTCCAGAGTTACAGTGGCATTGAAAAAGGGAATTATGATTGTCTTTCACACTTATGACCGTCGCAGCCTCTTCATGGTCACATGATCAAAATTAGGACTCTGGGCAACCAACTCGTATTTATGATGGTTGCAGTATCTCGGGGTCATGTGATCAGGTTTTGCGACCGTCTGCCGAGCAAAACCAGATTTGTTTAATGACCCTGTTACTCATGTAACAATGGCAGGGATGCCCTTAACAACTGTAGCTGGAAAGGTTGTAAAATGGAGCAAAACTCACTTAACAATCCTTTCTCTTAGCAACGTAAATTTCGGGCTCTACTGTGGTCATAAGTCGAGGATTACCTGCATTGCCAGGTTAAGCTTTTTGTAAGTCGCTGTCAGGGTTCCAAATAGCACCGAAAATTAAATCAGAGTCCGAGGCAAAGGATTCCTCTAAGTTCCACTTTATTAGCAGAGCCATGTTGGCACATCTGGGAGAAACCCGAATCTGAAGTCCCAGGTGTTTCTCCACCCAGTTGAAAGTTCAAGCCCTTGTCCCCACACCCCTAAGTCCATCACGTTGACCAATCTTCATCTGCCAACTTGGCAGCAACTCCCATCTCCTTCCGTGCAGGTGCAGAAGTGCAAAGACAAAGGATGACCTTGACAATCTAGAAGGAATTGGTTATGGCTAAATGCAGACACCCCTCATGCAATGACCCCTCCCAAATTCCCACAGCTAAGAATACATTTTAAAATAGCATAAAGTGTGGCAGGCCAAAGACCCCAACTAAAATGACTTCGGCCTGACAGTCGCCTGGAGTCGCCCGATGGTGCAATGGACAGCATATAAATTGCATTGATGGATGGATGGATAAATAAACAAATAAACAAATGAATAAAGTAAATCAATAGAGAAGGGTCTTTGAGGAGGAATTAGAAATGAGGATGGGAGAAAAGAGGTACCACCAAGCAAGGGAGATAGGACTCAGCAGTTGTGGGGGAGAATTTTTGTTCAAGTCAAGCTAGCAGGAATAGTCAACACCCCGGAAGATAGGCTCAAGATACAGAAGGATCTTGACAGACTTGAATATTGGGCGCCATCTAGCAAAATGAAATTCAATGGTGAAAAAAGTAAGGTTCTACATTTAGGCAAGAAAAACAAAATGCACAGGTACAGTATATGTGGTACCTTGCTCAACAGTAGTAACTGTGAGAGGGATCTTGGAGTCCTAGTGGACAACCATTTAAATATGAGCCAGCAGTGTGCAGCAGCTGCCAAAAAAGCCAACATAGTTCTAGGCTGCATTAACAGAGGGATAGAATCAAGATCACGCGAAGTGTTAATATCACTTTATAATGCCTTGGTAAGGCACACTTGGAATACTGGATTCAGTTTTGGTCGCCATGATGTAAAAATGATGTTGAGACTCTACAAAGAATGCAGAGAAGAGCAAGAAAGATGATTAGGGGACTGGAGGCTAAAACATATGAAGAATGGTTGCAGGAACTGGGTATGTCTAATGAAAAGAAGGACTAGGGGAGACATGATAGCAATGTTCCAATATCTCAGGGATTACCACAAAGAAGAGGGAGTCAAGCTATTCTCCAAAGCACCTGAGGGCAGGACAAGAAGCAATGGGTGGAAACTAAACAAGGAGAGAAGCAACCTAGAACTAAGGAGAAATTTCCTGACAGTGAGGACAATTAATCAGTGGAACAACTTGCCTCCAGAAGTTGTGAATGCTCCAACACTGGAAGTTTTTAAGAAGGTGTTGGATAACCATTTGTCTGAAGTAGTGTAGGGTTTCCTGCCTAAGCAGGGGGTTGGACTAGAAGACCTTCAAGGTCCCTTCCAAGTCTGTTGTTCTATTCTATTCTATACAAAGGAGGTATAAAAAAATCAAGATAGATGCTGCAGCCCTCTATACATAAAAATGGTGGGATTTCAACTCTGTGTTGCAGTCACTATCCTGTCCTCGATGGGCCCTTAAATTGAGGGGGTCCCATCCAAATGTTCCTTTTAGGGAAAATAGCCTGCTGGTTCAACATTTCCCTGAGCTGATTTCGAGTTGCTATTTTTTTTTTTGGAACAGAATGGAAAATGCTAATGCGATAACGTATTCTAAACCACGGATGCATTGTTTTAATTTTTCAAACGATCCTTTTAATTAAGCGGCATTGAATTATTGGTGTGGAAGACACACGGGCTCCCTAACTCTGCCAGACAATATTTGTTCTGATGTAATAACTGTTTTGCTGTCTTCAGCACTGGATGGGAGCTTCCCGCTGGCTCTCATCAATCCTGTTGAGGAATGATCTGTCTACTACAAGGAGGAAGGTCTTCTGAACAGCACCTGCAACCAGGAGCCCATTTCATCCTTTACATGGAGAGATGGATCAGGAATGAAACCTTCAATTCCATCACCATGGAACCATTAAAGATGGATCTAGCATTGGCCCAGCAGCCAGGAAATCTGATCTGTTCTTAATAATGTGACCTCATCATAGAACCATAGGACTGGAATGGATCTTGGATGGCTTCTAGTCTAACCCACTGCCCAAGACAGGAGACATTGTACCATCCCAACAAATGGTTGTCCAATCTTTTCTTGAAAACCTCCAGCAATGGAGGATCCACAACTCCAGAAGGCAACTGTTCCAATGATTAATTGTTCCCACTGTCAAGAAATGTCTGCTTAATTCTAGATTGGACCACCCTCTGATGAGCTTCCACCCATTACTTCTTATCCTGCTTTCAGGTACTTTGGAGAAGAAGTCAATCGTGTGACAGCCCCTCAAATATAGGAAGAGTGCTATCATATCACCCGCAGTTCTTCTCTTCTTTAGACTGGGTATACCTAATTCCCTCAATTGTTCACCATACCATTTAGCCTCCAGACCCTTTATCATCTTTGTTGCTCTTCTCTTCTTTTTAGGGTCTTGATATCCCTTTTGTTAGCATGGAAACCAAAACTGGATGCAGTATTCCACTAGTGCAGTCCACCTCAATCAGTGCTAGAAAGGGGGGGGGGGAGAAGGAGGAAGTGGAGGAGGAGGAAGAGGAGGAGGAACACTGTGGGGTCCTTGGTGCTCCCTGAGCTTGGTTGTTTTCTTGCAGATGTTTCATCACCCAAGTAGGTAACGTCATCAGTGCTAGTAGGACTGGGGTTTGCAGAAAATAGTAGTAGTAGTAGTAGTAGTAGTAGTAGTAGTAGTAGTAGTAGTAGTAGTAGCAGCAGCAGCAGCAGCAGCAGCAGCAGCAGCAGCAGCAGCAGTAGCAGTAGCAGTAGCAGTAGCAGTAGCAGTAGCAGTAGTAGTAGGTGGAGGAGGAGGAGAAGGAAAGGACTGTGGGATCCTTGATGTTCTCTGAACCCAGTTAATTTTCCTGCAGAGGTTTCATTAACCAAACTAGGTAACATCATCAGTGCTAGAAGAGAGTGAGGTGTGTGGAGGAGGAGGAGCACTGTGGGGTGCTTGGTGCTCTCTGACCTTGTTTTCTTGTAGATGTTTCATTGCTCAACTACCGTAAGTAACATAATCAGTGGTAGTAGGAGTGGGATTTGCAGAGAGGAGGAGGAGGAGGAGGAGGAGGAGGAGGAGGAGGAGGAGGAGGAGGAGGAGGAGGAGGAGGAGGAGGAGGAGGAGGAGGAGGAAGAAAGGACTGTGGTGTCACTGATGTTCCCTGAATCTAGTTAATTTTCCTGCAGACTTTTCATTACCCAACTAGGTACTACATTCACTGCTAAGGGAAGGGTTTCAGAGTAAGAAAAGTTGGATTTTTAAATCCCAGGTTTAATGCAGTCCAAAAGTCCAAAATTGGTCGCTGCAAGAGTCTTGACATAGATTTTAGAAGGGAGGTTACACGCGGGAGCTGTCCAGGGTCCTGAATTCGGAGAATGAACCGGCCTAGCTGACACTCCGGGAGCTATCCAAGGTCCTGATGTTAGAAACCGTTGTCTAGTTTTCTCTGACCAGGCGGACATTGAATGTGAATAGAGTCACCTGTTGTTTCTGGTTGCAGTGAGGAAGATTCTAGGTACACAATACACAAAACAAACGCCTTTGGTGAGCAAAAGGAAACGTTTCTCACTGTATTGTCTATGGAGATTCTCCGTTATCCAGGTCATGGTTGTCCCAAAGGTGCTTTTCCAAGAGGCAACTGGACTTTCTGGTTTTTTCTTTGAAGACGTTTCGCTTCACACCCAAGAAGCTGAAGAAGGATGAGAAGCGAAAGAGAAAGAAAGACAAAGAAAGATGAGAAGCGAAAAGTCTTCAAAGAAAAACCAGAAAATCCAGTTGCCTCTTGAAAAAGCACCTTTGTGACACTTACTATATTTCGATCAAGTCCTTATGGCAAAATGACCATACTGTATATTATATTCCCCCTCTGTTAATTCTTACAAGGAGATAGCAGAGGCAGCATTTGTTATTTATTTATTTTATTTGTATCCCTCCTTTATTATTTTACAAATAACTCAAAGCAGCAAACATATCCAACAGACCTTTCTCCTCCTATTTTTTCCACAACAGTCCTGTGAGGTGGGTTGAGCTGAGAGAGAGAGGGACTGGCGTGTAAAGTCGCCTAGTTGGCTTTCATTGCTATGGTGGGACTTGAAGTCAGAATTCCTCATTGGTCCATGATCATCCAGATTCAGCATGCCATGGCTGTGTTAATAAAAAATTATTGCTGTCCCGAAGCAAAGGGCTATTGGAAAAAAATGCATTCTTGGTTGCAAGAAATTACAGAGAGAACAATGGAATACACTCCAGAATTTTTCTTGCTGGGGATAATGAAAAAACAACATCCAAAAAACATACAATACTTAATACTACATATTACAACTGCGGCAAAAATAACATACGCACAATATTGGAAAGATAATCAAACCCCACCAGAAAACGTACTAATGGACAAAATATATAGATGTGCTGAAATGGACATGCTGACTATTCAACTTAAAGGACAATGCAACTCAGAATACTATGAAACATGGACTAGATGGTACAACTGGACTAAGAAAAAGAGGAAAGACTGTGTGACAACATGAGAAGAAAATGAAGATAGGAGAGACTGTAAATTTCTGATTTATTGTGCATAAACGAGAAATAACAATGTTGTAAAAACAGGTGTAGATCTGTATTAAAATATTAAGATGTTTAATGAAGAATAATAATAATAAAAATATAAAAAATATTGCTGTGTTGGCTACACGAGTTCTGCTCTAGCAAATAAACCACAGTAGAATAGCCGGATTTACACATTGCGTCTCTCTGAATTGTCAACCTACAAACTTACAAACTCCTAAGCCTTATTTTTACCTGGCATAGCAGTTGGCATGGATGTACTCAGTAGATTTTTATGACCAACCAATGATTTGAAGCTAGGCTCTGATGATGATGATGGGCATGAGCATGAGCATGAGCATGAGCATGAGGAGGAGGAGGAGGAGGAGGAGGAGGAGGAGGATGCCCATTCAGTCATGTCCAACTCTTGGTGATTGTATTGGCCAGGTCTCTCCACGTCTTCCAATCTTGCACTATTTCTTTGAGTTTTTCTATGCTGTGGGCTGGTGTCAGCTTTGATCTACTATACCCCTTTTTAGAGTGAAGGAATCTATTGCATATTGTTATATCATGGAGGGAGGGAGGGAGGGAGGGAGGGAGGGAGGGAAGGAAGGAAGGAAGGAAGGAAGGAAGGAAGGAAGGAAGGAAGGAAGGAAGGAAGGAAGGAAAGATGGAAGGAAAGATGGAAGGAAAGAAGAGAAAGAGGGAGGGAAGGAGCAAGGCAGAATGGAAGGCAGGAAGGAGGCAGGAATTAAGAGAGGAAGGAAGGAAGGAAGGAAGGAAGGAGAGGAAGGGAGGAGAGGGAGGGAAGAAGGGAAGGCAGGCAGAAGGAAGAAAGGGAGGCATTAAGAGAGGGAGGAAGGGAGGGAAGGAGGAAAGGAAGGAAAGGGAAGGAGGGAGGAACGAGTTTCTATTCCAAGATCACTCGGATAAATACTTTTCATCTCCTTCTGTTTCAGATTGTTCTACTTTTTAACTGTACACCAATCACCCCCATCCCCACTACAAAAATATTAATCTATTCCACTGGGGACTTATTCTCCCTGATACTCTGACAAATTCTGCATGTATGTTATCCTCAATCAATCATGACATCATGTTCACACACCTGTGAGCCTAGCTCTGTTCCCCTGCCTTCATTTTTCGAAACTGGAATATTTTGTTTGAGCCACTGAAATTGCTCCGGGGTTAGGGTTCGACCTTTTCCTGCAGAGCGTTAGGAAAACAGGGTTCATATTCTAATCAGAATTAGATGTAACGAAGAAGAAATAAATGGGGATCCCACTTCGGTGCCACAGAAACCCACCACCTCCTTATGATCCGCCCTCGGCCCATCGCTCAGAGTTTCGAACCCTGGAAGGCGACAGATCGATAAAGCCTTAATAAGCGATTGGCATGTTGTGCTGAGGATCTGGTCTTTATTTCTGGGGTGGGGGCAAGGCAAGCGCGTGCCTCCCCCTCCCAGAATCCCGGGAACTAAACCATCTTAACAAGCTGGAGCGTCTGGCACAGGCAGCCCGACAACCTGCAGGGGGGTCCAAGGAGTTGGCCATTGATTCCATGGCTAATTGGGGTCTCACCTTGGTCTCTTGCTGCCAATCATCACCCATCAGGGGACCGAAGCGTCGAGGGCTGCAGTCAAGGCTGGGAAGCATCACATGGGTGCAGGTGAGACTCGGCCTCGGCAGTGTTCATTAGAGGGTCAGGGTCAGGGAGGACCCCCGGGGTGGAAGGCTGGATGGAGAAGGCCTCCTGCCATCTCCTGAGCATTAATCAAAACTGATCCATGGATCTCCAACAGGGTATCTAATTGTCTGAAGTGCAGGGGTGGCAGGCGGCAGGGGAAGAGAGTCAGCCATTTAAGAAAGGGGAGGGGGATGTATAAGTGCTGGAGGGAAGGTCCTTGGGGATTATCAAGTCTCTGTCAATGGTACGACTAGCGAACCCAAAAGAAGTAAACACTCTCACGAGCTCCAAAGGTGCTTTTTTTCAAGTGGCAACTGGACTTTCTGGTTTTTTCTTTGAAGACGTTTCACTTCTCATCCAACTAGCTTCTTCGGCTCTGACAGGATGGTAGGGAATGAAAGGATTCCTTGAGGACACAGTGGCCTCCACGATCTTCTAAAAAGATGTAAATGACCAGCTGTCTGCAAGGAGTATAAATCCTTCCATTCCCCACCATCCAGTCAGAGCTGAAGAAGCTTCTTGGATGAGAAGCGAAAGGTCTTCAAGGAAAAAACGAGGAAGTCCAGTTGCCTCTTGAAAAAACACACCTTTGGGACAACCAGGACCTGGATGACAGAGAATCTCCATAAACACTCTCCGGAGTTTTGAATCCCCAAAAGTATAACTTCATTGGATATACCATTTCGGAACTGCAGAAGCAAAACCAGCTCTGATTTTCCCCCGCACAAAAGCTCGCTTAGTTAAACGATAAATTTCTTTCTCCCCACCCCTGGGTGTTCAGATTGTCCGATTATAAGACTTCCTTTTGTTATGGGAATAGTCCATGTCTCCGTCTAATACCGGCAGCCGTGACCTTGGTGAGGTTCCGGCCATCACAGTCTGTAGGCAAAAGCTTAGCAGTCCATTCCACCCCTCCCTCCTCCCGTTTGAATGGCAAGCTGAAGAGCAATAGAAGCCCAGAAGAAGTCAAGCAATTCAATCTTGACAGTCCCTTCATCAACGCTTTGGAGAGGATACAGTGACTCCTTGGGTCTGGGTCTGGCAAGGGGGAAGCTAAGAGTTTTGGGGTCCCGGAGGATCAGACTGAAGTCCAGATGCCAGTGGACAGTCCCCAGTCTTGGTTTTCCAGATGTAAAATAGCAGTCTTTCAATATTTGAGGGGTGGTCACACAGAAGAGGGGGGTGTCAATCTATTCTCCAAAGCACCTGAGGGCAGGACAAGAAGCAATGGATAGAAACTAATCAAGGAGAGAAGCAATCTAGAACTAAGGCAGAATTTCCTGACAGAATAATTAACCAGTGGAACAGCTTGCCACCAGAGGTTGTGGGTGCTCCACAGTGGTGAAATCCAATTTTTTTACTACCAGTTCTGTGGGCATGGCTTGGTGGGCGTGGTGTGGCTTGGTGGGTGTGGCTTGGTGCATGTGGCAGGCGAAGGATACTGCAAAATCCCCATTCCCTCCCCACTCCAGGGGGAAGGATATTGCAAAAACTCCATTCCCACCCCACTCTGGGGCCAGCCAGAGGTGGTATTTGCTGGTTCTCCAAACTACCCAAAATTTCCGCTACCGGTTCTCCAGAACCTGTCAGAACCTGCTGGATTTCACCCCTGCAAGTCCACCACTGAAGGCTTTTAAGAAGAGACCGGACAGCCATTTGTCCATCGTAGTATATAGGGTCGCCTGCCTGAGCAGGGGGTTGGACTTGATGACCTCCAAGGTCCCTTCCAACTCTGTTATGCTCTTAAAATGGACAGTTTTACACCCTTGTTCAAAGCAGGTTGGATCTGCCAAGCTCCAACTCTCTCCCAATGTGTTGAGGGTCCATCTCTCAGGATTCCAAGCCAGGACACCAGATGGAAAATTTCAGAGTGGTAGTCCAGACACATCTGGCATCTGCCAGGTTGGGGCACGTGGTAATCAGTAGATGGTTTGGGCACCTGATTAACCAAAACCATGATGGGCAGTGGAGGCTAATGCCAAGTGGCCCATCTAGAGATGACAACAGACAGCATTTGGAAGAATGTAACATTGAATGTAAGAGCCTTGAATGGAAACCAGCATGAATTGACAAGAAACAAACACTCTGGTGTTGTCCTGTATATCTGAGAAACTAAGAAAAAGGCAACGGATAGAATAGATCTCAATGAAAGTGATCAGATCTTGTAGAATTGATGAATGCAAAGAGGAAAGGCAGAGTTTTAATTATAGGACATAAAACAGAATCACAGGGCTGGAAGAGACATCAGGTTCTATGCCCTGCCTAAAGCAGGAGGCCTTATCTCAACCAAATAGCTGTCCAGTCTAAGCTAAGAAGCATTAAGAGTGGTTAACCTAATCTTGTGTAGCTTCTTCTCTGGTAACATTGTACTCTTAACCAGAGCATACAAAACATTTGCTAGACCAATTCTTGAATACAGCTCATCTGTCTGGAACCCACACTACATATCAGACATTAACACAATTGAGAATGTCCAGAGATACTTCACAAGAAGAGTTTTACATTCCTCTGTTCGCAACAGAATTCCTTACAAAACCAGACTTGGAATTTTGGGCCTAGAAAATTTAGAACTCCGCCACCTTCGATCTGACCTAAGTGTAGCTCACAAAATTATCTGCCACAACGTCCTACCTGTTAACGACTACTTCAGCTTCAACCACAACAATACACGAGCTCACAATAGATACAAACTTAATGTAAACCGCTCCAAACTTGATTGCAAAAAATTCGACTTCAACAACAGAGTGGTCAATGCCTGGAACAATTTACCTGACTCAGTAGTTTCTTCCCCTAACCCCAAAAACTTCAACCTCAGATTATCTACCATCGACCTCACCCCATTCCTAAGAGGTCGGTAAGGGGCGTGCATAAGCGCACAATCGTGCCTACCGTTCCTGTCCTAATGTACACATATATTCTTACCTCTTTTACTCTTATTCATGCTTGTACTATTACATATATATTCAATCATGTTTTACTGTTTATACTTTGCTTATAATCATATGTGCTTGACAAATAAACAAATACAAAATACAAAAGTCTATTCTTAAATGGAGCACCCACAACTTTGGGAGTCAAGATGTTCCATTGATTAATAATTATGTCAGGAAATTCTTCTTTAGTTCCAGGTTGCTTCTCCCCTTGATTAGTTTCCACCCGTTGCTTCTTGTCCTGCCTTCAGGGGCTTTGGAGAATTGGTTGGCCGCCTCTTCTTTGGGGCAGCCCCTCAAATATAGGAAGATTGCTATCATGCCACAAAGTGTTTTTTCAAGAGGCAATTGGACTTCCTTGTTTTTCTTTGAAAGTCCAGTTGCCTCTTGGAAAAGCACATTTGGGACAACTATGACCTGGAGGACTGAGGATCTCCATAGACAATCACCCTTAGTCCTTCTCTTTGGGAGACTAGACAGACTCACCCAGCTTCCTTCATTTTCCATCATACAATTCAGTCTCCTCCTCCTCCCCCTCCCCCTCTCAGGGGGAAAATCCTTGTATAAATCCTTCACCCTTGCCCCCAAGAAGAAGTAGAGAAGGTGGGGACAGTTGCAGGTCCAGCTTCCAGAGCTGCGTCTGCCATAAGACAGAGGAGGCCCTTCTAAGGCCAATCACTCATCAACTACTTTGCCAAAACATTGACTAGGATGGAGGCCATGGCAGTAGGGATGCCATTGGGATGACGAAAGCAGGGTTATAGTTGGTTATAGTTCATGGCTCTATCAGGGTGAAGGAAATCCTAGTGAAACAGTATGTGTGAAACCTGTCAGGCACAGTCGAAGTTGGTTAAAATCACATGCATCCAGTTTTGAATATTGCATCCAGTTTTGGTCGCCATAGAGGTGGTATTCACTTACCTTCCCTACCAGTTACCGTATTTTTCAGAGTATAAGATGCACCTTTTTACCCTCAAAAAGAGAGTGAAAATTTGGGTGCGTCTTATACACCGAATGCAGCCCCACCCAGCCACCCCCACCCTTTGGCCTCTGCCTGCCAGCAATTTACCTCTTTGCAGCAGAACAGAAACAGACGCCTTATTAACACACTAAAAGATTATTTGCCTCCCGATCTACAGCTGACAGAGGCTTGAAAGCCACGTGGTAAAATGAAACTAACTACGGTGGCTGTAATGAGACAAAATGCTGGAAGATAAACTGCTGGCAATGTTACATTGCTGAAATTGCAAGACAGTAAGCTACAGCTACTGTAGCCTAGAGGAAAGAGCTCTTGCCTCACAGTCAGGAGGTTGTGAGTTCTATGCTAGGTAGAGGCAGATTCTGTTAATATGTTATTTTGTTAAATATTTGTAGAGTGTTCAAATTATAAGACTTATTTTTTAAAGACTGCTTTATTATTGTTCTAGACAACTTAACAAAATGAAGAAGCTTTTTAAAATAAATGCTTGCTCTGAAGAGGCCCAGTGCTATTGTATCTTCTTTTAAATAGCAGAAAGCCTTCCAGAAAGCCACATCAATTTTAAAGATCTGTAAAAGTATAATCTGAAATGTTCTGTTTTAGTATTAAGTATTAGTATTAAAATAAGGCAGCTGAATTAAACCCTGACTTAGTCATGTTTGGAGTAGATCTATTTAAATAATTGGGAGATGTTAGTGTGATTACATTTAAGAAAACTTTCTGGGATTAATATATTGCCATAATGTACATTTCTCCAATTCTTTGCTATTTCTATGGGTCAAGCACACATGCACAGAAATACACAGCAAACAGTGTATATCATCTGTGCTGTTTGCTGTTTGGCAAATTACTGGGAGGCAGAGGCCTTTTTTCCTTGTTTTCCTCCCCCAAAACTAAGGTGCGTCTTATACTTCGGTGCGTATTATACTCCAAAAAATACGCTAGTACATGTGAGCGCGCGCACATGCACACAACCTTCTGCCCATGTGCTTTGCTCATGCGCATGGCTCGCACACTGTTGTGACTCGCCAGCAGCCCGTGCAGCTGGTAGAAGATCCCATCTGAGACGAGGCCGATGAGGTGATGCGCAAGCGGCCTGTGCAGCTGGCACCCGAGTCGGACAGTGAGGAGGCTGACGAGGACTCGGTGCCAGAGGCAGAGGTTCAACCAGGGCCTTCGGAACCTCCAGCACCTCACATCAGTGATGAGGAAGAGGAGGAGGAGCCTCTTCTTAATGCACGGGCACGCAGAGCTGCCAAAAGGCAGGAATGGTTCCTCAGGAGGAGGTGTCCTCAGGAGTAGGCTTGGGGATAATTGGCACTCCACAAGCCTACTTAAAGAATGGGGGAAGACGGAAAAAGCTCTGCAGGGAACAACTCGTTTGATAGTTTGTTCGTTCGTGTGCCTCTTGTTTGGAAAACCTCTGCTCGGCTTATCTGTTTTGGCTTACTTCTTGTGGACTGATTCCAGGCAACTTGCGAACCTCTGTAAGCTTCCTGAGATAACCAAGACTAATTATTTATCTTTGCTTTATGACTTTATGGACTTATGCCAGCTGTTAATGCCATATAATTAACAGCTGGTTTTTTCAAGAAAAGACTGCTTTAAGACTTGTTTGTGTGTGAACACTACTAAGCCAGTTTATTAGTAGTTGTTAATCAATTAAATCTAGGATTGAACAAACTGCATGTGTGCTACGTTTTCTCTGGTCCATAGCTGGGGCGGAACACACACATGCGCACGTCTTCAAAATATTGCATCCAGTTTTGGTCGCCATCAGAGGTGGTATTCACTTACCTTCCCTACCAGTTCGCAAATGTGGCCCCCTCCGTGCATGCACACAACCTTTTGCATATGTGCTTTGCTTGCGCACGAGGCTTGCACGCATGCGCACGGCTTCAAAAAATGCAGAAATAGGACGGCATAGTGCCGGCATGAGGGGGGCGGGCAGGTGGGCCCAACCCAGAGGTGGGTTCCACTTACCTTCGCCATCGGTTCGTATCACAATGTTTCGTGCGCGTGTGCTCGCTCTGCGTGTGTGCGTGCATCCCCTCATGTGATTTTACTTCTGGGCATGCTCAGAAGCAGGAATTAGCCTGAAACACAGCTCAGGAGCTCATCAGCTGTGCTTCGGGCGAAGAAATAAAGGTCAGAATTCACCCGCGGGCAGGCGGGAGGGCCCTTATTCAAACCACGGCAGAGGAAAAATAAAAAAAGATGGTGGCGCGCACAGAACGGCACCAACAATGACATCATCAGCAGGTTGCTACCGATTCGGGCGATCTGGTATGAACTGGGAGGAACCCACCCCTGGCCCAACCGCAGGTCGCCGCTACCTTTTCATCCGAACCTGTCTGAACCAGCTGAATACCTCCTCTGCTCGCCATATTACAAAAAAGATGTTGAGACTTTGGAAAAAGTGCAGAGAAGAGCAACTAATATGATCAAAGGCCTGGAGACCAACACATATAAAGAACGGTTGCAGGATTTGGGTTTGGCCAGTCTAAAGAAAAGAAGAACTGGGGAAGGCGTGGCACATGATAGCTGTCTTCCAGTATTTGAGGGGCTGCCACAAAGAAGAGGGGGGGGGTCAACCTAAAACAGCCCCATCTGGCATCGACCTCCTGAGTGGGGTTTTGCAGAGAAGGGCCGGCGGCTGCGATGGATGACTCTCCCAAGGCGATTCCCTCCTTATATCACAGGGTGTATTTTTTTTTGTTTTGCTAGCCTTGCCATTTTTAATTGTCGCTCTTTGTTGAACAAAGCTTTTATTTATCCTTTCTTTTCTTTTTTCTTTTGGCGATGGCATCTCTTTCAATAAAAGTATCGACTGCGCAGAACAAAAGCGAGGGAGCCTTTATCCATCTTCCTTTCTGATTCCTCTCTGGCTCCCTTGTCGAAGGAAACTTCGCTAATTACGGGAGAAGTTTTTGGGTCGGAGTCGCAAAACTTTAGAAAACCTCAGAGGCCCTTTCGGTCTCCAATTATCTGCTTTGGGCATGATCTGTTTTGCTACCCAGTGACTGAAATGGAACAATTTTCACCAGTAAGACGACACCTGGAATGCTGCGTCCAGTTTTGGGCACATTACCAAAAAAAAAAAAAGATATTGAATTTTGGAAAAAGTGCTGAGAAATGCAACAAAGATGATGAAAGGCCTGGAGACTAAAACATGTGAAGAACGGTTGCAGGATTTGGGTTTGGCTAGTCTAGAGAAAAGAAGGACTAGGGGAGACATGACAACAATATTCCAGTATTTGAGGGGCTGCCACAAAGAGGAAGGGGGTCCACCTATTCTCCAAAGCACCAGAAGGCAGGACAGGAAGCAACGGACCTTGGAGTCCGACTGGATGATCCCTTAAACATGAGCCAGCCATGTGTGGCAGCAACCAAAAAGGCTTACACAATCCTTGGTTGTCTAAACAGGCATAGAATCAAAATCACCTGAAGTATTAGTACCACTTTATAAAGCCTTAATAAGGCCACACCTAGAATACTGCATCCAGTTTTGGTTACCACATTACAAAAAAAAATTTTAATTTAATTATTTTAATTTAATAGATTTGTATGCCGCCCAACTCCCGGGGGACTCTGGGCGGCTCACAACATGTCCAAATCTATTACAATAAAACATCACAGTTAAAAATATATAAAAAAATTAAAAGAAAATCTCCAACATTCATAACAGGGGGGAGACCCAGAGATAATATGCTCGGTCTCACTTTCACCCTGCCTGCCGGAAGAGCCACCTTTTTATTGCTTTACGGAAGGCCAGCAGGGTGGGGATGGCTCTGATCTCCGGAGGAAGTTGGTTCCATAGGGAGGGAGCTCCCACAGAGAAGGCTCTCCCCCTAGGCCCCGCCAACCGACATTGTTTGGTCGATGGGACCTGGAGGAGACCCACTCTGTGGGACCTAACTGGTCGTAGGGAGGTATGCGGCAGGATGCGGTCCCGAAGGTAACCTGGCCCTGAGCCATGTAGGGCTTTAAAGGTAACGACCAACACCTTAAATTGGATCCAGAGACTAATGGGCAGCCAATGCAGCTGACGGAGGACAGGTGTTACATGGGTGTACCTGGGCACACCCACCACGGCACGAGCAGCTGCATTTTGCACCAATTGTAGTCTCCGGATACTCTTCAAGGGTAGCCCCATGTAGAGCGCATTGCAGTAATCCAGCCGGGAGGTGATAAGGGCGTGGGTGACTGTGAGTAGCGCCTCCCTCTCCAAGAAGGGTCGCAATTGGTGCACTAGGCGAACCTGTGCAAAGGTCCCCCTAGCCACAGCTGAAAGATGTTGCTCCAATTTTAGCTGTGGGTCTAGGAGGACACCCAAAAAGATACTGAATTTTGGAAAAAGTGCAAAAAAGAGCAACGAAGATGATTAAAGGCCTGGAGACTAAAACATGTGAAGAACGGTTGCAGGAATTGGGTATGTCTAGTTTAATGAAAAGAAGGACTAGGGGCAGAGGCGGGTTCCTACCGGTTCAGACCGGTTCTATAGAACCGTTAGTAACTTGGCGGCCTGGGTTGCTGGAACCGGCAGTGACCCAGGCCTGCCACGCCCCTGAACTGGTTCTCTTCGATCTTGTTTTTTTTTCTGCATGTGTGCATAAACTTTTTTTTTAGTACTGCACATGCGTGAGCCTGCCCATGCGGCGCATCCCTGAGCGGACCAGCAGCAGCAGAATCCGGAACCCACCCCTGGCTGGGGGGGGGGACATGATAGCAGTGTTCCAGTATTTGAGGGGTTGCCACAAAGAAAAGGGAGTCAAACTATTCTCCAAAGCACCAGAAGGCAGGACAAGAAACAATGGATGGAAACTAATCAAGGAGAGAAGCAACCTAGAACGAAGGAGAAACTTCCTGACAGTGAGGACAATTAACCAGTGGATCAGCTTGCCTTCAGATGTTGCCTTCAGATTCACTTAACAGCCGGGTTATTAAATTAACAACTGCAGCAATTCACTTAATGACGGTAGAACTCGCATCCCAAATGTCTCACTTAGCAATGGAAATCGGGGGCTCTGTTGTGGTCATTAAGCTGAGGACAGGTCAAACTGTCTTTTGGGGGGGGTCCATTTTTTTTTTGCATGACACCTCAGGTTTTGGGTTCTCCGCATCAATTGGGAATGGTTTTTTTTAATTAATCCAAGCCGATCCTTCCCCTCTAAAGTCAACTTTGTAATTAGGAGCAACGGGTTGGAAGCCCCAGTGACTGTGGTTGCATTCATTAGCTTTCCCTGTTTATTAATTAGTGTCACCTATGACAATCGATGGGATAGATTGGGGCTGGCATGGGAGGGGGGGCGTGGGGGGGAGGGAAAAGCTCGCAGTGGGCTCAGTGATAAGAGTTCAAAAGCCGCCGCTGCGGGTCTAGTTACTTACAATCGCTATATCTATCTTTGTTTTAAAGTAGGTTTGAGGAATTCCTGGCTGGAGAAATGAAAGGCCCATTGATCTATCGGGCCGAGCAAAGGACTCTGCTCAGGAATGCAAATCAACATCGACCGGCTTTAACTTTTTAGTGATGGGCTTTGAGAGGGGTGGGGTGGGGGCGGTCCCCATCTCAGCTTCCAAGAGCCGGGGGTGGGGTGGGGTGGGGTGGGGAGGGGGGGTTTGGGTGGGGGACAGGCTGTCCTCTTGCCGGTTTCCCCCGTCTGCAGCAGAAGTGCCTTCATTAAGCTGTTTCGAGGTATTTAACAGAGTTGGAAGGGACTTTGGAGGTCATCTAGTCCAACCCCCTGCTCTAGCAGGAGACCCTATACCAGTGGTGGCGAACCTTTTTCGGCTCACGTGCCAAAAAGGGGGGGGGCGCGCTCGTGCACGCTCGCATGCCCACACCCATTCCCTCCCCCCCCACGCATGCGCACAACACCCACCCATGCTGCCCCCTGCGCATGCGCACCCCCCCCACCCCCGCGCAAAGGCTTACTTCCGGTTTGTCCATTTTGTAGTTTTTTGCATTCCGGAGCTTCAGGGAGCTTCCCTGAACCCTCCGGAGTGCAAAAAACAGCACACTGGCAAACCGGAAGTGCGGTTTTTCGCACTTCCGGTTTGCCGGTGGGCAACCCTCGCGTGCCGGCTTCTATGGCTCCGCGTGCCACCTGTGGCACGCGTGCCATAGGTTTGCCACCACGGCCCTACACCATTTCAAACAAATGGCTATCCAGTCTCTTCTTCAAAACCTCCAGTGATGGAGCACCCACAACTTCTGAAGGCAAGCTGGTCCACTGGTTAACAGAATAACAGAAAGAATGAGCTGGAAGGGACCTTGGAGGTCATATAGTCCAACCCCCTGCTCAAACAGAAGATCCTATACCATTTCAAGCAAATGGCTGTCCAATCCCTTCTTGAAAACCTCCAATGATGGAATGCCCACAACTTCTGGTGGCAAGCTGTTCCACTGGTTAATTGTCCTCACTGTCAGGAAATTTCTCCTCAGTTCTAAGTTGCTTCTCTCCTTGATGAGTTTCCATCCGTTGCTTCTTGTCCTGCCCTCAGGTGCTTTGGAGAATAGATTGACCACCCTCTTCGTGGCAATCCCTTCCTGTTGCACCAAGATAGCTCAATCAAATTTTCTGTGTCACATCTGCCTCTTTGGATGAGCATCTGGAAGCCGTTTGCCAGGCAGACTCAGGTACCACAATGGGTCTCCTTGCAAGTTAGTGCCTACAAAAGCTGGAGAAATACACAGGGAGCAAAACGTCTTAGGAAATGTGTTTCTTCCTTCGGGAAAAGGTAGAGAAACCTTAAAGCCTGTTGCAGCTATTGGACACAATTCTGCAGCCCGGGTCCTGCCCAGCCCCAACCCACATTAATTTAATTTAATTTAATTAAAAGTTCTTATAAGCCGCCCAAACCCGTAGGATTCAGGGCGGCGTACAACAGAGATAAGAACGGTACAATAAAATTGTCAGAGTTACGCAATAAATCAGAAGCTTCAGAAGATAACTGCATTTTGCTGATTCAAATAACTTCTTTATAAGTAGAATAAAACATTAACAATACCACACTTTGTTTCAGATCACATGTTGAGATGTTTTCACAGCAAGCTTTAATGGTGGACAGACTAAACCACACCCTTCTTCTTGCTAAGTTTCTGGACATGCTCAATTAACACTTCAGCCGGATTGGCTGACTCAATCACATGGCTCTCCCAGTCATGAATATTCCAACACTCCTCCCTTCATTACTGGGAGAGACATCAAACCTATTGGATTTAAACATTTCCTATAATGGACGCCACCCAATGGTTTGGTCATCATGTCTGCTAAATTATCCTCTGAAGAACAATGATGTAAACGTATCAATTTTTCTTTTACAGCTTCCCTGACATTACAATACTTAATGTCCACATGTTTGCTTCTGTTCTTCACTCTGTCACCTGTTGCCATTTTTATATAGGCAGCATTATCTTCATAAACAGTTACAGCTTCATTTACATTTACATTTAAATCTTGTAACAACTGTACATACCAAACTACTTCAGAACATAACTCAGACAATGCAATAAACTCTGCTTCAGCAGTTGAAATAGCAACCGTTGTTTGTTTTCTGGACTTCCAACCAATTAAAGCCCCTCCAAACATTATTACAATTCCAGAATTAGACTTTCTGGTTTTTACATCATTTGCATAATCACTATCAACATAACATTTCAATTTTAATTCTTCAGTGACCTTTATTTGAAGACCCAAATTCACAGTTCCCTTCAAATACCTGAGAATTCTTTTCACACCCATCCAATGCAACTTTGTAGGTGTAGCAGTAAAGCGACTTAAAATGCTCACTGCACAAGCTATGTCTGGTCTGGACCACTGTGACAGATATAACAAACTCCCTATTGCAGAATGATATATCTCCTGATCACAGGCTTCACTTTTGTCCTCACCCAAACTATTGTAAAAATCTGTGCTCATAGGTGTAGGAGCAATATTACAATCTTTCATGTTATATTTCTCTAATAATTGTTCAATTTTTCTCCTTTGACTGAGAATATAACCCTTTTCAGTTTTTTGTATCTCTACACCGAGATAATTCTTTATTTCTCCCAAATTCTTTAATTCAAATTTCTTTTCTAACTTATTAGCAAATTCTTCAACTTGTGATGCATCCTTTGCAATGAAACAAAGATCATCCACAAATGCTAATAGTAGAAAATTCCCACCTTGTAACTTTCCAGTGTATATGCAACCATCAGCTTTGCAACTCTTGAACCCAAGACCTTTCAATGCAGTATCTAAACAGATATTCCAATTTCTGGCTGACTGCTTCAGCCCATAAATGGCCTTGTTCAATTTATACACCATGTTAGGTTTTTTATTTTCATACCCTGGCGCTTGAACCATATAAATTTCTTCCTCTAATTCAGCATTGAGAAATGCAGTGGTTATATCAAAATGCCAAATTCTATGCCTGTATGCTGATGCTAATGCCAGTGCTAGTCTTATGCTCTCAGCTTTTACAGTTGGCGCGAACACCTCATCATAGTGCACATTCTTTAATTGAGAAAAACCTTGTGCCACCAACCTTGCCTTATACTGTACTTCATTATTGGGTAATACCTTTTTCTTATATACCCACTTACATCCTACAGCTTTCGTACCCTGTGGCAAAGTCATAGATGTGAACACTTCATGATCGCCCATGGATTTCATCTCTTTATCCATGGCTTCCTTCCACTTTTCTTGTTCAACTTTTGGTAATGCCAATACTTCCTTATAGTTTCTTGGCTCATACCACACATTACACACTTTAACTTTACTGGCAGAATACCTGTCTGGCGGAACCCCTCTGTTCCTACGCTCTGACCTACGTGGCATTGCCTGTTCTTGTGTTTCAAGCTTTTCTGGCTTCATATCTTGTTCAGACTCTCCTCCCTGAACATAGACACCTTCAGTAAATGATTCACCATCATTAAATGAGTTATTGTCACTAAGTGGATCACCGTCGCTAAGCGGATCACTGTCGCTAAGTGAGACATTTTCAGAATTTGCATCAATTCTGTTCCAATTTTGTTCTGCAAAACTAGCAGATCTTGAAATCACTATCCTTTTACTTCCATCGCTAAAGCGATACCCTTTTGAGCCTGGCTCATAGCCCACAAATCTGAGCTTTCTAGCCTTTTGTTGTCCCTTTCTTCTGATTGCCTTTGGAATATGTACCCAAGCAGTACTTCCAAATATTTTTAAATGTGCTAGAGAAGGCTTTCTCCCATATAGCATTGCATATGGAGTATTATTGATGGATGAACTCCACAACCTATTTACTAAATAATTGGCAGTCAGTATGGCTTCACCCCAATATGACCTGCTCATACCAGAATCCTCCAGTAATGAGTCTTTCATTGTTTGCAAAACACCATTCCTCCTTTCAGCCACTTCGTTCTCCCCCGGTGTGTAAGGATTTGTGCGCCTGTGTCTTATTCCCAATTGTCTCAACCATTGTTGAAAATTTGTTGACATAAATTCAGAACCTCTGTCAGTTTGCAACTGACATACCTGTTGTTTATACCTTCTCTCTACAAAACTTAACCATTGCTTAAATTGCTGTAGCACCTCTGTTTTACTTTTAAGTAAGTAGCAAAACCCAAACCTGCTGTAGTCATCCACAATGACCAGCGCATACTTTGCTCCTCCCAAACTGGCTTGCATAGGCCCAATTAAATCAGCATGCACCAGTTCTAGAGCTTTTGTGGTTTGTCTTGTGCTAAACTTGCTAACTGGGAATGCTTTGGATTTTGATGCTTTACATACTGCACAATCCAAATATGCCTTACATCCCTTCAAATCTAATCCTTCTGCAAATTCTTTCATTTGTTGAACAACCTTAAAATTAGCATGACCAAGTCGTCTGTGCAGAAGATGAACACACGAATTGTGTTCTGCTACATTTTTAAATGTCTGGGAACAATGTGGGACCTTTTGTCCCTGCAATACATAAAGATTATCCTCTTTTATGCCCTGTGCACAAACATTCCCATTTCTTTGGATGATACACTTCCCATTAACAAATGTGGTTTCATAACCTTGCTTGTCTAAACTAGACACACTTAACAAATTATGCTCCATTTCAGGTACACATAACACATCAGTAAACCTGGATTCCAAATATGGAATTTGCACATCGCCTCTTCCAATGATTTTAGCCTTTTGACCATTGGCTAAGACCACTTCTTCATGGTTTCCTGGGAAAAATCTGGAAAATAAGTCAGAATTATTAACAATTGTTTGACTAGCCCCACTGTCAATCAACCATTTGTCTCTATTGTTATTATAACAAACTTTTGCAACTGCAATCTGTCCTTGCAAATAATGTCTCTTGTCTTGCACATTTCTTCTCTGTGCACAGCTTTTCTGCAGATGATTGGTTTCTCCACAAATGAAACACGCTTTCTTAACTTGCTTGAAGAATTGTTGCTGTGTAACTTGATCTCTCCTGCCTCTGCTCTCCTCTTGTCTGCAGACACCTCGGCTGTTGCTAGAGATAGGCAGCCTGTGGAAAATTTTGCTGGAGACTTGCTGTAAGTTTCCACTGTACTCCTTGTTGGGCCCCCGCCTGTGGAATTTTCCATCAGCATGGCTGAAAAGCCTTTTCTCATATTCATTCAATAAACACGATTTCAAAGCCTCCAAATTCAAATCTGCTTCTGGCTTACTTTCAAAAATAGCTGACACAGTCTCCCAGCTCTGATCCAAACTATTTAACACTAATAAAACTTTCTGGGACTCTGGAAACTTTACTCCACGTTGCTCCAATTCTAGAAAATTAGACTGCATTTTCATTAAATGATCTTCCATAGAATCTCCTGTCTGCAAACTCATTCTGAAAAGCTTTCTTGAAAGTTGGACCACATTACACGCAGAAACATTGACATGTACTGCTTTCAATTTCTGCCATATTTCTTTTGCAGACTTTAATTCAGCTACATTTAAGAATTGATCATCCCCCAGACTTAAAAGAAGATAAGCCATAGCTTTGTCATGAGCCTTTTGATCTGCTGCTCCAAGCACACCTTGTGGGGGGTCTGCTACGATGTCCCATAATTCTTTTGCTTTCAAAAAACATTCCATTTTTGCAGCCCAAATTAAATAATTTTTCTTCCCCAATTTAGGTATTGGACTGTCTTTAAATTCCATAGTAGCAGCCATCCTGCTTTATTTTTCTTCTCTGCCTGTTCCTTTAACAACACAGACAGCTTCTTATCAGCTTTAAATTACAATGCAGGTTTAACTTTACTTCTTGAGCGATTCCTGGGCCCATAACCTGTCAGAGTTACGCAATAAATCAGAAGCTTCAAAAGATAACTGCATTTTGCTGATTCAAATAACTTATTTATAAGTAGAATAAAACATTAACAATACCACACTTTGTTTCAGATCACATGTTGAGATGTTTTCACAGCAAGCTTTAATGGTGGACAGACTAAACCACACCCTTCTTCTTGCTAAGTTTCTGGACATGCTCAAGTAACACTTCAGCCCAATTGGCTGACTCATTCACATGGCTCTCCCAGTCATGAATATTCCAACAAAAATAACATTTAAAAACATTACATTGCATTAAAAACAAAAAACCATTCATACATGGGGGAATCCTCTCTTCACCCCGCCTGCCGGAAGAGCCATGTTTTTATTGCTTTGCGGAAGGCCAGTAGGGTGGGGATAGTCCGGATCTCTGGTGGGAGTTGGTTCCAGAGGGATGGGGCTCCCACAGAGGAGGCTCTCCCCCGTGGGCCCGCCAAACAACATTGTTTGGCTGATGGGACCTGGAGGAGACCAACTCTGTGGGCCCTAACCGGTCGTAGGGAGGTATGTGGCAGGATGTGGTCCCGGAGGTAACCTGGTCCTAAGCCATGTAGGGCTTTAAAGGTCAAAACCAACACCTTAAATTGCGACCGGAGACTGATGGGCAGCCAATGCAGCTGGCGGAGAATGGGTGTTACATGGGTGTATCTTGGTACACCCACCACAGCTCGCGCAGCTGCATTCTGTACCAGTTGTAGTCTCCGGATGCTCTTCGAGGGTAGCCCCATGTAGAGCGCATTACAGTAGTCTAGCCGTGAGGTGACAAGGGCATGAGTGATTGTGAGCAAAGCCTCCCTCTCCAAGTAAGGTCACATTCCAGCTGCCCTTCCACATCGCTTAACACAGCTGGACTGGACATGCAGGCGAGAGTGTTTGGTGGGAAACCAAATGAGGAGATTCTCTCCATCCTTCCGACTCTCGAGGCCCAAATAACTGGAGAGGCCAGAAGAGGTTTGGTATCTCCTGGAAGAGCTTACAGGCCAGTGGTTGGACCAAAAAGTGAGCACATTCGTGTAGGAGCATTGGAGTCTCCTGATAAAGGGTCTCTCTAACCAGCCAGTCCTACCCTGCCAGGACCTGCCTGCATCAGTGAACAATTTCCCTTTGCCATAGATAGTTTTTCACCAGTGATAGACTTGAGTCATCCCCCCGTACAAGGAAGGAGGCGGATGGAGAAGAATGGAAGGGAGAAGGAGAAGAGAGGCGAGAAGAACAAAGGGGAGAGGAGGAGAAGGGAGAGGAGAAGGGAAAAGAAGAAGGAAGAGGAGAAGAAAGGAGACGAGGATAGATGGGAGAGGAAAGGGAGGAGGAAGAGGAACAGAAGAAGGAAGAGAAGGAGGGGAAGAAGAGGAGAAGGAGAAGGAGAAGGAGAAGAGAAGGAGAAGGAGAAAGAGAAGAAGAAAGGAAAGAGAAGAGAGAAGGAGAAAGGATAAGGAGGAGAAGCAGAAGGGGAAGGGGAAGGAGAAAAAAGGGAGGGAAAAGAGAAGGGAAAGAAAAGAGAGAAGAAGGATAAGGGGAAGGAGGAGAAGGAGAAGGGGAATGGGGAAGAGAAGGAGGAGAAGTGGTGATGGCAGTAGATTATGGACCCTGGTCGATGGGTTATCAGGAAAAAAAAGAAAGGATGACAATAACAATATTTATTACACACCTTCATGAAAGAATGGTGCAGATTAAAAAAACCCAATCAGATAAAAAGTATCCTTTCCATTAAATCCATTCACGGCACCCGCCAACCGGCAAACGCAGCTTTCTTTAACACGAAAGCAGACGCCCCCAACCATGCTTAGAGAAAGGCGCTCCAACATTGCGCAACAGGCTTATAGCCCCAATGAATAGAAGCGTTGCTAATTGGAAAAAAGCTACCAATCTTAATGACCATCGGCTCAATTGAAAGAATTAAATGGAACGGATCAAATAAACAGACACCCCTCCCACACTGAACCACTGACTCGGATCCATAAGTCTTCAAACTCTGATTTTAAAAGTTAGAGAACTTTTAGAGGTGAAGGGAAGGAAGGTGTGGGTTCCGAGGGGTTTGCACGTGGAGTTGACAGCAGCTGTGAACATGCAACCAAAGCCCCCTGCCCTTTTCTGTAGACCACCTGCATGCCATCCATCAAAGAGAAGGTGGACATCTTGAGTTTGTTGATCCTCCTTGAATAAACTCCTGGAATTTCCTCAACAGCTCAAGTGGTGCCGCTCAACAGATCGGAGAAAACATAACTCTTGGCTTGTTCGACTAACTTTTACTGAACAAACCATCATTTAGAGCCATGGTGGCGCATGGTTAGAGTGCAGGACTGCAGGCTACTTCTGCTGACTGCTGGCTGCCTGCAATTTGGCAGTTCAAATCTCACCAGGCTCAAGGCTGACTCAGACTTTCATCCTTCGGAGGTCAGTAAAATGAGGACCCAGATTGTTGGGGGCAAGAGGCTGACTCTGTAAACCGCTTAGAGAGGGCTGTAAAACACTATGAAATGGTATTATAAGTCAGAGAGAGAGAGAGAGAGAGAGAGAGAGAGAGAGAGAGAGAGAGAGAGAGAGAGAGAGAGAGAGAGAGAGAGAGAGAGAGAGAGAGAGAGAGAGACAGAGACAGAGACAGAGACAGAGACAGAGACAGAGACAGAGACAGAGACAGAGAGACAGAGACAGAGACAGAGACAGAGACAGAGACAGAGACAGAGACAGAGACAGAGACAGAGACAGAGAGACAGAGAGAGACAGACAGACAGAGAGATAGAGAGACAGAGAGAGACACGGAGAGAGACAGAGACAGAGAGACAGAGACAGAGAGACAGAGAGACAGAGAGAGACAAAGAGAGGGAGAGACACACACAGAGAGACAGAGAGACAGAGAGACACAGAGAGAGACACAGAGAGAGAGAAAGAGAGAGAGAGAGAGAGAGAGACAGAGAGACAGAGAGACAGAGAGAGACAGAGACAGAGAGACAGAGAGACAGAGACAGAGACAGAGAGAGCTGTGGTGGCACAGTGGTTAGAATGCAGTATTGCAAGCTAATTCTGCCCACTGCCAGCAGTTCGACCATGACAGTTTCAAGGTTGACTCAGCCTTCCATCCTTCCGATGTGAGTAAAATGAGGACCCAGATTGTTGGGGGCAAGAGGCTGACTCTGTAAACCGCTTAAAGAAAGAGGGCTGTAAAACACTGTGAAGCGGTATATAAGTCTATTCTATTGCTATTTATTGCAATTCTGCAGGTAGTCCTTGACTTACGACCACAACTGAGCCCCAAATTTCTGTTGCTAAGCGAGATAGTTAAATGAGTTTTGCCTCATCTCACGACCTTTCTTGCCGCCATTGTTAAGTGAATCACCGCGGTGGTTGAATCAGTAACACGGCTGTTAAGTGAATCCGGCTTCCCCATTGACTTTGCTCATCGGAACGTTGCAAAAGGGGATCACGTGACCCTGGGACATTGCCAACCGTCATAAATGCGAGTCAGTTGCCAAGTGTCTGGATTTGGATCAGGTGACTACATGGATGCTACAATGATCCTAAGTGTGAAAAATGGCCGTAAGTCGCTTTTTCAGCTCTGTTGTAACTTCGAACGGTCACTAAATGAACCCATTGTAAGTCGAGGACTACCTGTATTATATCAGGCTTATGTTAACCACTGTTGTATTTACAAGCCACATTTCGATGTGGCACAATAGCAGTTCAAATTTAGTGGGGGGGGGGGTTTGTTTTAAGGAAAATTAGATTTCTGGTTCTGAAGGCAAGCCCTTCCACTAGTTAATTGTTTTCATGGTTAGAAAATGTTAGAGCGATGAAGATAATGTTGATGCAGAGTACACAATAACAGAGTTGGAAGGGACCTTGTAGGTCATCTAGTCCAAACCCCCCACCCCAAAAGGAGACCCTACACCATTTCTGAAAGATGGCAGTCCAATCTCTTCTTGAAAGTCTCAAGTGATGGAGCGCCCACAACCTCCAAAGGCAACTTCTGTTCCACTGGTTGATTGTTCTCACTGTTAGGAAATTCCTCCTTGTTTCCAGGTTGAATCTCTCCTTGCTCAGTTTCCATCCATTATTCCTTGTCTGGCCTTCAGGTGCTTTTGAGAATAGGTTTCCCCCCTCTTCTTTGTGGCAACCCCTCAAATAGTGGAAGACTGCTATCATGTCTCCCCTGGTCCTTCTCTTCACTAAACTAGATGATGTGATGTGACCCATTCAGTTGTGTCCAACCCTTGATGATGCTTCTCTCCCACATCTTCCAATTTTGCCCTGTTTCTTTGAATTGTCTCTGCTCTGGCTGGTGTCCGCTTTGAGGGCATCCAGCCACCATGGTCTTTGGCAGCCTGGTTCCCTTTTACCTCTTAATTCTTCCAAGCATGATTGCTTTCTCCAGTGAATCCATGAGCCGAGGTGGCGCAGCAGTTAGAGTGCAGTACTGCAGGCTACTTTAGCTGACTGTGATCAGCAGGTCAGTGGTTCAAATCTCACCGGCTCAAGGTTGGCTCAGCCTTCCATCCTTCCGAGGTAGGTAAAATGAGGACCCAGATTGTTGGGGGCAATGTAAATATATACATTGCTTAATGGTGTAAACCGCTTAGAGAGTGCTTGCACTGTGAGGTGGTATATAAGTCTCACAAATAAATAAATAAATAAATAAATAAATAAATAAATAAATGAATGAATGAATGAATGAATGAATGAATGAATGAATGAATAAATAAATAAATAAATAAATAAATAAATAAATAAATAAATAAATAAATAAATAAATAAATAAATAAATAAATAAATAAATAAATAAATTCCCCCACACGACACGGCCAAAATAAGTGAGATGCGATTTTGTGATTTTTGCCTTCACAAGATATCTGATGCTATGCTCTCTGGTATTTGCTTGTTATTTTGTTTTATTTTCTCTTCCATCTGTTGATCCTATCCCAGAGTAGCACCATTTGAGCCAGGGGTCTCCAGACCCCTGGCCTGGAGACCCCTGGAGAATTCTGGGAGTTGAAGTCCGCAAGTCTTAAAGTTGCCAAGTTTGAAGACCTCTGATTTTGAGCTGTTCACGAACTTCAAGGAGTTTATTCAAGGAGGGTCAATAAAGTCAAGATGTCCACCTTCTCTTTGACAGATGCCACGCAGGTGGTCTACATAAAAGGAGGGGAGGGGAGGGGAGGGAGAGAATATATGTAAAATGTTCTATAGATGGCATCTACCACCAGCAAGATTGGCTGAAATGTATTCATCCACATCACCTAATTGCTGGAAATGTAATCATATGCAAGGGACATTCTACCACATGTGATGGACATGTCCCGAGACAAATAAATATTGGAGGGAAATTAAAAATTGGATTGAGGAAATAACAGAGCAAAAGATTGAAATGAGACCAGAATTATTTCTTTTGGGAAAAATAAAAGAAAATATTAGAAAAGAAATTTATTATATCATACAACATACTGTATTTTAACGGCAGCGAGAATCACATTTGCACAGAATTGGAAGAAAGAAAAAAATCCTACGAACGCAATGATTATAAAAAAGGTGCTAGAATGTGCTGAGATGAGTAAACTAACAATGGAATTGAGAGAGAGGAAACAGTACTATAAAATATGGGACAGATGGTATGACTGGCTCAAAAATAAAAGTAAAATCAATGTGTAAATCAGGACAAAAATGAAATGTTATAATAGGGAGAAAAATGTGATAGTAGTAACTTTAATTCTAAATGGTTGTAAGATAATGTATATAATAATGTATAATTATTAATTAATAGTGTATAAAATGAACAGATAATGATAACAAATGTGCAAATATAAAACAATAGCCATAAAAAGGAAAAATGTAGAATTGAGAAGGAAAATTCCGATGTGGTATAGCTGTATTAGTGGAATTATATTTTAGGTATGTAATAATAATAATAATAATAATAATAATAATAATAATAATAATAATAATAATAATAATAATAATAATAATAATAATAATAATAACAACAACAACAACAACAACAACAACAACAACAACAACAGAGTTGGAAAGGACCTTGGAGGTCTTCTAGTCCAACCCCCTGCTTAGGCAGGAAACACTACAAATGGTTATCCAACATCTTCTTAAAAACGTCCAGTGTTGGAGCATTCACAACTTCTGGAGGCAAGCTGTTCCACTGATTAATTGTTCTAACTGTCAGGAAATTTCTCCTTAGTTCTAAGTTGCTTCTCTCCTTGTTTAGTTTCCACCCATTGCTTCTTGTCCTGCCCTCAGGTGCTTTGGAGAATAGGCTGACCCCCCCTCTTCTTTGTGGCAACCCCTGAGATATTGGAAGACTGCTATCATGTCTCCCCTAGTCTTTCTTTTCATTAAACTAGACATACCCAGTTGCTGCAACCGTTCTTCATATGTTTTAGCCTCCAGTCCCCTAATCCTCTTTGTTGCTCTTCTCTGCACTCTTTCCAGAGTCTCAACATCCTTTCTACATCGTGACAACCAAAACTGGATGCAGTATTCCAAGTGTGGCCTTACCAAAGCATTATAAAGTGGTATTAACACTTCACGTGATCTTGATTCTATCCCTCTGCTAATGCAGCCTAGAACTGTGTTGGCTTTTTTGGCAGCTGCTGCACACTGCTGGCTCATATTTAAACGGTTGTCCACTAGGACTCCAAGATCCCTCTCACAGTTACTACTGTTGAGCAAGGTACCACATATGCTGTACCTGTGTATTTAATATGTTTGTATTCTATGTAGTTTTGTTTTTAACTTGGAAAATTTCAATAAAAATGATTTTTTTAAAAAAGGAGGGGAGGGCTTTGGTTGCATGTTCATAGCTATATAGCCCTATATGGTGCAGGGCCAGCGTATCTTCGGGACCGTCTCTTACAAAATACCTCCCTGCGACCGGTTAGATCTCACAGGGCTGGCCTGCTACGGGTTCCATCGGCTAGACAATGTCAGCTGGCGGGCCCGCGGGCGAAGGCCTTCTCTGTGGCGGCCCCTACCTTGTGAAATCAGCTTCCTCTCCCCCCCCCCCAAGATCCAGACTATCCCCACCCTATTGACCTTCAGGAAAGCTCTGAAGACCTGGCTTTTCTGGCAAGCCTGGGGCCAATAAATAATAGATGTAGGCCCATGATTATTTGAATGATTGTGTGTTTTTAATGTTTTTATATTGTGTTTTTAATCATGTTTTTAGTTTTCTACTTATTGATATTGTTTATATTGTTGTTAGCCGCTCAGAGTCCCTGCTGAGTTGAGTGGCATACAAGTATAAATAAATAAATAAATAAATAAATAAATAAATAAATAAATAAATAAATAAATAAATAAATAAATAAATAAATAAATAAATAAATAAATAAATAAATAAATAGCTGCTCTCAACTCCATGTGCAAATATGGGAAGGCTGCTATCATATCATCCCTAGTCTTGAAGATGTGGTCTTCTCCCAGGTATTAAGACGGCTACCCAGGAAGTAGAGTCCTCTCAGGCTTGCTTCTCAGGCTTGTTTGGCATTTAAAGAAGTAGGCAACTAACACAGAGGGGAAAAAACACAGAGCAGACGAATTTAAGAAGAGCTTGGCATGAACCATCTTCACAAATGCAACTTAATCTCCGTTAAGGTGAATTTGTGCAAAAGTGGGTGGCTGCTGCCCTCTGGTGGGCTTTGGAAACAACAGGCAGTAGGACCAGCAGGGGAAATTTTGCAGTGGAAAGACAGAATTTCTAGCTACAGGGAGTCCTGGATTTACGACTGGTTTGCGTAGTGACCATTCAGAGGTACAGCAGACATACAAAATGGGATTTATGACCCAGTTTCAAATGTTCACTCTTCTCTCCACCCCCCGGCTTCCCCAGGCATGACTGCATCTTGAGACTTGGCGAGTTTTAAGTTTCTGGGTGTTATCCTAAAAGAGGACCTGACCTGGGGCGCTCACATTGCAGCACTGGTCAAAAGGGCCCAGCAGAGATTATACTACCCAAGACTTCTCAGGAAACAACAACTGAATGGAAAACTGCTGGTGACCTTCTACTGCTGCCAGTGGTGGGTTCCTACCAGTGCGGTCCACTCTATAGCACCAGTAGCGGCCCGCTGGTGACATCACAGTACCGGTGCGGTCGGTTGCCGGTGCCTGGGCGCTGCCATTAAAAAAAATTTTTTTTACATTTTTTTAAAAAAATTTCTTCTGCGCATGCCCAGAAGCTGAGCTTCCAGCACTGCGCATGCGCTGCCTTCCTACCCCACAGTGAGTCCAAGCAGGGGAGGATGGCTGAGGGAGCGTGTAAGACGCTGAAAGAACGGGCAGCAGGAGCTATCTCCATTCCCCTCCCTTCAGCAGTCCGAGAAGCCACGAACGTGCGGTGATGATCCCAGGCATTTTGCACATTCGAGGCTTCTCGAGCTGCTGAGGGGAGGGGGAACGGGTGGCAGGAGTCTAGGATCATCGAATGGGGAGAAGCATTCAGGCCGGACGGAGCCTCCTAGAAGAACCGCTGCTGCGGTCTTGCTGCTCCTGCTGTGGGGGGCTGCATTGCGGGTGGGAAATGCCCCCCTGCTTCTCCGGCCGCTGCCAAGCTCCCGAGGCCCACGCCCACCCGGTCACATGGATGGCAAACCACACCCACAAAATAAGCCATGCCCACAGAGTGGTAGTAAAAAAATTAGGAACCCGCCCCTGCGCTGCACCAAAGAGAGTATTTTAACTTACTGCACCTGTGTATGGTTTGCCAATTGCACAGTGGCAGATAGGACAGCGCTCCAGAGGGTCAACGTCATTGCCCAGAGGATCCTTGGTTGCCCTCTCCCCTCTTTGGAAGACTTTTATAGCTCCCGCTGCCTTAACAAAGTTCAAAACATCCTTAAGGATCCATCTCTTCCTGGGCACCTTTTTTTTTTTGAACTATTACCATCTGGCAGACGGTACAGGACAATAAAAACAAGGACAAATAGGCTGAAAAACAGCTTCTATCCCAGGGCAGTAACTATATTGAATTCTACTGTACAGTGCAACACTAATGCCCTGAGTCCTACGGGATTGGGCAGTTTATAACAACAACAACAACAACAACAACAACAACAACAACAACAACAACAACAACAACAACAACAACAACAACAACTTTGAAATTCACTGAGGAAAACGTCTTCGATTTGTTTGGAAGTCACCACATCTGGTTTCATGTATTGTGCGCAGCAGCCTAGGCACATAAAAAGAAAACGTTGGTGGAGTTAGCAGAGGCGGCAAAATCGACTGATTCAAGAAAAACAAAAACACAATTCATTTGTTCCTACTTGGAACAGTCGCTTTGGGACTTTACGGGATGGTTACAGGAATTGGGTCTGTCTAGAGATCTAATGAAAAGAAGGACTAGGGGAGACACGATAACAGTCTTCCAATATCTCAGGGGTTGCCCCAAAGAAGAGGGAGAATAGTTTATTCTCCAATAGCAATAGCAATAGCACTTAGACTTATATACCGCTTCATAGTGCTTTACAGCCCTCTCTAAGCGGTTTACAGAGTTCAGCATATTGCCCCCAACAATCTGGGTCCTCATTTTACCCACCTCGGAAGGATGGAAGGCTGAGTCAACCTTGAGCCGGTGAGATTTGAACAGCTGAACTGCTGAACTAGCAGTCACTGAAGTAGATTGCAGTGCTGCATTTAACCACTGCGCCACCTTGGCTCCAAAGCACCTGAGGGCAGGACAAGAAGCAATGGGTGGAAACTAATCAAGGAGAGAAGCAACTTAGAACTAAGGATAAACTTCCTGACGGTTAGAACAATTGATCCGTGGAACAGCTTACCTCCAGAAGTTGTGAATGCTCCAATACTGGAAGTTTTTAAGCAGATGTTGGATAACCATTTGTCTGAAGTAGTGTAGGGTTTCCTGCCTAAGCAGGGGGTTGAACTAGAAGACCTCCAAGGTCCCTTCCAACTCTGTTATTCTATTCTATTCTAATTGTATACAACTGCACTGAACAAAGTTACTTATGACCTTATTTCACACATATGACCCGTTGCGGCATCTCCACGGTCATATGATCATAAATTCAGACATCTGGCAACTGTCTCACTTTTTTTTTAAATTTATTTATTTATTTATTTATTTATTTATTTATTTATTTATTTATTTATTTATTTATTTATTTATTTATTTATTTATTTATTTATTTATTTATTTATTTATTTATTTATTTATTTTGGTATTCTTATATGCCGCCCAACTCCCGAAGGACTCAGGGCGGCGTACAACAGAGAAAAATACAAGAATGACCAAATATTAAATATTAATTAAAAACAAATATAAAAATTTTAAAAACACAGTATAAAAGAACATCGAACAAACATTCATACTTGGGGGGTGAGCTCGAGTGGATTAAGCTCTACCCCCAGCCTGCAGGAAGAGCCATGTCTTGATGGCTTTTCGGAAGGCCAGCAGAGTGGGGATAGTTCGGGTCTCTGGGGGAAGTTGGTTCCAGAGCACGGGACCGGCCACAGAGAAGGCTCTCCCCCTAGGGCCCGCCAGCCGGCATTGCTTGGCCGACGGGACCTGGAGGAGGCCAACTCTGTGGGCCCTAACCGGTCGAAGGGAAGTGTGAGGCAGAATGCGGTCCCAGAGATAACCTGGTCCTAAGCCATGAAGGGCTTTAAAGATGGTGATCAACACCTTGAATCGGCACCCGGAGACCGATGGGCAACCAATGCAGCTGGCGGAGTATAGGTGTCACGTGGGTGTACCTTGGCACACCCACCACAGCACGCGCAGCCGCATTTTGCACCAACTGAAGTCTCCGGATACTCTTCAGGGGTAGCCCCATGTAGAGCGCATTGCAGTAGTCCAAACGGGAGGTGACAAGGGCATGAGTGACCCTGAGTAGAACCTCCTTCTCCAAGTATGGCCGCAACTGGTACACCAGGCGAACCTGTGCAAAGGCCCCCCTAGCCACAGCAGAAAGATGATGATCCAATTTTAGCTGTGGATCTAGGAGGACCCCCAAGTTGCGGACCTGATCTGAGGGAGTCAGTTTCGCTCCCTCAAAGACCAAGGAGGGACAGTTGTCATAGTCCTTAGGAGACAATATCCAAAGCCACTCAGTCTTGTCGGGATTAAGTCTGAATCTGTTCCTCCCCATCCAGATCCTAATGTCGTCCAGGCACCGGCACATTACATCAACTGCCTCCCTGAAGTCAGATGGGGTGGTGATGTACAGCTGGGTGTCATCAGCGTACTGATGGAAACACACCCCATGTCTGCGAATGATCTCCCCCAGCGGTTTCATGTAAATATTAAACAGGATGGGCGAGAGAACCGACCCCTGAGGGACCCCACATACTAGGGGCCTAGGGGACGATCTCTGCCCTCCTGTTAACACCGACTGCATCCTATTGGCGAGATAAGAGGAGAAGCACCGCAAAATGGTGCCTCCCACTCCCAACTCGCAGAGACGATGCAGAAGGATACCATGGTCGATGGTATCGAAAGCCGCTGAGAGGTCAAGTAGCACCAGGATGGAGGAATTACCCCCATCCCGGGCCCGCCAGAGATCATCCATCAGGGCGACCAAGGCAGTTTCTGTACTGTAGCCGCGCCTGAAGCCCGACTGATAGGGATCTAGATGATCTGTTTCATCCAGGAGCTGCAGAAGCTGAGTAACCACCACCTTCTCCACAACTTTCCCTAGAAAAGGTGAGTTGGAGACCGGACGATAGGTCTTCAAGTCAGCTGGATCCAGGGAAGGCTTCTTCAGGAGGGGTCTCACCACCGCAGCTTTTAACGACTGCGGCACGGATCCCTCTCTCAAAGAAGCGGTGACCACCGCCTGGATCCAGCCGCGTGCCACCTCCCTGCTGGCTGAGACCAGCCAGGAGGGGCACGGGTCCAATAAACAGGTGGAGGTACCCATCGCTCCCACAGCCCTGTCCACATCCTTGGGAGAAACAGGCCCAAACTCTTCCCATAATGGTGGACTAAGACTCGCCCCTGTCAACTCTATGGACTCTGCCCAGCCAGAGTCCAGGTTCTACTGAATCTGAGCGACTTTATCCGACAGAAACTCAGCAAATTCCTCAGCTTTGCCTTGTAAGTGTTCCTCGCTCCCCTCTTTAGCAAGGAGGGAGCGAGTCACCCTAAACAAGGCGGCTGGGCGAGAATCTGCGGATCCAATAAGAGCGGAAAAATAGGATTGTTTTGCAGCCCTTATCGCCACTAAATAAGATCTGATGTAAATTCTTAATAGTGTTCGGTCAGACTCGGTCTTTCTGGCCCTCCAGCGGCGCTCCAGACGTCTCTGGACATTTATGACGGTCGCAGTGTCCCAGGAGCCACGTGATCCCCTTTTGCGACCTTTTGATAAGCAAAGTCAAGGGGGAAGCCAGATTCAATTAACAACCATGTTACTAATTTAGGAACTGCAGTGATTCACTTAACAACTGTGGCAACAAAGGTCATAAAACGGGACAAAACTCACTGGACAAATGTCTCACTTAGCGACAAAAATGTTGGGCTCAGTAGTGATCATAATTTGATGACTACCTTTATATATGATTTTTTTTGGTCAAATTTCTGCACTGCCCATCGTCGTTGGAGTGCCCGCGTATTTTTGGTAAAACACCACAACGATATAAAAGATGCAGTTGAAAACAACGTTTTTTGAAAAAAAAACCAGAGAGATTTAAAAAAAACATATGTTAAAAGGGACAATTGCAGAGTTGAAAGGAGTTGAAAGGTAGAGTAAGGTCCTTCGGCCCACCAACCACCCCCTGTCTTGCAGGGCACCCTTGGACCCCCAGACCAGCTGGCAGAGTTGAGTCTTAATGCTCTTCTGGAAGGTCAGGAGACTGGGGGCCTCTCTCATCTACCTACACTTACAACCACAGTTGAGCCCAACATTCAGAGGCTTGGCAACTGGCATGTACTTATGACGGTTGCACTGTTCAGGGCTCATGTGACCCCCTTTTGTGACCTTCCGACAAGCAAAGTCAATGGGGAAGCCGGATTCACTTCACAACCATGTGACTAACTTAATAGAATATAATAGAATAGAATAGAATAGAATAGAAAATATGGAATGAAATGGAATAGAATAGAATAGAATAGAATAGAATAGAATAGAATTTAGAATAGAATGGAATGGAATTTAGAATAGAATAGAATAGAAAAGAAAAGAAAAGAAAAGAAAAGAAAAGAAAAGAAAAGAAAAGAAAAGAAAAGAAAAGAAAAGAAAAGAAAAGAAAATGGAATAGAATAGAATAGAATAGAATAGAATAGAATAGAATAGAATAGAATAGAATAGAATAGAATATAGAGGAGGAATAGAATAGAATAGAATAGAATAGAAAAACATGGAATAGAATAAAATAGAATAGAATTTAGAATAGAATAGAATAGAATGGAATTTAGAATAGAATAGAATAGAAAATATGGAATGAAATAGAATAGAATAGAATAGAATAGAATAGAATAGAATAGAATAGAATAGAATAGAATTTAGAATAGAATGGAATTTAGAATAGAATAGAATAGAATAGAATAGAATAGAATAGAATAGAATAGAATAGAATAGAATAGAATAAAATAGATTAGAAAATGGAATGGAATAGAATAGAATAGAATAGAATAGAATAGAATATTTATTTATTTATTTATTTATTTATTTGGCTTTCTTATATGCCGCCCAACTCCCGAAGGACTCAGGGCGGCGTACAGCATAGGAAAATACAAAAAACCAATAAACAAAATTTAAAAACATAATATAAAAATTAAAAATGCAATATAAAAACAACCATGCAACAACCAAGCATACCCGGGGGAGAGTTCAGTTGGAGTTAAGCTCTGCCCCCTGCCTGCAGGAAAAGCCACGTCTTAACGGCTTTTCGGAAGGCCAGCAGGGTGGGGATGGTTCGGGTCTCTGGAGGAAGTTGGTTCCAGAGCGCGGGGCCTGCCACAGAGAAGGCCCTCCCCCTAGGACCCGCCAGCCGGCATTGCTTAGCTGATGGGACCTGGAGGAGGCCAACTCTGTGGGCCCTAACCGGTCGAAGGGAAGTATGAGGCAGAATGCGGTCCCGGAGATAACCCGGCCCTAAGCCATGAAGGGCTTTAAAGATGGTGATCAACACCTTGAATTGGACCCGGAGACAAATGGGTAACCAATGCAGCTGGCGGAGTAAAGGTGTCACGTGGGTGTACCTTGGTACACCCACCACAGCACGCGCAGCCGCATTTTGTACCAGTTGGAGTCTCCGGATACTCTTCAAGGGTAGCCCCATGTAGAGCGCATTGCAGTAGTCCAAACGGGAGGTGACAAGGGCGTGAGTGACCGTGAGTAGAGCCTCCTTCTCCAAGTATGGCCGCAACTGGTGCACAAGGCGAACCTGTGCAAAGGCCCCCCTAGCCACAGCAGTAAGATGATGCTCCAATTTTAGCTGTGGATCTAGGAGGACCCCCAAGTTGCGGACCTGGTCCGAGGGAATCAGTTTCGTTCCCTCTAAAACCAAGGAGGGACAGTTGTCGTAGTCCTTAGGAGGCAATACCCAAAGCCACTCAGTCTTGTCGGGGTTGAGTCTGAGTCTGTTCCTCCCCATCCAGATCCTAACGTCGTCCATTTCTATAGAATAGAAAAGAAAAACATGGAATAGAATAGAATAGAATAGAATATGTGGAACGGTGACAAACGACGCTTTGTCACCTATACCATTTCAGATAAGTGGCTGTCTAGTTTCTTCTTAAAAACCTCCAGTGATGAAGCACCCACCATTTCTGAAGGGAAGCTATTCCACTGGTTAATTGTCCTCACTGTTAGGAAGTTTCTCCTGAATTCCACTCTAGGGATTCATTTAACAACGGAGGCAAGAAAGGTTGTAAAATGGGGCACTTAAAACTCATTTGACAACCATCTCGCTTAGCAATCTAAATTTTGGGCCCGATTGTGGTCTCAAGTCAAGGGTTACCTGCATTTTAGTTTTGTTGCAGACCATCCAGAATGTTAAAGTGAGAATAAATCTCATAGAGGTGATTTGAATCTTTTCTTGGAATCTAGACATTTAGATCTACGTTTAAGATCTCTTCCTTTGGGAGATGGACAATCCTTTAACTTAGATGAATGAAGAAATAAAATTTGTTTTGAAGGGTGCGGTTTTTGTGATTCAATGCAGCTTCTGGTTTCAGAGCTGAGTTTGCTTCAGTGGCTTTATACACCGGCAGCTTTTTAATTTTTGCGTTCCTTGACCTCTTCAGCTTTGAACAACCTTCATGGCATCAGATCTACCTACAATCAGTTTTGCACCTAACAATTCCTTCTTTGTTACGGGGTTACACGGCATATCAAGGTTATCCAGAGATTTCAGCTGCCATTCACTTGCTGTACATTTTCTGGATTGGACAAAAATAGTTTCATTACTGGAAGAGACTTTATACATGAAATAAACGATAATAAGTCAAACAACAATATGAGATTGTGTTACGTTCAGGGTCCCAGCGTCTGTTAGAGATATACCCTATTAATAATATCCTTGGATATTTTGAATGCCTTCGCTGTATGTTTCCACAAGTCACAGCTCTTGTCTTAATCAGATCAACTTTGAACTGAGTAGAGTTCTCCAATTATTTCAGAATAACAGAGTTGGAAGAGACCTTGGAGGTCTTCTAGTCCCACCCCTAGCTCAGGCAGGTGACCCTACAATAATCTCAGACAAATGGTTGTCCAATCTCTTCTTAAAAACTTCCAGTGTTGGAGCAACCACACCTTCTGAAGGCAAGTTGTTCCACTGGTTGATTGTTCTAACTGTCAGGATCTTTCTGCTTAATTCCAGGTTGCTTCTCTCCTTGTTTAGTTTCCATCCATTTAAGAAGAGACTAGACAATCACTAATCTGAAATGGTATAGGTTCTCCTGCGCTTGACCAGGGGGCTGGACTATTTTATTTATTTATTTATTTATTTTGTCAAGTACGTATTGGTAATATACATAGATATAACATGTTTAAATACATAAGATGGGTATTGATAAGAGGGAACATTAGGACAGGGATGGTAGGCACGCTGGTGTGCTTATGCACGCCCCTTACTGACCTCTTAGGAATCGGGTGAGGTCAACAGTGGACACTCTAAGGGTAAAGTTTTGGGGGTTTGGTGACAAAACCCCAGAGTCAGGTAGTGAGTTCCAGGCATTAACCACTCTGTTGCTAAAGTCGTATCTTCTACAGTCAAGTTTGGAGCGGTTCACTTTGAGTTTGTATCTGTTGTGTGCTCATGTATTATTGTGGTTGAAGCTGAAGTAGTCATTGACAGGAAGGACGTTGTAGTGCAGTGCTCCCCAACCAGTGTGCCGCGGCACACTGGTGTGCCGTGAGGCCATGCCAAGTGTGCCGCGGCAAAAGCTCGCGTCATTCAGGGGTGGCCAAACCATGGCACATGCGCCAAATGTGGCGCATTGGATGACTGCAAGTGGCGGCTTGAGTTTTAAAAGGCAGCAAGACGCGGGCGGGAGAGACAGGTCTGGTCATTAAACCTGCTGGCCGCTGCAGCGAGGCTTAATGAGCAGACCTGCTGCCCTGGACACAACAGCGAGGAACGCGAGGAGGAGGTACCGGGGCATGTCCCAGGTAGGACACGCATCTTGCACTGGGGGTTGGCAGGGCGGGCAGGGCAGGACTGGCGGGCGGGACGTGGCACGCGTCCTACCTGGGACTTTTCCCGGTAGCTCGTCGTGGGCTGGCTTGATTTGAGGCTTGGCAGGGGGGCGGGGCGGGGCGCGAGTCCTCCTCCCTGCTGCTTCTGTTTGTGGAAGCCGAAGAGCCTTACCAGTAGTTTGGGAGAAATAAAGAAAGTTTTTTGCTGCTTTCGTTCAGTGCACTCAAAAGCAGAAGCAGCAAAAAACTTCCTTTCTCCCAAACTACCGGTAAGGCTCTTCAGCTTCCACATACAACCTGGAAAGCAGTCTCACGCGTCTCGCGCTAGGGCTGGCTTGATTTGGGGCTTGGCAGGGCACGAGTGAGGAAGGCGTCGGCAAGAGGCGGAGCCGAAAGGGAGGGCGACAGGGATGTCTGCTTCTTAAGCCAGCAAACTTCCTTGTCGCCAAGCTCCGCCTCTTGCCGACACCTCCTCACTTGCTGGATTGACTCGCCTGCTCTGGGCTGCCTTGGGCGGCTTGAATTATAAAAGACAGCAAAACGCGGGCGGGAGAGGCAGGTCTTGCTCATTAAGCCTCGCTGGCCGCTGCAGTGAGGCTTAATGAGCAAGATCTGCCTCTCCCGCCCATGTTTTGCTTTCTTTTAAAACTCAAGCCGAAGAAGCAGGTGGGGGAAGCGGCTCCCGGCCGCTTCCCCCGCCCACCTGGACGCCGCCATTTGCGGTCTTTTGCCCTCTGCACATGCGCACAGCGTTCTGTGCATGCGCAGAGGGCAAAACTCAAATGGCGGCATCCAGGCGGGCCCACCCACCCGGGACGCCTGGGCCAATTGGCGCATGGTATCATTAAGGTTGATACACTGACCTACCTAATTATCAAATAAAATAATAAATCAAGTAATTCTGTTATGCCCAGTTTGACATTCCTATACTATTATACTCTTCAAAACGATATTTTGAAGATTATATTTGTTTTTTATCCAATTTTTGTATGTGGTGTGCCGTGGAATTTTGGGAGAGGCTATGGTGTGCCGAGGGTGACAAAAGGTTGGGGAGCACTGTTGTAGTGGATAATTTTATGAGCTATGTTTAGGTCGTGCTGAAGGCGACACAGTTCTAAGCTTTCTAAGCCCAGGATTTCAAGTCTGGTTGCGTAACGTATTCTGTTTAATTTAATTTAATAGATTTAATAGATTTGTATGCCGCCCAACTCCCGAGGGACTGTTGCACATAGAGGAGTGGAGGACTCTTCTTGTAAAGTATCTCTGGACACTTTCTAATGTATTTATGTCCGATATGCGGTGTGGGTTCCAGACAGATGAGCTGTATTCAAGGATTGGTCTGGCGAACGTTTTGTATGCTCTGGTTAGTAGTGTGATATTACCGGAGAAGAAGCTACGTAAGATTAGGTTAACAGTTCTTGAAGCCTTTTTGGCGATGTTGTTGCAGTGGGCTTTGGCACTTAGGTCATTTGATATGAGTATTCCAAGGTCTTTGACAGAGTGAGGGTCATCTGTAAGGTCTTGTCTGTTCAGCTTGTATTTGGTGTTCTGATTCTTTTTGCCAATGTGTAGGACAATGTAGGACAATGTAGACCTCCAAGGTCCCTTCCAGTCAATTGGAGTGCTGATTTACCACCAGCTTATCAGGTACTTAGGAGCCGAGGGCTTGGCAGCACAAGGAAACAACAGCCAATCGCCGGCCAATGCACCCATCAACCAATAGGAAGGCACCACATAAATACGAAGTTTAGAATAGCCCAAAGCACATATTCTGGTAGAGAAAAGTTTCCTGAGGATTGGCTCAGGGTTAGGGTCCAAAACAGTGGTGGGTTCCTACCGGTGCGGTCTTGCCTGTTTGTTGCCGCAGAGCTGAAGAAGCTGTTGGCGTTCGCGGCGCGGGGCTTCCCCCGCCCGCTTTCCCCGCCTGCCAGGATGCCGCCATTTGCGTTCTTTTGCCCTCTGCGCATGCGCAAAGCGTTCTGCTTGCGCAGAGGGCAAAAGAACGCAAATGGCGGCGTCCTGGTGGGCGGGGAAAGAGGGCAGGGGAAGCCCCATGCCGCGAATGCCAACAGCTTCTTCGGCTCTGCGGCAACAAACAGGCAAGACCGCACCGGTAGGAACCCACCACTGGTCCAAAAGCTCAGAAGACTGACCCAGATTGGACCTTGCAACATTATCCTGGGACTCCCAAAGGTGTTTTTTCAAGAGGCAACTGGACTTTCTGGTTTTTCTTTGAAGACATTTCGCTTCTCATCCAAGAAGCTTCTTCAACTCTCTTGGATGAGAAGCGAAACGTCTTCAAAGAAAAACGGAGAGAGTCCAGTTGCCTCTTGAAAAGGCACCTTTGGGACGACCATGACCTGGATGACGGAGAATCTCCATAGACATTATCCTAGGATACATATATTTGCCTTCATCCAATCCACATTAATCTTTCATTTCCTTCTCTTTGTCTTTCATTAGCACCGACAGATAAGGAATTAGGGAGAAATTGAAGGCACGCTTCCTATTATATGTCCTAAACTGGTCTTGTGTAGGAATTGTCCTAGGGAGAGCCCCAACATTCTTCTTCCGGGCAGTTTTTCTGAAATATAATTTGGTTTCCAAGTGGTCTCTTTCGCAGCAGATGGCAGCACCAATCTGCCTTTTTTCTGATCTTCTAAAATCCTAAACATGGTCAGGAAGTCTTCAAGGGATGAGAAACCAACAACCAGGAAGTAGGGGAAGAGGTAGATTTTAAAAAAGAAAGAAAGAAATCCTGGAAGGAGGCAAAGAAAAACCAATCATGCTGAGAAACTGACCGGGACATGTTCAGAAAGTCCAAACAATGTATGCTGTTCCAGTCAGCTTAGAATGGAGGATGCATTTTTTTAAAAAAAAAGTGATGTTGAGTCAAACGTGACTCCTAGAATTGTCCCGGAGGTTTTCTTGGCAGTATTGTCAAACATGATTTGTCCTTGTTTTCTTATTTATTTATTTATTATTTATTTATTTATTTGTCAAACATGTATAGGATAGTAGTAATTTGTATAAACATAAGTAAAAAGTAACGATAAAAGAGGACAATAGGACAGTAGGACAGGGACGGTAGGCACAGTGGTGCGCTTATGCACGCCCCTTACAGACCTCTTAGAAACGAGGAGAGGTCTACCGTAGACAGTCTAAGGTTAAAGTTTTGGGGGTTTGGGGAAGAAACCACAGAGTCAGGTAGGGCATTCCAGGCATTGATCATTCTGTTGCTGAAGTCATATTTTCTGCAGTCGAGTTTGGAACGGTTTACATTGAGTTTGAATCTATTACGTGCTCGTGTATTGTTGCGGTTGAAGCTGAAGTAGTCATTAACAGGAAGGACATTTTGGTATATGATTTTATGAACTACATTTAGATCAGATCGGAGGCGACGTAGTTGTAGATTGTCTAATCCCAGTATTTCAAGTCTGGTGGAATAAGGTATTTTGTTGTGAGCGGAGGAGTGAAGGACTCTTCTTGTGAAATATTTCTGGACTCTCTCGATTGTCTTGTATGGGCTGAGGGGCTGGTCCAAATGCCCCGGCTGTCTGTTGGGAGGGAAATCCATCTGGTTCAGTTCCAAGCCGGGAGAAAGACGCTGGAAATAAAATGGAGGCTGGAGGCTGATTGGAAAGAAGGCCCATTTATGGATGAAGCAGAACCACCAACCACTTGTGATTCTGGGACAGCTGACCAACTGGTTGAATGAGTGGATGGATCTTGTTAGGTTTCTGTGACTTTGAAGTCTCAACTGTTCTGGGGGTCGTGCAATGAACGGAGTGTCAGATAGGAATTTTCCTACCAGAGGCGATCTTAGGATCTTGCTTCCTTGAAGTCATTCGTACTTAGAAAATAAAACCGAGATTCAAATCTAATTAACAAAATATTTATTTCGGTACAAAAGTAACCAAAATAAACCCTTAATAAGCTACATCTTCTCAGCTAATGAATTCATGTCTGCCTTCGGGCAGGCATCGAAGAAGAAGGGAAGTGGGAGTAGACAAAACTCCTGGAATGCACACATGCGTAGTAAAACATATCACATGTCTGCTTGATTAGAAATACAATAAACCTTAGAAAACAGTAGAGGTGCACAACTGGCAATTATTCACATCGTGACAGGGGGCTTGTGTTCTGAAAGTGTGTTGGGCAATTCCCATTGTGGCTAATAGCTTTTGTCCTGTGTTGGACCTTGGGTGAGGGGCTGCTTGTTCTAATCCTACCATTCTGCTTTTGTTAGCTGTCAAATGTTGCTGCAAGGAGTTTCGAAACAGCCTGTCTTGAATGGGCTTCTGCTGGCAGTGTTTGCTTTGCTTATGAATGGAGCCATCTAGATAGTTGGCTTCCTCTTTTAATAATATCTTGTGCTGGCATCTGCTGCGGGCTACTAAGAAAGACTGGGGGCTGCTTTCTGCCTCTAAAAACATGTTTTTCCATTTTGCCTTTAGGGAAATATAACATTCTGCCTTTTTAAATATTTATTTATTTATTTATTTTGTGAGGTTTATATACCGCCTCACAGTGCAAGCACTCTCTAAGCGGTTTACACCAGTAAGCAATGTATATTTATATTGCCCCCAACAATCTGGGTCCTCATTTTACCTACCTTGGAAGAATTTTCCCAAAATATTTCATTCTTTCTGGGGAGGTAGGGAGGGGCTTCCCACAAGTCTTTATGCTTCAGGCAGGACTAGATTTTATTTTTTCTGCTTCTAACCTGGCAGCTTTAACTCTGAAATTATTTGGAGAACTGGTGGGGCTTCCAAGTAACATAAATGCATTTGTGAATAAAATCACACGAGCCGAGTGAGGCTCAGCAATTCTTACCTTTTACCTAATATCCAAAAATACCCTGATATGTTCCACAGTTAAATAGTGTTGAAGGGTAAGAGCTTCTTCGGTGTATTTTTAGGGGTGAAGCATATCTAGCATTTAGTAAGGGGGTGGACAGGGGGTGAGTAAGGAGTGAGGGGTAACAACTGAAATACTGGAGAGAAATGTGAGCCAGCTAGCAACAACAACAACAACAACAACAACAACAATAACAACAACAACAAACTGGTGCTCTTTGGCTCTAACTGTTGGCCAAAGAGAAGGAAATTTGGCCTAGTTTGCCAGAAACCAGGAGATGGGGAGTTCTAGACCCACTTTAGCATGTAAAGCCATTGGGTGAGTTTCGCCAATCACCAGAAGACACTGAGTTTATTTATTTTATTTATTAGTTGCATTTGTATGCCACCCACTCCACAGAGTTCTAACCCAGCCTTAGGAATTGAAGCGGGATTTGGGACTGATCATCAAGAGATTTGGAGTTATAGTCCCTCCTTATGTAAGAAAGTCTGCTGGGTGCCTTTGGGCCAATCACCAGGAGCTGGTAAGTTCTAGTCCCGCCTTAGGCATGAATGCCGGAATGGGTTACTTTGGGCCAATCCAGTGGTGAAATCCAATTTTTTTACTACCGGTTCTGTGGGCGTGGCAGGGTAAGGCTACTGCAAAATCTCCATTCCCACCCCATCTGGGTCCAGCCAGAGGTGGTATTTGCCGGTTCTCCAAACTACTCAAAATTTCCACTACCGGTTCTCCAGAACCTGTCAGAACCTGCTGGATTTCACCCCTGGCCGCCAATCCCTTCTAGTAAAGCCTTAGTTAGACCACACCTAGAGTACTGCATCCAGTACTGACAGCAACACCATCAGATGGATTCAAAACTGGCTGACCAACCGCACTCAACGTGTAGTGCTCAATGGAACTGCATCTACATGGAGGGAAGTATGCAGTGGAGTACCCCAAGGCTCTGTTTTAGGCCCAGTACTCTTCAACATCTTCATCAATGACTTGGATGAGGGAATAGATGGGGAACTCATCAAATTTGCAGATGACACCAAACTGGCAGGAATAGCCAACTCTCCAGAAGATAGGCTCAAGATACAGAAGGATCTTGACAGACTTGAGCATTGGGCGCTATCAAACAAAATGAAATTCAATGGTGAAAAAAGTAAGGTTCTACATTTAGGCAAGAAAAACAAAATGCACAGGTACAGTATATGTGGTACCTTGCTCAACAGTAGTAACTGTGAGAGGGATCTTGGAGTCCTAGTGGACAACCATTTAAATATGAGCCAGCAGTGTGCAGCAGCTGCCAAAAAAGCCAACACAGTTCTAGGCTGCATTAACAGAGGGATAGAATCAAGATCACGCGAAGTGTTAATACCACTTTATAATGCCTTGGTAAGGCCACACTTGGAATACTGCATTCAGTTTTGGTCGCCACGATGTAAAAAGGATGTTGAGACTCTAGAAAGAGTGCAGAGAAGAGCAACAAAGATGATTAGGGGACTGGAGGCTAAAACATATGAAGAACGGTTGCAGGAACTGGGTATGTCTAGTTTAATGAAAAGAAGGATCAGGGGAGACATGATAGCAGTGTTCCAATATCTCAGGGGTTGCCACAAAGAAGAGGGAGTCAAACTATTCTCCAAAGCACCTGAGGGCAGGTAAAGAAGAAATGGGTGGAAACTAAACAAGGAGAGAAGCAACTTAGAACTAAGGAGAAATTTCCTGACAGTTAGAACAATTAATCAGTGGAACAGCTTGCCTCCAGAAGTTGTGAATGCTCCAATGCTGGACGTTTTTAAGAAGATGTTGGATAACCATTTGTCTGAAGTAGTGTAGGGTTTCCTGCCTAGGCAGGGGGTTGGACTAGAAGACCTCCAAGGTCCCTTCCAACTTTGTTGTTATTATTATTATTAATTTTGGTCACCACACTACAAGAAAGACATTGAAACTCTAGAGAAAGTGCAGAAGAGAGCAACCAGGATGATTAGGGGACTGGAAACTTTAACATACGAAGAGCGGTTGCAAGAACTGGGCATGGACAGTCTGGCGAAGAGAAAGACAAGGGGAGACATGATAGCAGAGTTCCAATATTTGAGGGGCTGCCACAGAGAGGAGGGGGTCAGGCTGTTTTCCAAGGCACCAGAAGGCCAGAGAAGGAACAATGGATGGAAGCTGACCAAGGAGAGATTCAACCTGGAAATAAGGAGAAACTTTCTGACGGTGAGAGCGATCAACCAGTGGAACAGCTTGCCAGCGGAGATTGTGAGAGCTCCAACACTTGAGACTTTCAAAAGGAGATTGGACTGCCATTTGTCTGAAATGGTGTAGGGACTCCTGCTTGAGCGGGGGGTTGGACTAGATGACCTAGAAGGTCCCTTCCAATTCTAATAATCTGTAATCTGTAATCTAGTCCCGCTTTAGGAATTAAAATGGGCTTCATAACTTTTTGGGCGATCTCCAGGAGTCTGTGAATTCTAGTCCTTCCCTGTGTAAGAAAGTCTGCTGGGTGACTTTGGGCCAATCACCAGGAGCTGGTGAGTTCTAGTCTTGCCTTTGGCATGAAAGCCACCTGGGTGACTTTGGCCAGTCCATCTCTCTCAGTCCAACCCACCTCACAGGGTTGTTGTTGAAGAGAAAACAGGAGAAGGAAGGAGTATTGGGCATGTCTGCCACCTTGAATTACCTATAAATTATGTAATATAGGCTAGTCCTCGACTTACGACCACAATTGAGCCCAGCGTTTCTGTCCTTAAGTGCGCCATTTGTTAAATGAGTTTTGTCCCACTTTACGATAATTCCGGCCACAGTTAAGAGATCCCTGAAGTTGTTAAGTGAATCTAAATTCCCCATTGGCTTTGCTTGTCAGAAGGTCGCAAAAGGGGATCCTATGACCCAGCGACCGTCGTAAATAGGAGTCCGTTACCAAGCATCCAAATTTTGATCACGTGACCACGGGGATGCTGCAAAGGTCGTAACTTTGGAAAACAGTCCTAAGTCAACTTTTTTCAGTGCCATTGTCACTTTGAACGGTCACTAAATGAAGTGTTGTAAATCGAGGACTGCTTTCAAAGGCAGGATAACTAATCTAATAAATGAATAACGTTCTGCGGATTGGGACCATTTCTAGATCTGATGCCAAAAAATGTAGCTCAGTGTTTTTTTCAACCTCGGCCCCTTTAAGAGGGGTGGACTTCAACTCCCAGAATTCCCCAGCCAGCATGCGCTGGCTAGGGAATTCTGGGAGTTGAAGTCCACGCCTCTTAAAGGGGCTGAGGTTCAGAAAACCCTGATTTAGATTAACAGCCAGGTTAAAATGATGCAGGATTCCACCTGGGAGAAACTCCTTCCTATCTCAGTTTGCCTGGTTGTAAAAGTTAATGTTTCATGGGCAGAGATGGAGCGGAGCCGTGTGTGACCCTGGTAGTGTGATCAAAAGGATAACAAGCGAAGTGACCTTTGTGATGCTGATTGCCAAAGCAAGGATAAAATGCACGCCGGGACTAAAACACGAGATTATTCTCGGCCGATGTTTGCAGGTAAGCTTGGAGTTCCTCTCTGAAAAGGCAAAACAAGGGGTCGTTCTCGACTTATGACCATAATGGACACTACAGTTGTGAGTTGTGAGGGTCCTATAGAGGTTCCGGGTTTGGTTTTTTTGAACATTTTTGCAATGGTCGTTAAATGAACACGGTCAGTAAGCGAAGCACCGGTTTGCGAACCGGCCTGTTTTGCAGAAAACTGAGAATAAATGCTGGTTTTGGGAACGTGCGTAAAAAAATAGGGTCAGGTGACCACGGAACGCGGCAAACGGTCGTAAACCGAAATATGGGGTAAGGGGGTCTGTCGTAACTTTGAGTGGTCACTAAATGAGGACAAGCTGTATGAGGATTGAGACTGAGTATGAAGACCACCTGGATGAAGACAGTCACTGTGGGATGAATATTTTGCAAAGAGGCTTTGGTTCTTTCCTCTGAAATCCAGAACTTTCCAGATGGGTTGAGAACATCCAGTGGAATCTCTTAATGCAATGGTTCTCAACCTTGGTCGCTTGACCCGTCAGTGGAACGGCTTGCCTCCAGAGCAGTGTTTCCCAACCTTGGCAACTTGAAGATGTCTGGACTTCAACTCCCAGAATTCCCCAGCCAGCATCCGCTGGCTGGGGAATTCTGGGAGTTGAAGTCCAGACATCTTCAATACTGCTCCAGAGGGTGTGGGTGCTCCATCACTGGAGGTTTCTAAGAAGAGACTGGACAGCCATTTAAATAACAGAATAACAGAGTTGGAAGGGACCTTGGATAAAGTGACCAGATTTTTTTTTTTTAAGCGGGACACCGACGGGGGGCGGGGCACCTGGACGCCGGGTTTTGCCCTCTGCGCATGCGCAGAACGCTGCGCATGCGCAGAGGGCAAAAGACCGCTAATGTCGTTTCACAAGAGCCGTTCGCGTGCAGGGCAGTTTATAAATAGCGGCCGCCAGGTAGGGAGCCGGCCGGGGTTGCACAGGGCTGGGGGAGGCTCGCTAGCCCGGCAGCTCCGGCCGCAGGAAAGAGCGGGGGGGGGGTGCCGTACTGGGAAGGGCCAGCAGTCGCCGCCGCCTGAGGGGACCACCCCCCCCACCCGCCCGCCCGCTTCGCTGCAGGGGATGCTGCACCGGATCCCGAGTCGCGCCGGCTCTCTCGCGGCCACGATGCCCGCCGACCTGATGGAGAAGAGCTCCTCCTCGCCCGCGGCGGCCATCCCGGCCAGCGCCGGAGGAGTCAACGCAGGACGCCCGCCCGCCGCCGGCCCGAGCTGAGAGGCCTGCTGCTGCTGCTGCTGCGGCTGGGCCCCCAGTCCCGGCGGCGGGAAGGCTGCGGCGGCGACCCCAGCCTGCTGAGCCAGCGCCGGCCCGAGCCGAGGGCCATGGATGTGACTCCTTCGCTCGGGCCGCCCCGCCCACCGCGACGCCGGCCTTTTCGAGAGGGCAGGGCTGCAGCAGGCGCCTCTCCACCGTGTCCTTCACCACCCTCCAGTGCATGCCCGGCGCCTGATGCAGCCCCGCCCTCTCGAAAAGGCCGGCGTCGCGGTGGGCGGGGCGGCCCGAGCGAAGGAGTCACATCCATGGCCCTCGGCTCGGGCCGGCGCTGGCTCAGCAGGCTGGGGCCGCCGCCGCAGCCTTCCCGCCGCCGGGACTGGGGGCCCAGCCGCAGCAGCAGCAGCAGCAGGCCTCTCAGCTCGGGCCGGCGGCGGGCGGGCGTCCTGCGTTGACACCTCCGGCGCTGGCCGGGATGGCCGCCGCGGGCGAGGAGGAGCTCTTCTCCATCAGGTCGGCGGGCATCGTGGCCGCGGGAGAGCCGGCGCGACTCGGGATCCGGTGCAGCGTCCCCTGCAGCGAAGCGGGCGGGCGGGCGGGCGGGGGTGGTGGTGGCCCCCTCAGGCGGCGGCGACTGCTGGCCCTTCCCAGTACGGCACCCCCCCCGCTCTTTCCTGCGGCCGGAGCTGCCGGGCTAGCGAGCCTCCCCCAGCCCTGTGCAACCCCGGCCGGCTCCCTACCTGGCGGCCGCTATTTATAAACTGCCCTGCACGCGAACGGCTCTTGTGAAACTTGCCAAACTTGTGAAGAGCCCTTGCAAAGCCGTGCCCGCCGAAAATTGTATTTGTCTTTCGCCCCCCATGAGCCGCGGCCGGCCGTCCCTGCAGGGGAGAGCCCGCCCCCCAGCCCTCCCTCGCCCCTTTCAAAAAATCGGAACTTTTTAAGAGGGCGGGCGGGACGCGGGACAAACCCTTAAAAAGCGGGTCTGTCCCGCCAAAATCGGGACGTCTGGTCATCTTAACCTTGGAGGTCTTCTAGTCCAACCCCCTGTTCAGGCAGGAAACACTATACTATCCCACACAAATGGCTGTAACATCATCAGTGCTAGAAGGGAGTGGGGTGTGTGGACCAGAGGGAGGAGGAGGAGGAGGACTGTGGGGTCCTTGGTGCTCTCTGAGCTTGGTGGTTTTCTTGCAGACGTTTCAGGACCCAACTAGGTAATACCATCAGTGTTAAAAGGGACTGGAGTTTGCTTCCTGAATATACATTATTATTTTAGAATGAATGAGCTGGAAGGGACCTTGGAGGTGGTCTAGTCCAGCCCCCTGCTCAAGCAGGAGAACCTATAGGTCAACTCCAGCATGCATGTGCGTGCCGGCCAGCTGATTTTTGGCTCATGTGGAGGCTCTGTGAGGGCATTTTAGGTTTCTAGAGGGCCTCCGAGGGGGTGTTTTCGCCCTCCCCAGTCTCCAGGGAAGCCTCTGGAGCCTGGGGAGGGCGAAAAATGGGCCTACCAGGCCCACCGAAGTCGGAAAATGGGCCATTTCCGGCCTCCAGAGGGCCTCTGCGGGGGCGGGAGAGGCCGTTTTCACCCTCCCCAGGCATTGAATTATGTGTGTGGGCACTCACACGTGCATGACAGCGCGCGCGCACGCGTTTTTGGCACCCGAGGGAAAAAAGGTTCGCCATCACTGACCTATACCATTTCAGATAAATAACTGTCTAGACTCGTCTTAAAAGCCTCCAGTAATGGAGCTCCCATGACTTCTGGAGGCAAGTTGTTCCAGTGGTTAATTGTCCTCACTGTTAGGAAATTTCTCCTTAATTCCAGGTTGCTTCTCTCCTTGTGTCCGTTATTTCTTGTTCTGCCTTCAGGTGCTTTGGAGAATAGCTTGACTCCCTCATCTTTGGGGCAACCCCTGAGATATTGGAAGACTGCTATCATATCTCCCCTGGTCCTTCTTTTCATTAAACTAGACATACCCAGTTCCTGCAACCATTCTTCATATATTTTAGCCTCCAATCCCCTAATCATCTTTGTTGCTCCTCTCTGCACTCTTTCTAGACTAGAGTCTCTCAACATCTGGCGACCACAACTGGATGCAATATTCGAAGTGTGCTCTTTCCATTTGCCCGAAATGGTAGAGATTTACCTGCTTGAGCAGAGGTGACACAATAGGAATTTTTCCTATCAGAGGCGATCTTTGGATCTTGCTTCCTCGAAGTCATTCGTATTTAGAAAATAAAACCGAGATTCAAATCTAATTAACAAAATATTTATTTCAGTACAAAAGTAATAAAAATAAACCCTTAATAAACTACATCTTTTCAGCTAATGAATTCACGTCTGCCTTCGGCAGGCATGGAAGAAGAAAGGAAAGTGGGAGTTGACAAAACTCCTGGAATGCACGCATGCATAGTAAAACATATCACATGTCTGCTTGATTATAAATACAATAAACCTTAGAAAACAGTAGAGGTGCACAACTGGCAATTATTCACATCATGACAAGAGGGCTGGACTAGAAGACCTCCAAGGTCCCTTCCAGCTGTGTTATTCCTGAAAGTGTGAACAATTAACCAGTGGAACAGCTTTCCTCCAGACGTTCTGGGTGCTCCAACACTGGAGATCTTTAAGAAGAGATTGATCAACCACTTATTTGAAATGATATAAGGTTTTCAACTTGAGCAGGGGGTTGGACTAGAAGACCTCTATGGTCCCTTCCCGCTCTGTTATTCTGTTATTCTAGTTAATGCAATAACCTGCTTAGGTCCATGGAGCGAATCCAGCCGGTATCAATCACTTCAAAGGGTAATTGGGAATGTAGAAATGGAGAGAGGGTGGAGAGAGAGAGACAAAGTATGAGATTCATATTTATGACCTTTGAGCCACGTGGCTCATGGAACGGGTCCAAGTAGAACTGGCAGCACTTTCCATGTGTTCTTTTGACCCATGGCCATGACGTCTGGCTTTCGGTGCTCTCCTCGTTCAGCCTCAGAGTCCATCAGGAATGAACTGTGCAAGGCACTTTTTCCATTCTGAAAAATGCCACGTCTGACCAGAACGCACATCCCCTCTTGTGAACGCTGGGGTCCAGATCTGTGGATCTTCCTAGCCAGCCTTTTCCAGTTCATCCTCTTAGATATATTGGCAACTCCCTGTATTGATCAGTGTAGAGAATATATGAGAAGCTGAAATGAAGAATTGAATGTATCCAGGGGTGAGTTCTAACTTACCTCGCTGCCGGTTCGCTCCCTCCTGTGCTGCGTGGCATGTGCAGTGGCAAAAATTTAAAAAAAATCCCCCCCAAAACACCAAAAACAAGATGGCGATGCATGCGCAATGCTGGAAACTTGGCTTCTGCACATGCCCAGAAGAAAAAAAAAACCTGGAAAAAATCCCCCCCCAAAAGAATTCAGAGGGGGGGGGGTAATTCTGAAAACATTTTTAAAAAGATGGCGGCACCCATGGACCGGCACCGACCGAACCGGTTCCGTGACATCATTGTGATGTCACCAGCGGTTTGCTACCAGTTCGGGCGAACCGATCCGAACCGGGAGGAACCACCTCTGAATGTATCTAAAGATATTTAAAATGTAGAACATAGAATTGTAGGGATCTTGGAGGTCTTCTAGTTGGACCCCCTGCTTCTTAAAAACCTCCAGTGATGGAACACCCATAACTTCTGGAGGCAAGCCATTCCATTCGTGAATCAACAGAATAACAGTTGGAAGGGAACTTGGAGGTCTTCTAGTCCAACCCCGTGCTCCAGCGAGAGACCCTACACAATCCCAGACAAATGGCTGTCCAATCTCTTCTTGAGAAACCTCCAGTGATGGAACACCCACAACATCTGGAGGCAAACCAGGGGTGAAATGCTACCGGTTCGGCCGTACCGGTAGCAGGGGCCGCCGGTGGTTCAGAGAACTGGCAGCGTGAGGCTCTGCCCACCCACCTCGGACGTCACCATTTTCTTGTTTTTAACCCTTTAAAAAGCATGTGCAACAGTGGTGCACGTGCATGCGCAAAGCGTGTGCTTCCGAACCGATAGGGAAGGTAAGTAGATTTCACCACTGAGGCAAATTGTTCTGCTGATTAATTAACAGAATAACAGAATTGGAAGGGGCCTCGGAGGTCTTCTAGTCCAACCCTCTGCTCCAGACCTTATACCATGGACAACAAATGGCTGTCCAGACTCTTCTTAAAAGCCTCCAGTGATGGAGCACCCACAACTTCTGGAGGCAAGCTGTTCCACTGGTTAATTGTTCTCACTGTTAGGGAATTTCTCCTTAGTTCTAGGTTGCTTCTAGGTTGCTTCCATCCGTTACATCTTGTCCTGCCTTCAGGTGCTTTGGAGAATAGGTTGACCCCCTCCTCTTTCTACTGGAAGACTCATGTCACCCCTAGTCTTTCTCTTTATTAGCAATAGACCAGGGGTGGGTTCCTCCCGGTTCGGACTGGATCGCCCGAACGGTAGCGACCCGCTGCTGACGTCACTGACGATGCCGGTCCGTGCACGCCGCCATATTTTTTCCCTTTCGCGGCTTGAAAAAGAGCCCTCCCGCCTGCCCGCGGGTGAATTCTGACCTTTATTCTTTCACCTGAAGCTCAGCTGATGAGCTCCTTAGCTGTGTTTCGGGCTCATTCCTGCTTCTGAGCATGCGCTGAAGCCAAATCGCATGAGGGGACGCATGCGCGAGCGGAGTGAGTGTGTGTGTGTGCGAAACGTCGCGGTGTGAACTGGTGGCGAGGGTAAGTGGAACCCACCCCTGCACTAGACACACCTAGTTCCCTCAACTGTTCATCATCGGGTTTAGCCTCCAGATCTTCTGTTATATTCTGCTGATGGTTCCTTGATTACAGTTCCACCTGAATGGCTTTCTGTTCTTATTTCTAGCCTCGGCTTACAAGTGGGATAATTTTGCAAATCGTTACGTTATTATACCGGTCTAACTCACCCTAAAATTACAGTGTGTTCCACTCTTTCAAGATGAAAGGATGAAGGTCACGTCCCAGCGTTGAGTAACTCTCCCAGTTATTCCTCTCTGATGTTCCTTTGTTATATTTTCACATGTACAATTTCCTCGTGATATATATATATATATATGTAATTATATCGTTGATTGCCCCCTTCTGACATGAGTTTTGACATCATTTTCCAGGAACCGAGATCACAAATTCTCTGGGCTACAATTAGAGTTCGATACGATCTCTTGATGTTATCATGTCTATAGTTAGCCCGTGAATAGATGCCAGACGGATATTTCCATTCGTCGCTCTGAGACAAGCAGTGGAGGGGGATGAACTTTACTGAATTTAATTTCCATCCTTCGCTACCCCTTGCAAATCTCAAGTTTCGTTTTGGATTCTGCAAGACCTCCTGGAGACCGGCCTACTTTTTCTCACAATGGATTTGAGGTCACAATGGTGTAAGGCTGGGGGTTCCTTGGCGTGGTGGTAGCCCAGGAGATGGTGACAAGGGCGAGGCGGGGTAGGGTGGAAAGGTCTATGTAAGGACAGCGGATGCTCAATTGACCGGTTAGACTTTAACCAGACGGTAGGCACTATCTGGAGGAGATGAAAGAACACAACTGCGTTTGAAGCCGCTGCAAACTCCAGGCTCCTTAGAATGACTGTTTTCCTTTCCAACATAAGTCGTATCTGGAGGCCCGTGAGCGAGATGTTGGAAAAATTAGTCAACGTGGTGACAATCCGGAATGAAACGGTCCGTCAGGGTCTGGCAGAAGCTCTGGGGACCTTCCTCCTGATGGTGAGAGAAGACCCGGGATGTGTGTGGGGGAGAAGGAGAAGGAGGTGTTAGGACACTGTCCCTCAAACTCACCCCACCGGAAAATGGGTGGACTTCAACTCCCAGAATTACCCAGCCACAACGCAAGCCCACCCATCTTCCAGTTGGGTGAGTTTGAGAAACAAACTAAGTTAGAAGATGATGTGGGGATGGGGGTGGGGGTAGGGGTGGGGATGAAAACGTTGCAAGCATGCCTTTTCCTGGCTTATGGAATTTTTGGTGCGAGAAAAAGAGGGGGAGAAATGAAATTTTGATTAGTGGGTTTGAAGATTAGAAAATGTAGCTTATGGAAAGAAGGAATTGTGATGTAACTTTAGTGAGAGTAGGAAAAATATAAATCCATATATCCATAGCGACTCTCGAAGATCGGTAGCTATTCTTTCTTTCTTTCTTTCTTTCTTTCTTTCTTTCTTTCTTTCTTTCTTTCTTTCTTTCTTTCTTTCTTTCTTTCTTTCTTTCTTCTCTTTCTTCTTTTTTCTTTCTTTTTCTTCTTTTTCTTTTTTCTTCTTCCTCCTTCTTCCTCCTTCTTCCTCCTTCCTCCTCCTTCTTTCTTTTTTCTTTTTTCTTTTTTCTTTTTTCTTTTTTCTTTTTTCTTTTTTCTTTTTTCTTTCTTTTTTCTTTCTTTTTTCTTTTTTCTTTCTTTTTTCTTTCTTCTTTCTTTCTTTCTTTCTTTCTTTCTTTCTTTCTTTCTTCTTCTTTCTTTCTTTTTTCTTTCTTTCTTTCTTTCTTTCTTTCTTCTTCTTTCTTCTTTCTTCTTTCTTCTTTCTTTCTTTCTTCTTTCTTTCTTTCTTTCTTTCTCTTCCTTCCTTCCTTCCTCCCTCCCTCCCTCCTCCCCTCCCCTCCCCTCCCCTCCCCTCCCCTCCCTTTTCCTTTCCTTTCCTTCCTTCCTTCCTTCCTTCCTTCCTTCCTTCCTTCCTTCCTTCCTTCCTTCCTTCCTTCCTTCCTTCCTTCCTTCCTTCCTTTTCTTCCCTGTCTGTCTGCCTGTCTGCCTGTCTGTCTGTCTGTCTGTCTGTTGGTCTCTCTCTCTCTCTCTCTCTCTCTCTCTCTCTCTATCTTTTTCCTTCCTTCCTTCCTTTTCTATTTATTTTCCTATTTATTATTTTTCTTTATTCTCTATATGTATTTCCTCTTCTATTTTTTATTTGGTTTAAAAAAAATGTCAACCAAAAATTGTAAGAAACCAAACCAAAACCCAGGACTGGCTCCAGCAACCTCTGACCAGGAGTTCTTCCACAACCTTGGAGTCCTGTCTGCTTGGACTCAGACGTGCAAAAGACAATCCTGAAAGAAACTCCCAATTTTTGAGTCCTCCAAACTAAATGCCGGTGAAGGACTATATCCCCAGCCAAACAGGTGAGAGAATGATTATGTCACAATAGAAGCCAAATGTTACTGATGAACAGACTTTGCAAGATGAGAAGGTCAACCAATGCAAGTAGGTTGAGAGAATTAGAACGATCTTTTCCCCACCATGCAATTTTAGACTGAATTAGAGTATTGGTCAGTTTATTTCTCGCTCTTCAAATGGCCACAGCCTTCTAGGTTCCAAGCAGAAATCAGGGAATTTAGGATTCTCGGCATGCAAAACATGTCCTAACCCTCATTTTTGAACTCTCTCCAGAATATTTTCCAGGGAATACCAAAGAACGGACAACATTGCTTTCCTTCTTCTTTGTAAATGTCTGTTATCCTTTTTTCTAGCTTTTCTTTCTTCCTGGTGTTAGGTTCTCATCAGGGGCGGGTTTCTAATTTTTTTACTACCACTCTGTGGGCGTGGCTTATTTTGTGGGTGTGGCTTGCCAGCCATGTGATGGGGTGGGCATGGCTTGCTGGTCATGTGACCGGGTGGGTGTGGCTTGCCGGTCATATATTAGTTATTTCAGAGAGATGTTACTACTATTTTTGCTATTTTATAGCTTACATGAAAAGTTTTGCATAAAAAGTGTGTGTTACACCATGGCAACACAGCAACCTTTATATGCAGAAAATGCTATAGTTAAAAGACAAGCCAGTCTCATACAGCATTTTTGGTTTCAGTCATGGATTCCTTAGACGAAAATATTGAGGACTGTTAAAAGAACAGTATCTTTTAACAGTCCTCAATGTTTTCATCTAAAGAATAACAGTATAAAACTGTATAAAATTAACAGTATAAAAGGCTAAGCTTTCGGAAAACGCCCACTTTGGGAAGCTTTAGGCAAAAGCGAAGGAAAAGTGTCAAATGCGAGCTTCTTATTATTTTCAAGCAAAGGGATGGGGAAAGACTTAATTGTCAGGTTTCTGGGCATGCGCAGAAGAAAATTTTTTTTAATTAAAAAATTTTTTTTTAATGGTGGCGCCCAGGCACCGGCAACCGATCGCACCGGTACTGTGACGTCACCAGCGGGCCGCTACTGGTGCTATAGAGTGGACCGCACCGGTAGGAACCCACCACTGGTTCTCATACTGAAGAGGCAGGAGGCGAGTGACTGGCTTCATCTCTTTATTAGGTCATGGTGGGAACAGCAGCAAAGACCCCAGCTGTGGCTGGGGTTTAAATAGGATAGCCCTGGCTTGGACCAGGGCCAATCAGGAGCATCCTGTTGATGACAATAAGCTGGACCAGATTGGGAACTTCTCAGCTAAGATGTAAATGTAGGGGCATAACACCTGGACTAGTTTCTGTACAGGTTAAAAATTGTCCCCTATCTCAGGGATCTCCAAACTTGGCCACTTTAAGACTCGTGGACTTCAACTCCCAGAATTCCCCAGCCAGCATGGGCATTGGAGTCCACAAGTCTTACCGTTGCCAGCCTTGGAGGCCCCCCCACCCCGGCCCTATCTAAAATTGCAGAATTTCTGGGAGACTTTCTCTTTTCTTCTGACAGACCTTTGGCCTTGGCTCCGTGGCACAAGTTGTGTTGGGGAGGCACAGTTTTGGAGAGTACTTGAGCATCAATCTTGGATTCGGGTTTGGTGTTATGTTGGGGGTCCATGCTGCTGGTGGAATCTCAGGTGAGTCTAGCAGGAGAGGGAGGGGCTGGATTGCTAAACTAGGTAACATCAAACATCTAGCCTAGCACTGATGGTGTTATCTAGATCGGTAGTGAAACGTCTGCAAGAAAACAGCCAAGCTCAGAGAGCACCAAGGACCCCACAACAACAACAACAACAACAACAACAACAACAACAACAACAACAATAACAATAACAACAACAACAGTAATAACAATAACAATAACAATAATCATCTTCTTCTTCTCCTCCTCATCTTCCTCCTCCTCCTCCTCTTCTTCTTCCTCTTCTTCCTCTTCTTCTTCTTCTTCTTCTTCTTCTTCTTTCTTCTTCTTCTTCTTCTTCTTCTTCTTCTTCTTCTTCTTCTTCTTCTTCTTCTCCTCCTCCTCCTCCTCCTCCTCCTCCTCCTCCTCCTCCTCATCATCATCATCATCTTCCTCCTCCTCCTTCTCCTTCTCTCCTTCTCCTTCTCTTCTCCTCCTCCTCTCCTCCCCCTCCTCCTCCTCCTCTTCTTCTCCTCCTCTTCTTCTCCTTCTCTCCTTCTCCTCCTCCTCTCCTCCCCCCTCCTCCTCCTCTTCTCCTTCTCTTCTTCTCCTTTTCTTCTTCTTCTCCTCCTCCTCTCCTCCCCCTCCTCCTCCTCCTCTTCTTCTCCTTCTCTTCTTCTCCTTTTCTTCTCCTCCTCCTCCTCCTCTCCTCCCCCCCTCCTCCTCCTCTGCTTCTCCTTCTCTTCTTTTCCTCCTCCTCTCCTCCCCCCTCCTCCTCTCCATACACCCCTCTCTCTTCTAGCACTGATTATGTTACCTAGGTAGGGCCCAAAATATCTGCATGAAAACCACCCAGCTCAGGGAGCCTCAGAATCCATGGTCCTTCTCCCCTCCTCCTCCATTCCACAATCCCCACTCCTTTCTAGCCCTGATGATGTTACCAAGTTGGGCAATGAAACATCCAGAAGAAAACCAAGCTTAGAAAGAGCATCAGAGTCTATGGACCTCCTCCTCCCCCATGCCACAATTCCCACTCCCTTCTAGCACTGATGACGTTCCCTAGTTGGGTCGTGAAACATCTGCATGAAAACCACCCATCTCATGCTAAAGCATCCTGGAGTTTAATTCAAATGTGGATAGAAAAGATTTTGAAACAACGTATAGAGTTGAAACTGGAATTATTCCCGTTGGGTATTCTACCAGAGAAATATAATAAAGAAAATACATATTTAATTATTCATATAATTACAGCAGTTAGAATTGTATTTGCACAAAATTGGAAAACAACAAAAGCCCCCTCTGAAGGGGAGGTAATCAAGAAAATATTGGATTGTGCGGAGATGAACAGATTGACAGTGACAATTAAAGAAAAGGAAGATTCAGAATATTATATTTGGGGGAAATTTTATGATTGGATGGAAAATGAATATGGATAGAAGATATGTTACACCAATTAAAAGGGGAGGAAAATGAAAAGTTAAAGATGTGAGACCCACATTATGTAGTTAAGGAGGCAGCATTATATACCAAGAATGATTAATATGTATAGAAGTATTGACATATTAGATGTAGTGTACCGGAAGGGCACTAGGGGCCGCTGTTCAAGCGGAGGGAAAATAGCAACTCCTGATTGGTTGAGCCGCTTGACAGCCAGCTATAAAAGCCAGCTGTCAGGCAGAGTTTACCTCAGTTATCCTGTTTGTGTATTCGCTCCACTGTTGATTGTTCTGATTAAAGAGTTAACTTGCCTGACGCTTGGAGTACGTTTCTCACTGCACCCACCATGACTATAAATGCAGCATTAAAGACTAATATTAGTATTGTAGGTTAAGGGAAATTAGAGAGATGAGTTGCTTGTCTGTTAACCACAAAATAGATTACAAATGGATACACTCAGGGAAGGGATAAGAGAGAGGAAGAGGAGGTAGAGGAGAGGAGGAGGGGAGGAAGAGTGAAGGGTGGAGAAGAGAAGGATGTTAGAAGGGAGGAGGAGGAGAGAAGGAGAAGAGAGAGGTGAGGGAGAGGTTGAGAAGGAGGAGAAGAAAGTTAGAAGAAGGAGAAGAAGGAAGTTGTTGTGGCCCGCCAGCAGCCCGTGCAGCTGGTAGCGGATCCCGTCCGAGAAGAGGCCAATGTGGCGATGCGCCAGGGGCCTGTGCAGCTGGCACCCAAGTCGGACAGTGAAGAGGTTGGCGAGGACTCAGTGCCAGAGGCAGAGATTCAGCCAGGGCCTTCAGAACCTCCAGCACCTCACATAGCAATAGCAATAGCACTTGGACTTATATACCGCTTCATAGTGCTTTACAGCCCTCTCTAAGCGGTTTACAGAGTTCAGCATATTGCCCCCAACAATCTGGGTCCTCATTTTAGCAACCTCAGAAGGATGGAAGGCTGAGTCAACCTTGAGCCGGTGAGATTTGAACCGCCGAACTGCAGCTAGCAGTCAGCTGAAGTAGCCTGCAGTGCTGCACTCTAACCACTGCGCCACCTCGGCTCTTACATCAGTGATGAGGAAGAAGAGGCTCTTCCTCTTCTTAATGCACGGGCACGCAGAGCTGCCAAAAGGCAGGAATGGTTCCTCAGGAGGAGGTCTCCTCAGGAGTAAGGCTTGGGGCTAATTGGCCACTCCCCTAGCCTATTTAAGGGATGACAGCAAAAACTCTGCAGGAAACAACGTTTGTTCGTTCATGTGCCTTCGTGTTCTGAAAATGTCTGCTCAGCTTATCTGTTTTGACATTCTTCCTGCGGACTGCTTCTAGGCATTTTGCCAACCCTTGAAAGCTTCTTGAGATATCCAGGACTATTTACTTAGACTTGCTTTCTGATTTCATGGCCTTCTGCTAGCTGTTAATGCAGCTTAATTAACAGCTGGTTTTTCAAGAAAAGACTGCTTTAACTTGTGTTTGTGTGTGTCAACTACTAAGCAAGCTTATTAGTAGTCATTAATTGAGTAAACATAGGGTTGAACAAACTGTGTGTGTGCTACGTTCTTTCTGGTCCATAGCTGGGGCAGAACAGAAGTAGGGAGAAGGGAGAGAAGGAGAAAGAAGGCAGAGAAAAGGGAGGGAGGGAAGAGAGAGGGGAGTGACATGATGTGATAGGGGGGAACAGACGAGCAACCTGGTAATGATATGTGTAAGATTATTATGTTTGGTTATTGGATAATAATGCATAATTTATGTTAATACTTGATAAGATATTATGGTATATGTATTGATGTTTATGTGGAGTGGGGGGGAAAAATTAAAAACTTTTGCAAAAAAGAAAAAAAAACCCACCCAGCTCAGAGAGCACCAAGGACCCCTCGATTTTACCCCGAACTGCAAATATCTCTTCTCTAGTGTCCTTCACATCCCCTCTTGAAACTACAACTCCCAGAGTTCTCAAGCTACGGGACTCAGGGTTTCTCAACCTTGACAACTCTTAGATCAGGGGTCTCAAACTCGCGGCCCGCGGGCCAACTGCGGCCCGCGGGACAATATTTTGCGGCCCCCCGCCTGGAAAAGCACTTAACCACCTTCCCTCCGGTACTTGAAGAAGATGAAGTCGCCGCTCTGAACGCACTTGGTGCAGGTCAGCCTCCGGCGGTGTTACACAGCGGGCAGCGCTCCACCACCAAGTACAGTACCTCGGCGTCTCACCAGGGGGAGTAAGTGGCGGTGGAGCGCTGCCCGCTGTGTAACACCGCCGGACGCTGACCTGCACCAAGTGCGTTCAGAGCGGCGACTTCATCTTCTTCGATGGGAGGGACACGGAGAGGCAAGTACGAGCCTGTCAGTCACGCTCTCCACGCCTCACTTTTTTTCTTCTCTTTCCCGTTCAGGCGACAGGACGTTCTGCCATTGGAGGCCCTGCATGGGAGGAGGAGACGCAGGGGTTTCTCAATGGGCGTCTCCTTCTCCCTGGCTGTGTTGTGATCCAATCACATCAAAGAGTGTCACAGACAAGGAGTTTTTTCTTCCTGGCTGTGACTCTCACTGTGATTGGATTGAGGCACATGGAGAAGGAGACGCCCATTGAGAAACCCCGGCGTCTCTTCCTCCTTGATGCTCAGTATTAGCATACAGGGCAAGAAATATACAGGGGGGCACAGCAGAGTGGAGGAGTGCTATTTTTATAAACCAGACAGGTGCGTGCCCACCCTAAAGGCATTTGGCTACTCCTGTGAGTAAAAATCAGGTCCTCTTTAATGTTGCCGAAGGTCATGCTAGGCAGCTAGGGGGACTAGGAAACTCTATTTCCGCTCATCCAGAGCACCTTGTGCTGAAGTGGGTATCTCAAGGCACCATAGGCCTAAGTTTTTGGTACGCAGCCCCAAATATGTCTTGCTCAAAGCCTGCAGTGAAGAGAAAGGTTGATGATGAGCACAGACAATTTCAGGAAAAGTGGGAAAAGCAATATTTCTTTATTGAGCACAAGGGCATCCCAACTTGTCTTATTTGCACAGAGAAAGTTGCAGTGCCCAAAGAATACAATTTGAAGCGTCATTACACAACTAGACATGCTGAGGAGTATGCAAAGTACCAGGAAGATGAGAGAGCCAACCAGGTTGCTAAACTTAAGACATGTCTGCTGAGGCAACAAGATTTCTTTAAGAAAGCAACCAAAGAGAATGATGCAGCAGTCGAAGCCAGCTACGTAGTTAGTATGATGATTGCTAAAGCAGGAAAGTCATTTAAAGAAGGGGAATTTATAAAAAAGTGCATGTTACAGGCTGCAAGTATTATCTCTCCAGAAAAGAAAGGTCAGTTTAGCAACATCAGCCTTTCTTCCAACACCGTGGCAGAGCGCATTTCTGACCTTTCAAGTGACATTTATGATCAACTGTGTGAGAAAATAAAATGTTTCAGTGTATACTCAGTCGCTCTTGATGAGACCACAGACATCACCGACACTGCCCAGCTTGCAATCTATGTCCGGGGTGTTGATGACAATTTTGAAGTCACAGAGGAGTTGCTCTCACTAGTTCCAATGCATGGCCAGACCACCGCCCAAGAGATATTTCACCAGCTGTGTGATGCTTTTCAGAATGCTGGTTTGCCTTGGAGGAAGTTTGTCGGAATAACAACTGATGGAGCGCCATCAATGATCGGGAGGAAAAAAGGACTGGTGGCACTTGTTAATAAAAAAAAGAAAGAGGAAGGTTTAGAGGAGGTCATTGCTCTGCACTGCATTATTCATCAGCAGGCCCTTTGCAGCAAATGCCTGAAGTTTGACAACGTGATGTCTTTTGTTGTGAAATGCATCAACCAAATCAGATCCAGGGGCTTAAAACACAGAATGTTTCGTGCTTTTTTAGAGGAAATAGAGTCAGAATATGGGGATGTGCTCTACTTTACCGAGGTGCGTTGGCTCAGCAGGGGAAACGTATTGAAGAGATTTTTTGAGTTGAGAGTGGAAGTGAAAGCTTTTATGGAGAAAGATGGGGCTTCTGTTCCTTTGCTAAGTGATCCAAAATGGCTCATGGACTTAGCTTTTTTGGTTGATATCACACATGAGCTTAATGTACTGAATAAGAGGTTACAAGGCCAGGGGCAACTTGTCAGTGCTGCCTATGACAGCGTGAGAGCGTTCTCTACAAAACTTATATTGTGGAAAGACCAGCTTTCTCAAACAAACCTTTGCCATTTCCCAGCATGCAAGTCACTCATTGATTCAGGCACACTATTCAGTCATGAGGAGTATGTGGATGTCATTTTGAGGCTACAGGAGGAATTTGATCATAGATTTGCAGACTTCAAGAGACACAGAGCCACATTTCAAATTTTTGCAGACCCCTTCTCCTTTGATGTGCAAGATGCCCCTCCAGTGTTTCAAATAGAGCTCATTGACCTGCAGTGTAACTCTGAACTCAAAGCCAAGTTTAGGGATGTGAGTGGAAAAGCAGCCAAACTTGGGCAATTTTTAAGAGAATTGCCCCCCAGCTTCCCTGAGCTTTCCCGAATGTTCAAGCAGACCATGTGTCTTTTTGGGAGCACATACTTGTGCGAAAAGCTCTTCTCTACCTTGAACTTCAATAAGTCAAAGTACAGGTCTAGAATTACTGATGCTCATCTTCAAGCTGTGCTGAGGGTCTCAACTGCTTCCTCACTTACGCCAAATGTGGCTCGGCTATGCAAGAGTAAGCGCTGTCAGATCTCTAGCAGCAAGAAGTAGGCAGATAAAGCCATGTTCAAACAGTTTATGTCCATTCATGTTCTAAAAGTTAAATGTTAAAGAACTGTTAATAAAGACATTTGAATCTGAATAATGATATTTTGTAAGCGCATTTTTTGTGGAAAACTTGATGCGGCCCAGCCTTACTCAGAATCTACCTCCAGCGGCCCCCAGGTAAATTGAGTTTGAGACCCCTGAGCCAGGGCCTTCAGAACCTCCAGCACCTCACATAGCAATAGCAATAGCACTTGGACTTATATACCGCTTCATAGTGCTTTACAGCCCTCTCTAAGCGGTTTACAGAGTTCAGCATATTGCCCCCAACAATCTGGGTCCTCATTTTAGCAACCTCAGAAGGATGGAAGGCTGAGTCAACCTTGAGCCGGTGAGATTTGAACCGCCGAACTGCAGCTAGCAGTCAGCTGAAGTAGCCTGCAGTGCTGCACTCTAACCACTGCGCCACCTCGGCTCTTACATCAGTGATGAGGAAGAAGAGGCTCTTCCTCTTCTTAATGCACGGGCACGCAGAGCTGCCAAAAGGCAGGAATGGTTCCTCAGGAGGAGGTCTCCTCAGGAGTAAGGCTTGGGGCTAATTGGCCACTCCCCTAGCCTATTTAAGGGATGACAGCAAAAACTCTGCAGGAAACAACGTTTGTTCGTTCATGTGCCTTCGTGTTCTGAAAATGTCTGCTCAGCTTATCTGTTTTGACATTCTTCCTGCGGACTGCTTCTAGGCATTTTGCCAACCCTTGAAAGCTTCTTGAGATATCCAGGACTATTTACTTAGACTTGCTTTCTGATTTCATGGCCTTCTGCTAGCTGTTAATGCAGCTTAATTAACAGCTGGTTTTTCAAGAAAAGACTGCTTTAACTTGTGTTTGTGTGTGTCAACTACTAAGCAAGCTTATTAGTAGTCATTAATTGAGTAAACATAGGGTTGAACAAACTGTGTGTGTGCTACGTTCTTTCTGGTCCATAGCTGGGGCAGAACAGAAGTAGGGAGAAGGGAGAGAAGGAGAAAGAAGGCAGAGAAAAGGGAGGGAGGGAAGAGAGAGGGGAGTGACATGATGTGATAGGGGGGAACAGACGAGCAACCTGGTAATGATATGTGTAAGATTATTATGTTTGGTTATTGGATAATAATGCATAATTTATGTTAATACTTGATAAGATATTATGGTATATGTATTGATGTTTATGTGGAGTGGGGGGGAAAAATTAAAAACTTTTGCAAAAAAGAAAAAAAAACCCACCCAGCTCAGAGAGCACCAAGGACCCCTCGATTTTACCCCGAACTGCAAATATCTCTTCTCTAGTGTCCTTCACATCCCCTCTTGAAACTACAACTCCCAGAGTTCTCAAGCTACGGGACTCAGGGTTTCTCAACCTTGACAACTCTTAGATCAGGGGTCTCAAACTCGCGGCCCGCGGGCCAACTGCGGCCCGCGGGACAATATTTTGCGGCCCCCCGCCTGGAAAAGCACTTAACCACCTTCCCTCCGGTACTTGAAGAAGATGAAGTCGCCGCTCTGAACGCACTTGGTGCAGGTCAGCCTCCGGCGGTGTTACACAGCGGGCAGCGCTCCACCACCAAGTACAGTACCTCGGCGTCTCACCAGGGGGAGTAAGTGGCGGTGGAGCGCTGCCCGCTGTGTAACACCGCCGGACGCTGACCTGCACCAAGTGCGTTCAGAGCGGCGACTTCATCTTCTTCGATGGGAGGGACACGGAGAGGCAAGTACGAGCCTGTCAGTCACGCTCTCCACGCCTCACTTTTTTTCTTCTCTTTCCCGTTCAGGCGACAGGACGTTCTGCCATTGGAGGCCCTGCATGGGAGGAGGAGACGCAGGGGTTTCTCAATGGGCGTCTCCTTCTCCCTGGCTGTGTTGTGATCCAATCACATCAAAGAGTGTCACAGACAAGGAGTTTTTTCTTCCTGGCTGTGACTCTCACTGTGATTGGATTGAGGCACATGGAGAAGGAGACGCCCATTGAGAAACCCCGGCGTCTCTTCCTCCTTGATGCTCAGTATTAGCATACAGGGCAAGAAATATACAGGGGGGCACAGCAGAGTGGAGGAGTGCTATTTTTATAAACCAGACAGGTGCGTGCCCACCCTAAAGGCATTTGGCTACTCCTGTGAGTAAAAATCAGGTCCTCTTTAATGTTGCCGAAGGTCATGCTAGGCAGCTAGGGGGACTAGGAAACTCTATTTCCGCTCATCCAGAGCACCTTGTGCTGAAGTGGGTATCTCAAGGCACCATAGGCCTAAGTTTTTGGTACGCAGCCCCAAATATGTCTTGCTCAAAGCCTGCAGTGAAGAGAAAGGTTGATGATGAGCACAGACAATTTCAGGAAAAGTGGGAAAAGCAATATTTCTTTATTGAGCACAAGGGCATCCCAACTTGTCTTATTTGCACAGAGAAAGTTGCAGTGCCCAAAGAATACAATTTGAAGCGTCATTACACAACTAGACATGCTGAGGAGTATGCAAAGTACCAGGAAGATGAGAGAGCCAACCAGGTTGCTAAACTTAAGACATGTCTGCTGAGGCAACAAGATTTCTTTAAGAAAGCAACCAAAGAGAATGATGCAGCAGTCGAAGCCAGCTACGTAGTTAGTATGATGATTGCTAAAGCAGGAAAGTCATTTAAAGAAGGGGAATTTATAAAAAAGTGCATGTTACAGGCTGCAAGTATTATCTCTCCAGAAAAGAAAGGTCAGTTTAGCAACATCAGCCTTTCTTCCAACACCGTGGCAGAGCGCATTTCTGACCTTTCAAGTGACATTTATGATCAACTGTGTGAGAAAATAAAATGTTTCAGTGTATACTCAGTCGCTCTTGATGAGACCACAGACATCACCGACACTGCCCAGCTTGCAATCTATGTCCGGGGTGTTGATGACAATTTTGAAGTCACAGAGGAGTTGCTCTCACTAGTTCCAATGCATGGCCAGACCACCGCCCAAGAGATATTTCACCAGCTGTGTGATGCTTTTCAGAATGCTGGTTTGCCTTGGAGGAAGTTTGTCGGAATAACAACTGATGGAGCGCCATCAATGATCGGGAGGAAAAAAGGACTGGTGGCACTTGTTAATAAAAAAAAGAAAGAGGAAGGTTTAGAGGAGGTCATTGCTCTGCACTGCATTATTCATCAGCAGGCCCTTTGCAGCAAATGCCTGAAGTTTGACAACGTGATGTCTTTTGTTGTGAAATGCATCAACCAAATCAGATCCAGGGGCTTAAAACACAGAATGTTTCGTGCTTTTTTAGAGGAAATAGAGTCAGAATATGGGGATGTGCTCTACTTTACCGAGGTGCGTTGGCTCAGCAGGGGAAACGTATTGAAGAGATTTTTTGAGTTGAGAGTGGAAGTGAAAGCTTTTATGGAGAAAGATGGGGCTTCTGTTCCTTTGCTAAGTGATCCAAAATGGCTCATGGACTTAGCTTTTTTGGTTGATATCACACATGAGCTTAATGTACTGAATAAGAGGTTACAAGGCCAGGGGCAACTTGTCAGTGCTGCCTATGACAGCGTGAGAGCGTTCTCTACAAAACTTATATTGTGGAAAGACCAGCTTTCTCAAACAAACCTTTGCCATTTCCCAGCATGCAAGTCACTCATTGATTCAGGCACACTATTCAGTCATGAGGAGTATGTGGATGTCATTTTGAGGCTACAGGAGGAATTTGATCATAGATTTGCAGACTTCAAGAGACACAGAGCCACATTTCAAATTTTTGCAGACCCCTTCTCCTTTGATGTGCAAGATGCCCCTCCAGTGTTTCAAATAGAGCTCATTGACCTGCAGTGTAACTCTGAACTCAAAGCCAAGTTTAGGGATGTGAGTGGAAAAGCAGCCAAACTTGGGCAATTTTTAAGAGAATTGCCCCCCAGCTTCCCTGAGCTTTCCCGAATGTTCAAGCAGACCATGTGTCTTTTTGGGAGCACATACTTGTGCGAAAAGCTCTTCTCTACCTTGAACTTCAATAAGTCAAAGTACAGGTCTAGAATTACTGATGCTCATCTTCAAGCTGTGCTGAGGGTCTCAACTGCTTCCTCACTTACGCCAAATGTGGCTCGGCTATGCAAGAGTAAGCGCTGTCAGATCTCTAGCAGCAAGAAGTAGGCAGATAAAGCCATGTTCAAACAGTTTATGTCCATTCATGTTCTAAAAGTTAAATGTTAAAGAACTGTTAATAAAGACATTTGAATCTGAATAATGATATTTTGTAAGCGCATTTTTTGTGGAAAACTTGATGCGGCCCAGCCTTACTCAGAATCTACCTCCAGCGGCCCCCAGGTAAATTGAGTTTGAGACCCCTGTCTTAGATGCTGGCTGATGCATCCTGGGAAGTCCACCCATCTTCAAAATTGTCCAGGCTGAGAAACACGCTTCTAGATAGTTCCCAGAATTTCCTTTGCCTGTCGTTAAAAAAAGAGACTTTTGTCGATCTCCGGGTTGGATCCTTTCGCTGAATATTATTCCCACCACTTTCCCTAACGTTGGTTCCAACTTAAGCCGAGATTTCGTGGCATTTTATTGCGCAGTGATGTGGGTCTATGGGTCTACGATAACGGTTGCAAAAATAGTAGCACGCACACACACACACACACACACACACACACACACACACACACACACACACAAGAATTTATTATAAATACAGATATATTAAGATTAGGAGATGGAAGACTAGGACTAAGTATAATTAAAAGTATTATTATGATTAACAGGATGGAAAAATATATTGGAAAATATAGCCTATAAGGCAGTTGTGGGTTCTAAAACCCTTTGCTACCGGTTTGCGCATGCATGCTCTCTCTCTCACGCAATGCTTCTGCGCATGCTTCTGCATGCGCAGAAGCGTCCCGGGCGGGTGGGCGGCGACTCCCACCGCCAGCACAACCAGTTCACAGAACCGGGCTGAACCAAAACCCCAAAAACTTTAACCTTAGACTGTCTACAGTCAACCTCACCCCATTCCTAAGAGGTCTGTAAGGGGCGTACATAAGCGCACCATCGTGCCTACCGTCCCTGTCTTTTGTCCTATTGTCTAATTTTTACCTATACATACTTTCTTTTGTTTTTGTTTATATCATACCTGTTATCTTGTACACGTGTTGACAAAATAAATAAATAAATAAAATAAATAAATGAAACCCACCGCTACTATAAGGACTACAAATCCAGGGGACTTAGAGATATAAACTTGGGACTGATTAGATCTTACTGATAATTGGTTTTAATGGTGTTTATAGAAAGTTGAGATATTGAAAATGTGGTGGAACACTGAGTGGCATCTACAATATCAAAACGTTAGGAGTTAATAAGTATATAAAAGAATATATTACAATTACAATGAGCACATTAAGGTTAGAAGTTGGAGGATAACAATTTTGTATATGTAATTGCATTATTACTGTGAACGCGGTGTGAAAAATATGTTAACCCAGTCATTACACTGTCCACAACCACAATGTCGGTTGTTAAAGAAAAACGGCAAATAAAACTTATATCAAAAAAAGAAAAAAGAAAAAAAGAAACCACCTGGTTGCCGTACCTCTTCCTGCAACCATCCTAACAGTTCTTCTCCCGTTGTCTTTGTCGCCTCAAGGGGCTCATATGAACGCGTCAATCACTTTCGCCAATTGCGTGGTTGGAAATTTAGCCTGGCGCAAACTCCCGTCTTACGTGATTGGCCAGTTCTTCGGATCGTTCGCCGCATCGGCTGTTATTTTTGTTTTGTATTATGGTAGGTACAAATCCCACTTGGCTTGCAGGAGGGAGTGGGGGGGAAATTATGACTTACGACCACAATTGAGCCCAACATTTCGGTTGCTAAGTGAGACACTTGAGTTTTGCTCCATTTGACAACCTCTCTTGCCGCAGTGGTTAGGCGAATCACAGCAGTGGCTGAGTTACTCACCCGGTTGTTAAGTGAGTCTGAATTCCCCGTTGACTTGGCTTGTTCGATGGTCACAAAAGGGGATCACGTGACCCCCCCCGGGACATTGCGACCGTCATAATTACGAGTCAGTTTTCAAGAGTCTGAATTTTGATCTGCAATGGATTCTGAAAGCTGCAATGAAACAAAGAAAATGTTAAAAAGTTACGATGTTTATGTAGTTACTTACCAAGCACATCCGAATGATATCGAAATGATCAAAATAGTTTTACAATTTCCAAGGTGTGTCACAACTTTTGAGCAACCCCACCCCCCATGTTTGTAAATAGAAAATTGAAAAATTTGACACGCCCTATCAGGTGTGCAATGGTCTTAGGTGTGAAAAACGGACAAAAATCACTTTTTTTTTCAGTGCCGTTGACATTTGAACAGTCACTAAATGAAACACTAAATGTTGCAAATGAAATTTCCTGATAATATTGAGGGTGTTCCCTCACTGTAGATTTTTCAAGAAGAGGCCGGACAGCCATTTGTCTGGGATAGAATAAGGTTTCATGTTCAAGCAGGGGTTAGACTAGATGACCTCCAATGTCTGTTCCAGCCCTATGATTCTATGAAAGTGAGGAACATGCTGAACATGAATAACAGAGTTGGAAGGGACCTTGGAGGTCTTCTAGTCCAACCCCCTGTTCAAGCAGGAGACCCTATACCATTTCAGATAGGTGGCTGTCCAGTCTTTTCTTAAAAACATGACCAGTGATGGAGCACCCACAACTTCTGAAGGCAAATCATTCCACTGGTTCCTTGTTCTCACAGTCAGGAAATTTCTCCTGAATTCTAGATTTCCGGGCAAAATTCTCTTGCAACCTTAATACCTAAGAGGTTCTCATCTGGATGTGCTTGGAACTGAAAGACCCACTTTATCTTTCCTTTCCTTCTCCTTGTCTCTAAAACAAGCCAGCCACCATTCTTGCCTTTCTCTGTTTAAAAATCCCAGAAAATTGGCTGTCCAGTCTCTTCTTAAAAGCCTCCAGTGATGGAGCACCCACAACTTCTGGTGGCAAGCAGTTCCACTGGTTAGTTGTCCTCACCGTTAGGAAATTTCTTCTTTAATTCCAGGTTGCTTCTCTCCTTGGTTAATTTCCATCCATTGTTTCTTGTCTTGCTTTCTGGTGCTTTGGAGAATAGACTGTCTCCCTCTTCTTTGTGGCAACCCCTGAGATATTGGAACACTGCTATCATGTCTCCCCTGATCCTTCTTTTCATGAAACTAGACATACCTAGTTCCTGCAAGGCTTCTTCGTATGTTTTAGCCTCTACCCACGTAATTATCTTTAAGAAAACAAAACAAATCCATTAAGCTACTAAAATGACATTTCACACATTTCTGAAATGACATGACACCCACTGGTTGTCCTCTGTGCCAAATTGCACAGTCTTCTATTTATATTTTTCCGGCATGACTACTGAGACAATTTCTACTGGTTTTGAAGCAGGAGATGTATAAAAAAAGGGAAAGAAAAATAAAAGGTGAATTCTCCTTAGGGATCATCTCACGGCCTTCCTTAACAAGCCCCCAAATAAGGGGCAGTGCCTGGTTAAGATGGTTTAGATTTGGGGGGGGGGGAGTCAGTTTGGACCTGAGTACTGCTGGGATGAGAGACCACTAGGAGATCCCAAGGCTGCCTGGCTAGAGTGGGGAGTCATGAAATCATTACTGGTGGAGGTGATGGCAGAAATTAGCCACCCACCCACCCCGGAACTGGGCCTGCCTTAAGAATACAGGTAGTCCTCGACTTGCGACCACAATTGATCCCAGAATTTCAGTTGCTAAGTGAGACAGTTGTTAAGTGAGTTTTACCTTAACCCTAACCTTTCTTGCCACGGTTGTAAAGTGAATCACTGCACTTATTTGACGTTAAATCAGTAACGGTCGTTAAGTGAATTGGCTTTGCTGGTCAGGAGGTCACAAAAGGGGATCATGTGACCCCAGGACACTGCAACAGTCATAAATACGAGTCAGTTGCCAAGCGTCCAAATTTTGATCACGTGATTGTGCGGATGCTACAACGGTCATAAGTGTGAAAAAGAGTCGTAAGTCACTAATCCAGTGCTGTTGCAACCTTGAACGGCCACTAAACAAATGGTCGTAAGTCAAGGACAGCCTGCACAGGTAGTCTTCAACTTACGACCACAGTTGAGCCCAACCTCTGTTGTTAAGTGAGACATTTGTTAAGTGAGTTTTGCCCCATTTTATGACCTTTCCCGCCACCCTTGTTAAGTGAATCGCTGCAAGTTGATAAGTGAGTCACCCGGTTGTTAAGTGAATCCGGCTTCCCCATTGACTTGGCTTGTGAGAAGGTCACAAAAGGGGATCACTTGACTTTGGGACAAAGCGGACGTCATAAATACGAACCCTTTGCCAAGCGTCTGCAATTTGGATCACGTGATCATGGAGAAGGCGCAAAGGTGATAACTGTGAAAAACGGCCCCAAGTCACATTTTTCCAGTGCCGTCGTAACCTTGAACGGTCACTAAATGGACTGTTGTAAGCTGAGGACTACCTGTAATTTTTTCCCCAAACCTCCCTTTTGTGTTTTCATGTTTGCTCTCCCAAAATGTGCTTCCTTCTTCCCCTTTAGAAGCGCTACAGAATTACACAGGAGGCAACCTAACCGTGACTGGGCCGACGGCCACTGCGGGGATCTTCGCCACCTACCCTGCCCCTTACGTGTCTCTCTGGAACGGCTTTCTACAGGAGGTTGGTGTCCTGGAACCGATGGCTAGAAGCGGGGGCCAGTTGGGTCCGGTGGTTAAGGCACTAGGCTAGAAGCCAGGAGACGGTGAGTTCAAATCCCGCCTTAGGCGTGGGAGTCGGCTGGGTGACTTTGGGCCAATCAACTGGACATGGCGAGTTCTAGTTGTGTCTTAGGCGTAAAAGCCAACTGGGTGACTTTGGGACAATCACTAGGAGACGGTGAGTTCTAGTCCCTATTTAGGCATGAAAACTGGCTGGGTGACTTTGTGCCAATCACCAGGAGACAAGGAATTCTAATCCTACCTTAGATATGAAAACTGGCTGGGTGACTGTGGGACAATCAATGGAAGATGGTGAGTTCTAGTCCCACTTTAGGCATGGAAGCCGGCTGGGTAATTTTGGGACAATCACTAGGACAGCGGTTCCCAGCCCGGGGGTTGAACGACCATTTCCCAGGGGTCGCCCCGGCATCCTCAGCTACCCCCCACTGCCACAAGCCTGGCCATATCGCAACCCACAACCCGCGCCCTCACTGCGACCCACTCCGCCACCACCATTTGGGTTCTTTTATCCTCTACGCATGCGAAAATCGTTCTGCGCATGCGCAGAGGGTAGAAGAACCCAAATGGCGGTATCTGGGCGAAGTCTCCGGATCCGGGTGAGGTCTCCGCTCGCTTCGCGTGTTGCCTCTGGGAGCTTTTTGAGCCCCGTCGTGAAAGGCGTGCACAACTTCGGCGGGGCCGGGATAGGCGGCTGCCCGGAGAGAGCCATTGCCTTCGCCCTGAACACTACAGTTAGACGGGAGAGACTCTGCGAAGGGGATGGCTCTCTCCAGGCAGCCGCCTGTCCCGGCCCTGCCGAAGTTGCACACGCCTTTCACGACGAGGCTCGAAAAGCCCCCAGAGGCAACATGCGAAGCGAGTGGAGACCTCGCCCGGATCTGGAGACTTCGCCCGGACACCGCCATTTGGGTTCTTTTACCCTCTGCGCATGTGCAGAGGGTAAAAGAACCCAAATGGTGGCGGCAGGGTGGGTCGCGGTGGGGGCGCGGGGGCGGGGCGTGGGTCGCAGCATTAGGAAGGTTGGGAACCACTGCACTAGGAGATGGTGAGTTCTAGTCCCACTTTAGGCATGGAAGCCGGCTGGGTGACTTTGGGACAATCACTAGATGGTGAGTTCTAGTCCCCCCTTAAACATGAAAGCCAGCTAGGTGACTTTGGGCTAGTCTCTTACTCTCTCAGCCCAACCCACCTCACAGGGTTGTTGTTGTTGTGGGAATAAAGGAGGAGGAAGGATTATTAGGGATGCTCACACCTTGAGTTATTTATAAAAATGATAAATACTAATTCATTAATATTTATATTAACACCTGGTTCGCCAAAGCACAGCAAGGGGACGGAATGGTGAACTCTTGCTATTCCGCCATCTTTTCTGCTTAGTCCATCTGTGAATTGGTCACCATGGTTAGAAATGTTAAGACTGAGGCCATCATTGGAAAGGAGAACCATCCAGAGCTGGGGTGCCCACCGTGTCAACCGTCTGATTAGCGAACCCCAAGAAAAGTAGACACTCTCAGGAACCTTGAAATCCTAAAAGCAAAAGTTTATTGGAGACACCATTTAGGTACTGAAGAATCAAAACCAACTCTGGTTTTTCCCGCGCAATGCATGCAGAGTTAAACAATAGATTTTTTTCTCCCTAGCCTTGGTTGGTCACATTGTCCAATTATGAAATGTCCTTTTGTTTTGAGATCTGTTCACTTTACTGATGGATACCTACATCAGTGGTCTTGGTTCTCATGGTCCGTCTCTGGCGCATCTGCATTCTTTCTCCCTTTCCCTCCACCTGTTCTTTGGCAAGTTGAATAGCGGGAAGACCTCAACATTTCCAAAGCAGTTCAACCTTGACACACGGAGGACTGAGATGTTCTGGGGATTGGTGGCTTTGCCAAAGGGATTTTAGAAGTTGTTAAAAGTCTGTAGAGATTCTCAGTCATCCAGGTCATGGTTGTCCCAAAGGTGCTTTTTTCAGGAGGCAACTGGACTTTCTGGTTTTTTCTTTGATGACGTTTCGCTTCTCATCCAAGAAGCTTCTTCAGCTCTGACTGGATGGTGCAGAATGGAAAAAAAAAGCACCTTTGAGACAACCATGACCTGGATGACTGAGAATCTCCACAGACTTTTAGCTATACAATTTGGGATAAACACCCTTTGAATGGTGTTGGTGTATGAATGGATTTCCAGAGGAAAAATGGCAGACTACAGGAACCAGGAGCACCACTCAGGTGACCCTGAGGACACAGATAAACCTCCAAGTGGCCTCAATGACCCTCTAAAACAGTGGTTCTCAACCTTCCTAATGCCGCGCCCCGCGCCCCACCCCCCCACCGTGACTCACCCAGCCACCGCGACCGCTGCCGCGACTGCCGCCCTGTCACCGCCATTTGGGTTCTTTTACCCTCTGCGCATGCGCAAAGCGTTCTGCGCATGCGCAAAGGGTAAAAGAATAGCAATAGCAATAGCACTTAGACTTATATATCGCTTCATAGTGCTTTTACAGCCCTCTCTAAGCGGTTTACAGAGTTCAGCATATTGCCCCCAACAATCTGGGTCCTCATTTTACCCACCTCAGAAGGATGGAAGGATGGGACTTCCGGTTTGGAGCGCGCCATCGCGGACATCCCCTTGTCGGGCGCCTTTCCGATCTTCGTTAAAAGCCGCCAGAACAGCTGTCTGGCGGCTTTGAAATCTCTTCCCCGGGCAAAGGGGAGAGATGAGAGTTTGACAGGTGGGGTAGAGCCCCCCCAGCGCCCTAGGAGCCATCTGGTAGGGCGCAAAGGGAGAGCTCCCCATGCAGCCTGTCTCCAGCTCCGAAGATCAGGAAACCTCCGCTTTTGCGGAGCTAGATGTCGTGACCAGCCGCTGCTTCAAGAATGGGATTTATAATTACATTTAAACTACAGAAGCAGACAGAGAGAAACAGGCGTGAGATGGGCAAGTACTGAAACCTCTTTTTTCTTTTTTTTTTCAACTCCTGAGCAAGCTTTCACTTCGGCAAGGGAACAAAGGAAACAAAGTATCAATATGGCGATTGAGAAGTGAAAGTGACTTTCGTTTTCCGAGAGGCTTTTTTTTTTCTCTCTTATGGAAACTTTTAACTTGGAAAAATGGTTTTTTCTTTCTCTGTCTCCTAACCCTGGATTAAAGTTATAATTGAAATATTTTCAATAATAAAAGACTACCTGGTTTTTAAACTGGAAAGAATTTTAATCAGGCACCTGGCTTTCTTTCTTCTTTGTACTCTTTTGAAACACCATAATGGCTTCAAAATCTGGAAAGATTGTTTTGACTAAAAGAAATGACTATTCATCTGGATATAATTCTAAAATGCAACTTAATACTGAGCTAACACCTCCACAGCCTTTGACACCTGAAAATTTATTAAATAATTTAAAGATTATGAAACATGAACTTACTTTGGAATTTAATCAGAAAATAAGTGAGATAGATAAAAAAATGCAGGCTGCTTTGAAGAATATGAATCAACAACTCAGATTTGATGTGTTAGAGGTTTGCAAAGGTTTAGCAACAAATATTGAAGTTTTGGCAGAACGTATTGAAACAAATAAACAAGCTTTGGCAACCTCGGTGAATTACATAGATAAAATCCAAAATGATATTGCAAATTTTGAAAAAGAGGTCTTGATGACACAGTTCAGATCCATGGAAGTTGCTATAAGGATCAGAGGTTTGAAAGAAGGATTATATGAAAATTTAAAAGGAAGGATGGTTGATGTATTGGATCAGGTGTCTGGAATTTCTAAAGTGGAATTGGCTACACAAATTGACAAAATATACAGAATCAATTCGTGGTACGCTAAACAAAAGCATTTACCAAGGGACATTGTCATATATTTTACCACAAGAGCCTTACGGAATAGAATTATACAAGCAACGTTTAACAATAATCTCATGGTGAATGGTCAGGAACTAAAGATTTGGAAAGAAATCCCCTCTAAAATGCTCAAAGCCAGAAAAAGCTATACTTTTTTGATTGATGAATTCAAGAGATTAAATTTACAATATAAATGGGAAGCGCCAGTTGGAGTAGCAGTGAAATTTTCTGGAAAAAGATACCGGCTCAACACGATAAAAAAAGCTACTGAATTTTATGTCAATGTTTTAAAGGCTGATATATCCAAGATTCCAGAGGAAGGATGTATGAAAATAAAAGAGGAGGAGGAGGGGAAGCCATCTTTGCTGGATCAAAAGGAAATAGATTTAAAAACCCAAAAAGGAGTGCCAGAACCAGATAGCTGGGGAAAAGGAGATGGAGGTTTGGGATCAGATGGGAGACGAGTCGACAAATTCGAATTTACTGAACTATTAAAAGATGAACTATCAAGCTACAAAACGATGTGATGTTGAAATATATTGGACGGATAGAGACTAATATGATTGCATTTTTCCTTTTCCCTATTTAATGATTACTTATGCAATACTTAGCTAAGTTTTATATAACTTTGAGGTTACTTTTAATGTTAATAATATTAGATATATATAGTTTGTTGAAGATTTGTTTATTCTTTTTTTCCTTTCTTTTTTTTGTTTATTGAAGTTAGTAAGTTAATTTAGAATATTATGTTATTAATATCGTGATGAAATCTAATATTTGATGATTACTTATGTAATTTTTAGTTAAGTTTTATCTTAGAGGTTATTTTTAATGTCAATAATATCTTTAAGATTTTTGTATTTTATATCTAGTTATTATTTATATAACATTTACTTTGTATAAGATAGAGGATTGAAGGGAGGAGGTAGGAGGTCTGTTTGTTTGTATTGTTAAAGAGATTTCTCTTTCTCTTTTTTTTTTCTTTTTTGTATCTTTACTATTGTATATAAATGCGATATATTATTAGTGTATAATCTGGAGTTGAAGTTTTTTTAAAAAATAGTGTTCTTTTTTTTTCTTTTTATTAACAATTTAAATTTATTATTATGCCCTGTATTATCTCTGGGAAGTCCGGGGGGAGGTGGGGAGGGAAGGGGGTGGGTTTGGGGGGGGGGGAGAAAAAAACAAAAATGTTTGTACTTTATATTTAATATTTTGCTACTACTTATGTAATTCTGTACTAATAAAACTTTTTGAATAAAAAAAAAAAGAAGGATGGAAGGCTGAGTCAACCTTGAGCCAGTGAGATTTGAACAGCTGAACTGCTGAACTAGCCGTCAGCTGAAGTAGCCTGCAGTGCTGCACTCTAACCACTGCGCCACCTCGGCTCTACAAGGACCCAAATGGCGGTGTCCTGGCGAAGTCTCCCGACCCCTGTGAAAGGCTCGTTTGACCCCCAAAGGGGTTGCGACCCCCAGGTTGAGAACCGCTGCTCTAAAAGGAGGCAAATGACCAGCTGTCTGTATGGAATATAAATCCTTCCATTCTCCACCATCCAGTCAGAGCTGAAGAAGCTTCTTGGATGAGAAGCGAAACGTCTTCAAAAGAAAAAAGTTAAAGTTGCCAAGTATGAAGACCTCTGCTCTATAGCAAAGAAGAAGTCACCAATTCGTGTGACAATCCAATCCAGTGTTTGATGGCTTGTACAGGTCAGGAAGATCTTCTTGATATCTACCGGGTAGACTCGTCCAACTCATTGATTCTTGTCTTGCCTTCTTGGGCAAGTGAGTAGTAGTCCACTTCCTTTTGTTTATAACAGCACTTCAGATAACCCAAAGTCTGTTTTCATTCCTTCCTTAAATCTTCACTTCTGCAGGCTAAGCACACCCTATATGTAGGGTCCTTGTTGCTCTCTGAGCTTGTTTTCTTGCAGACGTTTCATGACCCAACTAGGGAACATCATCAGTGCTAGAAGGGAGTGGGGTTTACTCTGTTTATATACAATAATAGGCTACTGTGAGCAACTAAGATGATCAAAGGCCTGGAGACCAAAACATATGAAGAACAGCTGCAGGGTTTGGGCTTGGCTAGTCTAAAGAAAAGAATAATTAGGGGTGACATGATAGCAGTATTCCAGTATTTGAGGGGCTGCCACAAAGAAGAGGGGGACAACCTCCAAAGCACATGAAGGCAGGACAAGAAGCAATGGATGGAAACTAAGCAAGAGAGAAGCAACCTGGAATTAAGGAGAAACTTCCTAACGGTGAGGACAATTAACCAGTGGAACGGCTTGTCTCCAGAAGTTGTGGGAGCTCCATCACTGGATGTTTTTAAGAAGAGTCTAGAGACTCTAGACAGTCCCTTATCTGAAATAGTATCAGTTCTCCTGCTTGAGCAGGGGGCTGGACTAGACCACCTCCAAGGTCCCTTCCAGCTCATACATTCTAAAATAATGTATATTCAGGAAGCAAACTCGTCCCTTCTAGCACTGATGATGTTACCTAGTTGGGTCCTGAAGCGTCTGCAAGAAAACCACCAAGCTCAGAGAGCACCAAGGACCCCACAGTCCTCCTCCCTCTACTCCACACACCCCACTCCCTTCTAGCACTGATGATGTTACCTAGTTGGGTCATGAGACGTCTGCAAGAAAACCACCAAGCTCAGAGAGCACCAAGGACCCCACAGTTCAATCCCGAGCTACCAATATTCTATTGGTTTACACCCTACTCTGTGAGCCTTCATGCCCGTCTTTCTCTTCCACAGGTTATTGCAAGCAGCATGCTTATGATCGGTGTCCTTGCCATCCATGATAGGAAGAACGCCGGGGCCCTGCCGGGCACCAATGCCTTAATCACTGGGCTGTTGGTGGTGCTCATTGGCATGTCTATGGGGATGAACACCGGCTATGCCATCAACCCTTCCAGGGATGTGCCCCCCCGGATTTTCACGGCCCTCGCTGGATGGGGCTTAGAGGTGTTTCGGTGAGTTGGTGGCACTGATTTACTTTACAGATGAGAAGGACTATCACACCGACTTTAAGGTTGACACCATGTGTGGACTTCAACGCCCAGAATTCCCGTTAGCCTTGCTGGCTGTGGAATTCTGGGAGTTGAAGTCCACACATTAAGCGGCCAAGGTTGAGACACGTATGTGTGGGCTTCAAGTTTGAGATACATGTATGGACTTCAACTCCCAGAATTCTCCAGCTAGCCATGTTGGCCTGGGAATTCTGGGAGTTGAAGTCTACACATCTTCAAGTGGCCAAGGGTTGAGACACAGGTGTGGACTTCAATTCCCAGAATTCCTGTTAGCCATGCTGACTAGGGAATTCTGGGAGTTGAAGTCCACCCAAGTGGGCAAGGTTGAGGTATGCTGGTTTGGGGTCTATTGCTAATCAGGGTTTTCTTTTTCCTCCAGAGCAGGCAACTGCTGGTGGTGGGTGCCGGTCTTGGCCCCAACGCTCGGATGCCTCGTTGGGATGTTCATCTACAACATCCTGATCGACTTCCACAATCGCTCCCCGCCCGATCCAGAACCTTCAAAGCAAGACCCGGAGGCCGAGATGACGTCTTCCATGTGACCAGAGGGGGCTGCTTGGAGAGGAGTATGGTTTTTGGGATACCTGAACATGCTTTCCTTCCTAGTCCTCAAGGAACAGAATACAGGAGACCCTTTGGGGAAGAGAGGGAGAACAATGGGAGTCGATCAACTCCTACGGGGGCTGCACTGGGGAGTGGCCATCTTGCTCAACGTGGAGACATCTGTCCACCTAGAAGACCTGCAGACCAGCTTTGGTCAGGGATGGAAATTGGACACCAGAGAGACTTGTAAAAAATAAAGCTACTCGCTAAAATTAGTGGTGGAGACAGAAATGGGAGTCCATGTTCCAAGGAGAATCCATCCCTGTCCATTTCTGGTCAGAAACCAGCCGAGATCCTCCTAAATGCATCAGCGTTTCTTTTGGAACCCGGGGTTGCTTTGGGCCAGAAGAGTGAGACAATCCGGCTGAGGCCAACACCACAACTACCGCCTGTCCCAGAGGCCGGGAGATGGCTTTCCTCTACTCCTGGGACCATCTTCCCCAGCATGCTGCAACCTGTGTAAATTTCTCACCCTGTAGGGTTGGACCAACCGGCTGGTTGCAGCTGAACAGCTTTGGAGAGCGCCAGGTTGGGGAATGGGGCCCTGCGAGTTCAGCAGGGATGTATTGGAAGGAAGGGAGGGAGGGAGGGAAGGAAGGGAGATGGGAGGGAGGAGAGAAGGAAGAAAGGAGGAGAAAAAGGGAGGGAGGATGGAAGGAAGGAAAGAGGAAGGAAAGGAAGGAGGAAGGAAGGAAAGGGAGAGAGGGAGGCTGGAAGGAAGGAGGGAGGGAGGAATATGGAAGAATGGAAGAGAAAAAATGTGAGTGAATGTGGGAAGGAAGGAAGGAAGGAAAGGGAGACAGGAAGGAAGGAAGGAAGGAAGGAAGGAAGGAAGGAAGGAAGGAAGGAAAGAAAGGGAGACAGGGAGGAAGGAAGGAAGGAGAAATATGGAAGAATGGAAGAGAAAAATGTGAGTGAATGTGGGAAGGAAGGAAGGAAAGGGAGACAGGAAGGAAGAAAGGAAGGAAGGAAGGAAAGGGAGACAGGAAGGAAGGAAGGAAGGAAGGAAGGAAGGAAGGAAGGAAGGAAAGAAAGGGAGACAGGGAGGAAGGAAGGAGAAATATGGAAAAATGGAAGAGAAAAATGTGAGTGAATGTGGGAAGGAAGGAAGGAAGGAGAGACAGGAAGGAAGAAAGGAAGGAAGGAAAGGGAGACAGGAAGGAAGAAAGGAAGGAAGGAAGGAAAGGGAGACAGGAAGGAAGGAAAGAAAGGGAGACAGGGAGGAAGGAAGGAAGGAGAAATATGGAAGAATGGAAGAGAAAAATGTGAGTGAATGTGGGAAGGAAGGAAGGAAAGGGAGACAGGAAGGAAGAAAGGAAGGAAGGAAAGGGAGACAGGAAGGAAGAAAGGAAGGAAGGAAAGGGAGACAGGAAGGAAGGAAGGAAGGAAAGGGAGACAGGAAGGAAGGAAGGAAGGAAGGAAGGAAGGAAAGAAAGGGAGACAGGGAAGAAGGAAGGAAGGAGAAATATGGAAAAATGGAAGAGAAAAATGTGAGTGAATGTGGGAAGGAAGGAAGGAAGGAAAGGGAGACAGGAAGGAAGAAAGGAAGGAAGGAAGGAAGGAAAGGGAGACAGGAAGGAAGAAAGGAAGGAAGGAAGGAAAGGGAGACAGGAAGGAAGAAAGGAAGGAAGGAAAGGGAGACAGGAAGGAAGGAAGGAAGGAGAAATATGGAAAAATGGAAGAGAAAAATGTGAGTGAATGTGGGAAGGAAGGAAGGAAGGAAAGGGAGACAGGAAGGAAGAAAGGAAGGAAGGAAGGAAGGAAAGGGAGACAGGAAGGAAGGAAGGAAGGAAGGAAGGAAAGGGAGACAGGAAGAAGGAAGGAGAAATATGGAAGAATGGAAGAGAAAAATGTGAGTGAATGTGGGAAGGAAGGAAGGAAGGAAAGGGAGAGAAGGAGGCAGGCAGGCAGGCTCTTGTATAATCCTAAACCTCCTTGGGGAGGGGACCTGTCATATCTAGAGATAGAAAAGATTTTGGAGAAAATGCTGGGGGAGGGGGGCTCTCCCGGATTTTGTACCTTTTAGACTTTACTAGTCCAGCTTTCCTACACCACACCTGTTTTGGGGAAAGCGTGCCGTAAAACACAGAAAATCGGTTGTGTGCGCGCGCATAAATAAGAATAAAGAACAGACGTGGACTTCAGATTGCCCATCCAAATTTGCAAGGATGGAGAGTCCTCGACTTGCGACTGCAGTTGAGCCCAAAATTTATAGAGTTGCTAATTGAGAAATTTGTTTAGTGGATTCTACACCATTTTACGACCTTTCTTGCCACAGTTGTTAAATGAATCCTTGCAGTTGTTAAGTAAGCACAGGTAGTCCTTGACTTACAACAATTTGCTTAGTGATGGTTCAAAGTTACCATGGCACTGAAAAAAGTGACATGACCATTTTTCACACTTATGACTGTTTTTCACACTTATGGCCATTGCAGCATTGCTGTGCTGACGTGATCAAAATTCAGAGTCTTGGCAACTGACTCGCATTTATGATGGTGGCAGTGTCCCGGGGTCACAGGATCCCCTTTTGCCACCTTCTGACAGGCAAAGTCCATGGGGAAGCCGGATTCACTTAACGACCATGTGACTAACAACCACAGTGATTCACTTAACAACCATGGCGAGAAAGGTCGTAAAATGGAGCAAAATTCACTTCACCAATTTCTCACTCAGCCACATAAATCTTGGGCTCAACTGTAGTCGTAAGTCAAGGATTTCCTGTAACATGGTTGTTAAGCGAAGCTGGCATCCCCCTTGACTTTGCTTCACAAAAATGGGATGACGTGACCCTGGAACGCTGCACCCGTCATAACTGTGAGTCACTTGCCAAACATCTGAATTTTAATCACGTGATCCTGGGGACGCCGCGCCGTTGGAAGCGTGAAAAACGGTCATAAGTACTTTTTTTCAGTTCTGGTGACTGACGGTCATTCAGCGAGCCCCTTTTCTTCAGGGCCGTTGTAACTTCGAACGGCCGCTAAGCAAAGTGTTGTAAGCCGAGGACCACCCGTGCTAACTTAATGACTGCAGGGATTCACTTAGCAACCGTGGCGAGGAAGGTTCGTAAAACGGGACAAAAAGCCGCCACTTTTCTCCGCGGCAAATGCCAGTTAGCCTCGCGATGGGGGCCGGAGCAAATCTGTGCAAAATCCAGGATAGGGGAGCAAGTGGATTAAAAAGCCCCTTCCCCCCCACCCTTTGTTGAGTTGCAGGCATGTCCACCCGCTCGCCCACCCCCCAAAAATTCAGCCAGGGATTCAAGTCTCCGGCAATAAATAATTCAGCAATAAATATGAAGTCCTGCAAAAGCAGAAAGGAGCCACTCGGAGCTGGAAAGGATGGAGGGTGGGGGTTAGGATGGGGAGGGATTGGTGGTCCAGGGGGAGCTCAAGGCTGCGTTTCTCGTCTTCTTGACAAGCTCCCGCCTTGCGAAGGGGTCCGGGGAGACCCTCCCGCCGTCTGATTCTTCTGGGAGGCGGCCACTTGGGACGGGGGCCTCTTCTTCCCCAGGGAGGGCTTGGTTTTGCTGCGGAAAACCTTATTGGGGTCCAGTTTGTTGACCAAGGAAGCGTCGACCGCTTCCCACAGCTGCTCCGTGTTCACCGTGATGGGTTTGTACATGTTGAACCATTGCTGGAAGAGGAGAGAGAGAGGGAAAAGAGAGTCAGGCCAGGGGTCTGGGGGGAGGGGTCTGGGGGGAGGGGAAAATAGGGGAGGAAGGGACCCAGGGGAATCCCAGCTACTCTGTCTCTCTTGGTGCTCTCTGAACTTGGGCGTTTGTCCTGCAGACGTTTCATGACCCAACTAGGTAACGTCATCAGTGCTGGAATGGAATTTTATTTGTGGAGAGGAGGAGGAGGACTGTGGGGTTCTTGGTGTTCTCTGAGCTTGGCTGTTTCTTGCAGATGTTTCATGACCCAACTAGATAACATCATCAGTTCTAGAAGGGAGTGGGGTTTGTGGAGAGGAGGAGGAGGAGGAGGAGGAAAGAGGAGGAGAAAGAAGAAGAGGAGGAGGAGGACTGTGGGGTCCTTGGTGCTCTCTGAGCTTGGCTGTTTCTTGCAGACGTTTCATGACCCAACTAGATAACATCATCAGTGCTAGAAGGGAGTGGGTTTAAGGGGAGGAGAAGGAGGAGAACTGTTGTGTCCTTGATGCTCTCTGAGCTTGGGTGTTTTCTTGCAGACGTTTCATGACCCAGCTGGGTAACATCATCAGTGCTAGCAGGCAGAGGGGTTTGTGAAGAGCAGGAGGAGGAGGAGGAGGAGGAGGAGGAGGAGGAGGAGGAGGAGGAGGAGGAGGAGGAGGAGGAGGAGGAGGAGGAGGAGGAGGAGGAGGAGGAGGAGGAGGAGGACTGTGGGGTCCTTGGTGATCTCTGAGTTTGGGTGTTTTCTTGCAGACGTTTCATGACCCAACTGGGTAACATCATCAGTGCTAACAGGCAGAGGGGTTTGTGAAGAGCAGCAGCAGGAGGAGGAGGAGGAGGAGGAGGAGGAGGAGGAGGAGGAGGAGGAGGAGGAGGAGGAGGAGGAGGAGGAGGAGGAGGACTGTGGGGTCCTTGGTGATCTCTGAGTTTGGGTGTTTTCTTGCAGACGTTTCATGACCCAACTAGATAACATCATCAGTGCTAGAAGGGAGTGGGTTTAAGGGGAGGAGGAGGAGGAGGAGGACTGTGGGGTCCTTGGTGCTCTCTGAGCTTGGGTGAGAACAGACAAAGCTTCCCCAGACAGGAATTAAGGAGAAACTTCCTGACAGTGAGAACAATTAACCAGTGGAATGGCTTGCCACCGGAAATTGTGGATGCTCCATCACTGGAGGTTTTCAAGAAGAGACTGGACAGCCACTTGTCTCAAATGGTACATAGGATCTCCTGCTTGAGCAAGGGGCTGGACTAGAAGACCTCCAAGGTCCCTCCCAACTCTTGCCATTCTCTATTCTGCCTCCAAGGGCAGACTGGCAGCTCCATCCAGGCTTCCGAAGGAGGGGCCGCTCTCACCTTGGCCTGGGGGCTCAGGCCGTAGCCGGTGAAGATGTATTGCCACTGGGGGAGCCCCAGATGCGTGATCATAAGCCGGTAGTAAGCGGTGAAGGATTTGGTGAGGAAGTGCCAGTAAAGGGCTCGGTCCAGGAACCAGATTTCCGATTCGGGGCTGACAACTAAGGTGGAGACAGAAGAGAAGGCCAAGAGTTAGGAAAACTGGTCGAAAAATCTTCTCTTTCTGCTGCAAAACTTCACTGCCTGCATTCAAACATTCCAGCCTCGGTTTCACTGCCAGCTCACGAATGCAAACCCAGAATATTTGTGTTCTGACCCAGCTCCCCAAACATGACAAACCCTCTGAAGTGAACTCAAAGATTCCTTTATTAGGAGCCGCGGCAGCCCCGGCAAAAAGTTTATCTCTCACCGCAGGCTAACAAATCTGTCTGGCAGGGAGATGAATAGTTGTCTGCCCCATCTATTCATCTCCGCCCCCTGCCTTTTGTCCCTAGAGCTAGGGTGGGACTTCGATAGCAGTGGTGGCTCTTCCGTCCCAAGGACCGGCCCATAGATTTCCACCGCTCTCCTCTCTTCTGCCTTCTGCGCATCCGTGCGTCAGGCACTGGACCCAGCTGTTCCTCCTCTTCCTCATCAGCCACCTCCAGACCTGAGGGCTGTTGACTCTCCATCTGAGGGCTGACGGACGGCCCAGGCTCCGCCTCTGTCTCTGTCTCTGTCTCTGTCTCTCTCTGACAGCTCCATTCTCTCTTCCCCTTCGGAGCTCTCAGGTTGCCCTGATGCTGACCCTGACTCCCACACCTCCCCCTCCTCCTCCCCTTCTGATTCGGCTGCTGGAGGAGCCAGAGACTGACAGGCCACAACAATTTGGTTGAGTTGACTGAGGTTCAGTTCTTTAGGGGTGAAAAATCTCCCTAGGAGACAGTGAGTTCTAGTTCCATCTTAGGCATGTAAGCCAAATGGGTGACTTTGGGCCAATCACCAGGAAACAGTGAGTTCTAGTCCTGCCTTAGGCGTGAAATCCGGATGGGTGACTTTGAGCGAATCACCAGGAGGATTGTGAATTCTACTCCTGCCTTAGGCATGAAAGCTGGTTGGGTAACCTTAGGCCTGTCACATTATCAGTCCAACCTACCTCACAGGGTTGTTGTCGTGGGAGGTATGTTGGATATGTTCGACATCTTGAGTTATTTATAAAAACAATAAAGGCAGGCGATAACTAACTAACTAACTAACTAACTAACTAACTAACTAACTAACTAACTAACTAATGTATGTATGATGTTATATGTTTTTTAAAAATGGTTTAAAATTGTTTTTAATTGATTTGTTTGATGTTCCTTAAAATGTTGTACGCCGCCCTGAGTCCTGAAGGAGTAGGGCGGCGTAGAAGAACTTCAACTAACTAACTAACTAACTAACTAACTAACTAACTAACTAACTAACTAACTAACTAACTAACTAACTAAACGGCATGCCCACCTTCCCCAAAACTGCCCAGTCACTCAGATCCCTACAATTTATCACCTCGTCCCCCTCAATTTCTATAAAAGTCTTGGCTTCCCCTCTGTTTGGGAACCCTCTTTCTTTTCAAGGCCCCCCAATGATGGTTGAAAATAAACTATGGTTCTTCTCACTGCTGTGCTGAATCTGACTTTTCTACAACTGCCAAGTCATTCACTGGGTTCTGACCCAGCCTTAATCCTGGTTTGTGGCTTAGGTTACCAGTGGTTGGATTCATCCAACACTGAACCCCAGAAGCTGTGGCCTACAAACCATGATGATTATCCTCACATCATAAATTTAGATTCTGGTTAGCAACATACCCGGTTTGGTGTTCTGGTAGACGAGGCAAACTTTCCCGTTGCCTGCACAGGAGTCTAATTCGAATATCAGACAACGGGTGTCCAGGCGAGGCCTCTTACCTGTGGAAGAAACAGCCAAGAAAACAGATAAAGCTTCCCCTGACAGGAATTAAGGAGAACTGTGAGAACAATTAACCAGTGGAACACCTTGCCACCAGAAGTTGAGGGTGCTCCATCACTGGAGTTCCAAAGGTGCATTTTTTTCAGGAGGAAACTGGACTTTCTGGTTTTTCCTTTTGAAGACGTTTCGCTTCTCATCCAAGAAGCTTCCTCAGCTCTGACTGGATGGTGGAGAATGGAAAGATTTATACTCCTTGCAAACAGTTGGTCATTTGCGTTCTTTTTAAAGAGTCGTTGAGGCCACTTGGAGGTTTATCTGTAGTCCTCAGGTTCACTTGAGTCGTGCAAATGGGTGTGGACAGCTCCACAACACAGTCCTTTCAGCAGTTCCAAGGCGGCTTCACACCCGTTTGCACTACTACTAGATGACCTTGGAGGTCATCTAGTCTAACCCCTTGCTCGAGCAGGAGACCCTGTAGCATCCTAGAGAAGTGGTTGTCCAATCTCTTTTTAAAAGCCTCCAGTGATGGAGCACCCACAACTTCTGGTGGCAAGCTGTTCCACTGGTCAATTGTTCTCACTGTTAGGAAATTTCTGCCTAATTCTAGGTTGCTTCTCTCCTTGATTAGCTTCCATCCATTGTTTCTTGCTCTGCTTTCAGGTGCCTTTATATAAAAATAATAAAAGTGGGATACAAATCTAATCTAATAATAATACTAAATAACCTCTGTCCTAAACAGCTTTTGAACTTCGTCTCAGCGAAGCAAAGAGGGTGTGGGAGAGGATGTTATAAGTGTGTGTGTGTGTGTGTGTGTGTGTGTGTGTGTGTGTGTGTGTGTGTGTGTGTATCTCTTTCTCCCTCTGTGTGTGTGTGTGTGTGTGTGTGTGTGTGTATCTCTTTCTCCCTCTGTGTGTGTGTGTGTGTGTGTGTGTGTGTGTGCATACCTTCCTCCTCGTCGGAGTCTTCCAGGTCAGCCAGAGTTGGCGCACTGGGCAAAGTGTACGTCGGTGAAACGCTGAGACGGTTCAGCTTGGAGATGCCGTTAATCGTCATGCAGCCCAGGGAAACTGGGTTATCTTAGAGAGAAAAGAATCTGGTTTGTGCAATACGCAACACCCAAACCTTAAATCTCAACATTGTTAGAGACCCCACACACCCACTCCACGGTCTGCATTTCCTGCGTCGGATGAGGGGAGCACCTCTTTCTCCTTCTGTCCTGGCCACTTTTGACAGAGGCACGATTGAGAGCGTTTTAGCAAACCGCATCCCTGTTTGGTTTGGTGGCCGCAGTGCCTCAGATAGAAAGTCCCTACAGAGAGTGGTGAGGACAGCGGAGAAGATTATAGGAAACTCGCTTCCTGTCATTCAGGATGCTGCTTATAAGCGCTATGGGCTTAGAGTTCGAAGCCTTGTTAGAGACCCCCACACATCCCACACCCCATACATGCATAATTTTATATTTATTTATTTATTTTGGAGGTGGTGACCCTTTTGAGAGCTGTATGCAACAAAATTTCATTTTAACGTATGCGGATTCGTGTACATTCAAAGTGACCATAAAATTATTCTAAATTCTAAAGTAAGATACTCCGGGGTGATTTCGCTGCTGAATGAATTGCATTTTCTCAAAAATAAAAGGAGGGGAGCATGAAATTTAACCCAAAGAAACAGAATGATTCATCTTAGGACCAGTTGCTTAGTAAATTAGGATGGACCCCCACAAAAGGCACAGGAAGTCCTCGACTTACAACAGTTCGTTTAGTGACCGTTTGAAGCTGATGATGTTCGTCCATCATGTTTGAAGAGGACCTTGACATCTAACGGGTTGTGGGCTGTCCACGGTGTGTCCGCAGGTGCCTGGTAAGGCCTATACGGGCATGGAATGTTCTGCCGCATGTCGGGCAGACATGCATGGGCACCATTGTTGCAGCATTTGAAGTTACAATACTGAAAAAAGTGAGGACCATTACACACACTTATGACGGTCGGAGCCTCCCTTGGGTCAGGTGATTTATATTCGGATGCTTGACAACTGACTCACATTTATGATGGTCGCAGCATCCCGTGGTGGTGGTGGTGGTCACGTGATCCCCTTTTGCGACCTTCTGGCAAGCCAAGTCCATGGGGGAGCCGGATTCGCTTAACGACCGTGTGTGACTAATTTAACAACCGCAGGGATTCGGTTAACAAATGTGGCAAGGAAAGTCGTCAAATGGAGCACGATTCACCTCACAAATGTCTCACTTAGCAACGTAGATTTTGGGCTCGGTTGTGGTTGTACGTCGAGGACTACTTGTACTTATGATCCAGGTCTGAAGTTATAAGGGGTGAACCACCACGTGAACGTTATTTGGGGTGCTCGGCACTCTGCCTGCATTTGTGGTCGTTTGTGGTGTCCCATGAACACAATTTATGAAAGTTTTGCCAAAAAACAGCCTTTACTGTATTTTTTGGAGTATAAGACGCAACCATTTCCCCCCTAAAAGAGGCTGAAAATTTGGGTGCGTCTTATACTCCGAATGTAGCTTTTCTGAAGGTTTTTTTTCCCAGCCCTAAGGAGGTGCTAACGATCTTCTCTGCTCTTTTCCAGCCCTAAGTCTTTGCAGGCTTGTTTTCATAGTTAATCCCTCCGAAAAAGGTTTTTTCAGCCCTAACGAGGTGCTAACGATCAGGCTTGCAGGATTTTTTCATTGCTACTCCCTCTGAAGAAGGTTTTTTTTCAGCTCCAACCAGGGGATAAAATAATGTGCTGAAGCTGAGCAGACTAAGGACGCTAGCCAGAAGAATACCTGGTAGGTAGATTTTTCCCCTTATTTTCCTCCCCCAAAACTAAGGTGCATCTTATACTCCGAAAAATACGCTACTTCTGGTTTTCTGTACAAATACCCCATAGCGAACAATGGGTTCACTTAAACAAAGCAGTCACCATGTGTCCGACCTTGTTTTGCAGCAGTCATTAAGCACATCACCATAGCCTTTAGGGAGTTGCTAAGCAACTGTGGACTCAATTAATGACCACTGGTGATTTGCTTAACGACTGCAACAACATAAAGCTCATAGACAGGTCGTCCTCGACTTAGGACCACCATTGAGCCTGAAATCTCCAGGGCTAAGCAGCACCGTTGTTAAGTGAGCTCTGCCCCATTTTACGATGACACAGTCGTTAAGCGAGTCACTGCAGTTGTCAAGTTAGTCACAACGGCTGTTAAGTGAATCCGGCTTCGCTGTGGACTCGGCTTGTCAGAAGGTCACAAAAGGGGACACTGCAACCGTCATAAAGACGAACCATTTGGCAAGGGTCCAAATTTTGATTACGTGACCACACTATGGTCGTAAGTGTGAAAACGGTCATCAGTCACTTTTTCCAGTGCTGTTGTAATTTCCAAACAGTCACTCAACGGGTGGTTGTAAGTTGAGGACTACCTGTAATCGGGTCTGGCACAATGACTCGCTTTACGACCGATACGACCTTAGTGGGTAGGCTCCATTATGGCTGTAAGTCGACGACTACCTGGAGTCCTTTCCAACCTGGGAGCAGAAATAGACTTCCTAGAATTAGAATGCTAGAATCGAAGGACTGATAGGGACCTTAGAGGTCTTCTAGTCCAACCCACTGCCCAAGTAATGAGTTGTTTTTCCATCCTGGACGATTGGCTGTCTGGTTGTTTTTTTTTTTTAAACTTCGAGCGACGGAGAACCTGTCTAGATAAGGCCAAAATAGATCAATGACCTGGGATCAAGAAGGGGGCCGGAGACCCTTACCATCAAACTTGACATTCCAGGTCATTCGGAAACCGTCTGTCATGAGGTAGAAATTCTTCAGATCTTCTGGTAGGACGCAGGCGTTTTTCTGCAAGCGAAGATGAGGAGGGTGGGGACGAAAAAAGAAAGCTGTTAGGATTGAGGAGTGGGACGTACAGTCCGCAACAAAGGCAGGTGTAGACGACCCTGGAGACGGCATGCAAACCCTACGAAACAGGAGCTCAGCTCAGGAAAACGGGATGGCGTGAGAAAGACCATCAAGGAAGTTCAGTCTTGATTCTCTTTGGTATAAGACAGAGGGATGGAGAAACACTGCCAGGCTTTCCAGGTTCGGCTATTGTAATGCTATATTGTAATATAGTATTTTTTTGGTCAAATACAGATGTGTCAACATCCAGCTCGAGAACCCACAGATAAAACTCCAGGTTTATTCCGTTTCTGAAAATCTTACTGTTTGGTTGAATATACTGCATGATAAGGTTGAAGTAAAACTAACTCTGAGGTTCCCAAACATCAGTTTATTTTATTTTATTTATTTTATTTTATTTAGGATTCTTATAAGCCGCCCTACTCCCTGGGGACTCAGGGCGGCGTACAACATTTGAAGAACCACTAAACAATACAATTTAAAACCATTTAAAATACATTTAAAAGGCATACAAAATCTTACATACATAGGGGAGACCAAGATGAAATTGTCTCAAACCCCTGCCTGCAGGAAGAGCCATGTCTTCATGACTTTTCGGAAGGCCAGCAAGGTGGGGACAATTCGTATCTCTGGGGGGAGTTGGTTCCAGAGAGCAGGGCCCCCCACAGAGAAGGCCGTCCCCCTAGGACCCGCCAGCCGACAATGTTTGGTTGATGGGGCCTGGAGGAGACCCACTCTGTGGGACCTAACTGGCCAAAGGATTAGGGTTAGTTCATAGAATTAGTTCATAGAATTAAACAATAATTTTCCATTCCGGATCCCCAACCTTTCACGTAGTCCACGTAAACAAGATGATAAGATAAGATGATAAGATATAAAATATAAGAGATGAGGGGAGGGGATAAGATGATAAGATAAGATAAATCGTTTTTTTTACTGCGAGCACACTGGCCCACATTAAAAATGAAATTCTGTTGTCTGCTCTCAAGAGAAAGTGTATATCTACGCAAACACATACATAACACATATAGACACATACTATATACATACATATAAGAGCTGAGATGGTGCAGTGGTTAAATGCAGCACTGCAGGCTACTGCTAGTTCAGCAGTTCAGCTGTTCAAATCTCACCAGGCTCAAGGTTGACTCAGCCTTCCATCCTTCTGAGGTCGGTAAAATGAGGACCCAGATTGTTGGGGGCAATATGCTGAACTCTGTAAACCGCTTAGAGAGGGCTGTAAAGCACTAGGAAGCGGTATATAAGTCTAAGTGCTATTGCTATATATACCTGCACCATACACACACACTCACACTCACACACACATACATTTTAATCACTGTCCATTTTGAATACATAGTAGAAAGAGGAAACTTGAGAGTTCACAAGGTTGATGCTATAAACATCATTTTATAGCCTCAAGTTCACTTTCTTATGGGAACCGTCTGCTTCAACTCCGCACCTGTTAGGATGTCCTTGAGAAGGTTTCAGGCTCTCCCGGTCTCTGCGGAATCTTAACGGTTTCGTTTCTCCATCTAACCCATTTGAAAGCAACATCTCCCCCCCTAATGGAAAGTTGAAACGAAGAGGCATGTGGCTGTCAAAGTTTCATCCGTGACAGTGGGAAGGTTTATAGGTGGCCTAAAGGGGAAGCCTTCGCCTCACAATCAGGAGGCCGTTGAGTTCGATCCTAGGTAGCGGTAGATATTTCTCTCTCTGGGCACAAAGAGAAAATATCTGCTGTGAACTCTGCATAGGCATCAGGAAGGGCCAGTAAATCCGGCCAGTAAATGCTCAACTCCATTTGGTCGCCCCGACTCTACCCCGAATTAAGGGATTATAGCATGGGTGGGCTTCAAAAATTTTAGCAAGGGGTTCTCTGCCCGGTTGCTGGGTGGGCGTAGCCATGGTGGGTGTGGCCTAGTCAGCCTCCTGCATCACGGTGTGTGTGTGTGTGTGTGTGTGTTTGCCCTCCCCAGGCTCCGGAGGCTTTCCTCAAGCCTCCGGGAGAGCAAAAGTGGCCTCCCCAGGCTCCGGAGGCCCTCCCCAAACTTCCGGTAGGCCTATTTTTCGCCCTCCCCGAGCCTCCACACGTGCCCTGCACTTACGTGCATCCAAAATGGGCCGCGTGGGGACTCCTGGGAGGGGTGGGGTGGGCGGGACCAGCCAGGAGTGGGATTTGGGGGTTCTCCAAACTGCACAGAATCTTAGCTAGAGGTTTATTTATTTATTTATTTATTTATTTATTTTGGAATTCTTATATGCCGCCCAACTCCCTAAGGACTCAGGGCGGCGTACAACAGTTTGGGTTTCTCCCAAACCCCCAGCAGTCCACCCCTGGATTATAGGATTGTAAAAGAAAAAAAAATAGATTGGAAAGTTTATAACTATTTGTAGACTTGTTATGTAAGGGAAGGAGAATACATTAGATTTTTGATATATTTGTCAGTCCTCAGCTGAAAAAGTGGATTATTTTATGTTTTAATGTTAGTTGTCAATGATGGATTCCAAATCTGTATTATTATTATTATTATTTTTACATATGGGGTTTTGTTTTTGTTGTTTGGGTCTGATGTCTGAAATGGCATAGGGTCTCCTGCTTGAGCAGGGGGATGGACTAGAGGACCTCCAAGGTCCCTTCCAGTTCTATTCTGATTGATTGAATTTGTTTTCTTTTTCTTTCCTTTGTTTTGCATTTTATCTTGGGAGATAAAGGATAATACAGAAAGAAAAAAAGACTCGCTTATTCTAGATGAAAGTTTCTCAATTCCCCATGTGGGCTGAGGAATTAGGAAGAGGAACACGTGTTGGAAATGTTTGCCACTTTGAGTTACTTGTAAAAATAATAAAGGTGTGATCCTAATAAATAAATAATAATTTGCCAAATGCGGCTTGAGCTGTTAAAACTTCTGACCAAAAGAAGCATCTCTGCAGAGCCACCTCTTCCCTTAATCATTCTGGGCAGTTTTAAGCACTGCTTATGTTATGCTTATGTTAATACATTTATTATGTTATTATATTTATTATAATATTATTAGGGGGCTGGAGGCTAAAACCTATGAAGAACGGTTGCAGGAATTGGGTACGTCTAGTTTAATGAAAAGAAGGACCAGGGGGGACATGATAGCAGTCTTTCAAAATTTGAGGGGCTGTCACAAAGAAGCGGGGTGATCAATTTATTTTCCAAAGCGCCAGAAGGCAGGACAAGAAACAATGGATGGAAGCTAATCAAGGAGAGAAGCAACTTGGAATTGAGAAATTTCTTGACAGGGAGAACAATTAAACGGTGGAACGATTTGCCGTCAGAAGTTGTGGGCGCTCCATCACTGGAGGCTTTCTAAAAGAGATTGGACTGCTATCTGTCAGAAATGGTGTAGGGTCTCCTGCTTGAGCAGGGGGTTAGACTAGAAGATCTCCAAGGTCCCTTCCAGCTCTATTCTGATTCTGACATGATAGCAGTCTTCCAATATTGGAGGGTCTGCCACAAAGAAGAGGGGGGTCAACCTATTCTCTAAAGCACCAGAAGACAAGAAACAATAGATCAAAGCCAACCAAGGAGAGAAGCAACCTAGAACTAAGGACAAATTTCCTGACATTGAGAACAATTCACCGGTGGAACAACTTGCCACCAGAAGTTGTGAGTGCTCCATCACTAGAGGTTTTTAAGAAGAACCATTTGTCCAGAAAGATATAAGGGCTTTTGCTTGAGAATCAGTCTTGGACTAGAAGACCTCCAAAGTCCAACTCTGTTATAATGCTTAGTTTGGTCCTAACATTCTTCAAAGTTTCGTCCTGAAATAGCAAATGGTTGTGTTTGCCGTGGCTGTATTTTCTCTCCGCTGACCCTCCGGCATTCTTAAAGACCGGAGTGAACGCTGACCCCTTTGAAGCGGTGGGCCCTTTAACTTAGTGACCGTCCAGCTGTCTTTGACCAGTTCTCAGCTGTCTGGACAATTGCCTGCTGTCCGTTCTCGGTTGGATTCTTCTGGCCACCTAAATGATGTGTCTTTCCAATTCTACCTTTGGAAAACTTCGGGCCGCAGAGATGGCTGCGGTAAAAGCTCAAGAGGAAAAATGTTGGCCTGAGTTACAGTCTTCTGAAGAGAGAGAAAGAAATCTGAAAACAGGTAAGAAGGTTGAGCTTTTTCCTAGTTTCGGTTAAATTACAAGAGTTAATTAATGCAGAACGCGTAACGGGTGGGCGTTGGGGTAATATTGTTTGGAAGGAATGGTTCCGCACGGCTGGTTTCATTTTTAAAAATATCTCGATTGCAAGGGGAGATTTTACGCGAAGGAGTATTGCAAGAAGATAATGTACCATTTCAAGCGCAAAATAAGTGAAATCCGAAGCAAATTCCAACCCGTCCTCCTAAAAAAAAAAACCAGTTTGGTCTAGTGGTTAAGGCACTAGGCTAGAAAGTGGGAGAGCACGAGTTCAAGTCCTGCCTGAAAGACTAGGTGACTTTGAGCCAGGACACTGTAAATTGTAGTCCTGCCTTAGGCATGAAAGCTAATTGGGTGAGTTTGGGCCAATCACCAGGAGACTGGGAGTTGTAGTCCCGCTTTATACATAAAAGCTGGCTGGGTGACTTTGGGCCAATCATCAAGAGACTGAGAGTTCTAGTCCCGCCTTCGACATGAAAGCTGCCTGGGTGACTTTGGGCCAATCACTAGGAGAGGGTGAGTTCTAGTTCCATCTCAGGTCTTAAAGGCAAGTGGGTGACTTTGAGCCAACGCTGGGAGTTCCAGTCCTGCTTTAGACATGAAAACTGCCTGGGTGACTTTGGGCCAATCATCAAAAGACTGAGCATTTTTAAAATTAGCAATTTAATCCTGCACCAGGAGCCCCATCCATATCGTTTAAGTCTCTTCCTCCAAGGGATAGCTTCACCTGTTGAATAGACTGCAGGGAGCTGAGAAACTAAGGGAAACTCTGACCTCTAGTGGCAAAAAGTGGGAAGGGAAAAAGGGATGCTTTCTAGAGGAGCCTGACTTGGAGTGCAATTTATTTATCTGTATCCTGCCTTTATTATTTTTAAATATTAATTCAAGGTGGTGAAGATATCCATCACACCTTCCTCTTCCTATTTTCTCCATAACAACAACCCTGTGAGGTAGGTTGGACTATCGAGGGACTGGCTGAAGATTACCCAGCCGGCTTTCATGCCTATGGCGGGAGTAGAACTCATCATCTCCTAGTGATTGTTCCAAAGTCATCAAGCTGGCTTTTGTGTCTAAGGCAGGACTAGAACTCACCATCTCCTAGTGATTGGTTCAAAGTCAACCAGCTGGCTTTCACACCTAAGGCGGGACTAGAACTCAACGTCTCCTAGTGATTGGCTCAAAGTCACCCAACTACCTTTCATGCCTAAGGCGGAACAAAAACTCCCTGTCTCCTGGTGATTGGTCCAAAGTCACCCTGCTGACTCTCATTCCTAAGGCAGGACTAGAACTCACAGTTTCCTGGTGATTGGCTCAAAGTCACCCAACTGCCTTTCACACCTAAGGTGGGACTAGACATCACCGTTTCCTAGTGATTGGCTCAAAGTCACCCAACTGCCTTTTATGCCTAAGGCAGAACTAAAACTCCCTGTCTCCTGGTGATTGGCCCAAAGTCACCCTGCTGACTCTCATGCCTAAGGCGGGACTAGAACTCACAGTTTCCTGGTGATTGACTCAAAGTCACCCAACTACCTTTCATGCCTAAGGCGGAACTAAAACTCCCTGTCTCCTGGTGATTGGTCCAAAGTCACCCTGCTGACTCTCATGCCTAAGGCGGGACTAGAACTCACCGTCTCCTGGTGATTGGCTCAATGTCACCCAGCCGGCTTTCACACCTAAGGCGGGACTAGGACTCACCATTTCCTGGTGATTGGCTCAAAGTCACCCAACTGCCTTTCATGCCTAAGGCGGGACTAAAACTCCCTGTCTCCTGGTGATTGGCTCAAAGTCACCCAACTGACTTTCACACCTAAGGCGGGACTAGAACTCACAGTTTCCTAGTGATTGGCTCAAAGTCACCCAACTGCCTTTCATGCCTAAGGCAGAACTAAAACTCCCTGTCTCCTGGTGATTGGCCCAAAGTCACCCTGCTGACTCTCATGCCTAAGGCGGGACTAGAACTCACAGTTTCCTGGTGATTGGCTCAAAGTCACCCAACTGCCTTTCACACCTAAGGTGGAACTAGAACTCACCGTTTCCTAGTGATTGGCTCAATGTCACCCAACTGCCTTTCATGCCTAAGGCGGAACTAAAACTCCCTGTCTCCTGGTGATTGGTCCAAAGTCACCCTGCTGACTCTCATGCCTAAGGCGGGACTAGAACTCACCGTCTCCTGGTGATTGGCTCAATGTCACCCAGCCGGCTTTCACACCTAAGGCGGGACTAGGACTCACCATTTCCTGGTGATTGGCTCAAAGTCACCCAACTGCCTTTCATGCCTAAGGCGGGACTAAAACTCCCTGTCTCCTGGTGATTGGCTCAAAGTCACCCAACTGACTTTCACACCTAAGGCGGGACTAGAACTCACAGTTTCCTAGTGATTGGCTCAAAGTCACCCAACTGCCTTTCATGCCTAAGGCAGAACTAAAACTCCCTGTCTCCTGGTGATTGGCCCAAAGTCACCCTGCTGACTCTCATTCCTAAGGCGGGACTAGAACTCACCGTTTCCTGGTGATTGGCTCAAAGTCACCCAACTGCCTTTCACACCTAAGGTGGAACTAGAACTCACCGTTTCCTAGTGATTGGCTCAATGTCACCCAACTGCCTTTCATGCCTAAGGCGGAACTAAAACTCCCTGTCTCCTGGTGATTGGTCCAAAGTCACCCTGCTGACTCTCATGCCTAAGGCGGGACTAGAACTCACCGTCTCCTGGTGATTGGCTCAATGTCATCCAGCCTGAGGCAGGACTGGAACTCACCATGTCCTGCTTTTTACCTGGTGCCTTAACCACTAGTCCACACTGACTCTCAGTTGTGCAAGAGAGCAGACTAAATGCAAACGGAGGCCGCAGTACCTGTTCCCAGGAGACGATTGCGTGTCGTTCAGCCGGTTCTTTTTCTACAAACATCACTTCTGTAACTCCTGGAGAGGTTTCTACAACAACAGACAACACAAAAACCCCAGACATTGACTTGCCAAAGAACAATGGGAAACATAAGAAGAAGTGGGGGGAGGGGGAAACCCTGGGAAAATTTTCACACTTGTTGAAAAAAATGAACAACCCTTAATTTCTCTTTTCACTCTTGCAAATACATTATTGCAAGAAAAAAACTAATTTATATATATTTTTGAATGATACTAAAGTATCTATGCATATTACAGGAATTCAGTTTGCCATTTTTTCAGATAATTTTCCCTGATAGAAGATACTTTTTTCAGCCCAACTCACAGGCTGGTTGTTGTGGGGAATTTTTACTGACACGACGACCCTGCGATGCAGGCCAGGCTAAGCGAAAGCTACGGGTTCAAAGATCCCCACGGATGGCAGAGAGAGGACTCGAATATGGGCCACTCACCCCAATCCAGGGCTTTAATCACTACATCACAGTGGCCATATCTGATAGCTCGCAGAGGCAGGTGTGGGGATAATGGGAGATGTAGTCCAAACACAGAGAGTATCTGGATAGGGAAGGTTGATAGAAATTATTAGAAATTCCATATCCTGATAATAGGTAGTCCTTGACTTACGACCGCAATTGCGAACCTAGTTTCCATTGCTATGCAAGGGGGATCTTAAGTGAGTCCTTCATGATTTTACGACCGTTTTTGCCATGGTTGTTAAGTGAACCACATGGTCATTAAGTGAATCACACTTCCTTCATTGATTTTGTCGGAAGCCAGCTGGGAAGGTCACAAATGGCGATCATGTGATTGCTGCAACCGTCTAAATTTTAATCTCTAATACCGTGACGGTCATAAGTGCGAGGAACAGTTGTTAAGTCATTTTTCCCCCCAGTGCCGCCACAAGTTTGAACAGTCACTAAACGAATGGCTCCAATAAAGGAAAATATTTGTAGCTCCGGGCTGAAATGAAGAGGGGAAGTAGTCCTCAAACATACGACCAAAACTGAGCCAAAATTTATGTTGCCATAAATTTGTTAAGTGTGTTTTCCTCCCCGTTTTACGACTTTTCTTGCAACATTTGTTAAGTGAATTGCTGCAGTTGTTAAGTTAGTCACCCGGTTGTTAAGCGAATCTGGCTTCCCCATGGACTTTGCTCGTCAGAAGGTCGCAAAAAAGAGGATCGCGTGACCCCCGGGAACACTGCGACCGTCGTAAATGTGAGTCAGTTGTCAAGCATACGAATGTAAATCAAGTGACCAAGAGGAGGCTGCAATGGTCATAAGTGTGAAAAACGATCCTAAGCCATTTTTTTCCAGTGTCGTCGTAACTTCAAACGGTCACTAAGCGAACTGTTTTAAGTCGAGGACTACCTGCACTGTGTGAAGACTTGGTGCTGGCTAACATGGGCTGAATATTAAAAAATAAACTTCCTAAAAGCAGTTGGAGCAGTGACCTAGAGGGAGGGTGGGCTCTTCACTGGAGACGTTGAAGAAGAGGCTTGAAAAACCTCTGAGATCCTTGGATCTGGATCCCTGCGCCGAGCAGGGGGTGGACTGGATGATCTCGAGGGTTCTTTCCAACTCTACGATTCCTACCTCCTGCAATGGCATAATGCAGTTTAGGCTTGCAGTGGGGTGTCTCCATGAGCTACTCTGGGTTAGGCAGAGCTGCCCGCACTGTCTAACCGGGGCCGATTCAGCAAGCCACAGTTAAACAAGCCATAGTTTAGCAGAAACCACAAATCTAGGGGATGTGATTTAGCAGAGCCTTCCTTTTAAAATGGTGGGAAATTTTCTCCAGTGCAAAAGAAGGGGAAGAAAGACCTTCTGAAGGCAGCAAAAAAATAAAAAATATACTAAGTAAAAAATAAAAACAAAGTAAACAAATAAAAGATAAAAAGTAAAAGTAAAAATAAGCCAAAAGAGTAAAATAAAAAGTTAAAATAAAACAATAATAAAGTAAAAAGTAAAAATAAATAAGATAAAAATAAAGAATACAAATAAAATAAGTAAGGTATAAATAAAAACAAGGCAAAAAAGTAAAATAAAAATAAAAATAAAATAAGTAAGATATAAATAAAAACAAGGCAAAAAAGTAAAATAAAAAATAAATATAAAATAATAAAGTAAAGTAAAAACTAAAGATATATATGATTAAAATAAAAAATAAAATAAAATAATAAAAATAATAAAAAACAAGGGAAAAAAGTAAAATAAAACGTAAAAAAATAATAAAAATAAAGTAAAAACGAAAAATAAATAAGATAAAAATAAAACAAAAAAATAAAAATAATAAAATGAAAAATTAAATTAAATTAAAAAATGGTGTACAAAGGATCAAGGTTTCCATTAGAATATCCCAGCTGGAATCTTCAGCTCAGGAATCCAAAATCAAACTATTATTTCCCCCCCTTCGCTTTGCATTCTCAACATGACAGGTGAGGGTGGACGGGAGACCACCAGGAGATCCTCGGGCGGTAGGCAAGCTGAGAAAATGGGAAAATACAAATCCAAGCATCGTGAGGAGGAGTTTGGGCCAAAGTTGGGAGAGTCTGAAGCACCCCCTGATCGCCTCCCCGGGAAAGCCAGTCCTTTCTTGTTACTGCCAGCGGAACTCCCTGCCACTTGATACTGCCAGAACCGGCAGGACCGTCTCCCTGGCAACGCGAAGGGGCAGGACCCGGCTGCCACTCACCCAGGAGGTGGATTACCCCGAGGGTGAGCTTCTCCAGGTAGGGCTTCATGCCTTGCAGACCCCGGTCCTCCATCTCCCCAGCCGCAACCGCTCCGCAAAGCCACCCGGCGGAAGTCTTTTGTCCCCTCTCGCCACCTATACCCTCTGCCCCTCCCCCCTCCCCCCGCCGCATCACATCCGACCCGTTCGTTGACTCGCGACGCTTGACGGGAGCGGTAGTCCCAGTCGAGTACCGATTCCTGGGAGAGAAGGAAAGTAAAAAAAACTACATCTCCCACAAAGCCCCGCGGTGGCTTTTTTTTGTTTTTTTCCCCCTTGCCTTCTGCGGGAGACAACCATTGGCTGTTGGCGAGACTCCGCGTTGCCGGGGCCGTATCTGGGCAAAGCTTGTGCCGGCTAGCCAATGAGGAGCGAGGATAGACGTGCGGGGCGGGGTGGGGCGGAGGGACGCTGGGAGTGGCGGTTGTTTCAAGATGGCGGATGTGGCCGCGGGGCTGAAGCCGGAAGGAGCCGCTTACTGGAGCCGGGACCGTATCCTTTATTCGGGGTAGGGGGGGCGGCTGGTCGTGGGAGGAGGCGGTTGAAAGAAGGGAGCTTGGCGGGCTTGTCCTGAGGGGAGGCTATGGCCTGGCAGCGGTGACGCGGAGAACCATGACTGGGTAGCCTCTGAACATGTACAGAGTGCTGCCTCGGTTCCCCCCCCCCCCTTCAGTAGGAGTTTTCTCGCCGGTAGAGTTGTGGCCTTGTGTGTGGTCCGGAAAGATAAAAGCAGTCTTCCTCAGCCTAGTTGTCTTTTGGATTGCAATCCCCATCCTCCGCAGCTTGCGAAGCCGTTGGCCGTCCAGCAGTGAGGTACTCCAGCTCCCATTCTCCTCAGCCAGCTGCATGGCAGGAGGGGAGGCGCAACCCAGTGCCTTTTCCATGGCCTCGGTTTGGGTTGTAAGGAATAGGCTTTGGAGTGGACGGAATTCGGGGTCTGCCGTTGGCCGGGAATGTTCTGATAGAGAGGATGGGCTTTGTAGTCCACAATGAAGCATGACCTCTTAGTGCTGCCGAAGGGCTTGAATAAGGATTGTTGCCGCTGGGGGGGGGATTGCTGGATGGAATGGCTTTGAAGACGCATATTTATTATTTATTACATTTTATAGGTTGTCCTCGACTTACGGCCACAATTGAGCCCAAAATTTATGTTGCTAAGTGAGACAATTAAGTGAACTTTGCCCTGTTTTACGACCTTTCTTGCCACTCTCATTAAGTGAATCACAGTTCAGTTAGTCAGACAGTTGTTAAGTGAATCCGGTTTTCCCTGTTGACTGCTTGTCCGAAGGTTGCAAAAGGGGATCACGTGACCCCGAGACACTGTGACCGTCATAAATATGAGTCAGTTGCCAAACGTCTGAATTTGAATCATGTGGCCATGGGGATGCTGCAACGGTCGTAGGTGTGAAAAACGGTCATTAATCACTTTTTCCCGTGCTGTTGTAACTTTGAACAGTCACTAAATGAACTGTTATAAGTGGAGGACTTTATATGCCACCTATCTCATTAACCAAAGTCTAGGTGACTTCATTGTGCCATAACACATAATGAATTTGGGGAGGGGGCAAGGAGTGGGCGTCCTTCCAGTGGGAATTTACCCCAAGAAATCCCATTGCAGGCCAACCGTATTGGATAACGTTCATCCCCCAAAAGCAACATGACATTTTGTGCTTGAATGAAACTAACAATAACTAAGCTGACAATGATGGGTTGTTGTTTCCCACTTACAAATTATGCCTTCGAACTTGGTTAAAGGCAGATCTAAAGTTTATTTAATGCACTAAACTATCTAGTAAACTGAAGAGCAAGCTCAGCTCCTCAAGTTAAATGTAAACCTCTCTCACGCAATGGGTGAGCACATAAATATATATTAGGTATATACTTAATATATACTTAATATGTATTTTATGTACATATACTTCATGTACATTAAATAAATGTACATAAAATACACGTGAAGTATACGTTATATTAAAAAGTATACTAAAAATATGTACATAAAGTAATACGTGAGAGTTGTCTATAAATACAGGTAGTCCTCGACTTACGACCACAATTGTGCCCAACATTTGTGTATATTAAGTGAAACATTTGTTAAGTAAGTTTTGCTCCCATTTTATGACCTTTCTTGCCTCGGTTGTTAAGTGAATCACTCGAGTTGATAAGGTAGTAACCCAGTTATTAAGTGAATCTGGCTTCCCTATTGACTTTGCTTGTACGAAGGTTGGAAAAGTTTATCCCCTGACCTTGGGAAACTGCGACCGTCATAAATATGAGTCAGTTGTCAAGCATCCGGATGAAAATCACGTGATCCTGGGGATGCTGCAGCGGTCCTAAGTATGAAACATGGTCATAAGTCACTTTTTTTTGGTCCTGTTGTCGAATGGTTACTAAACGAACTATTGTAAATCACAGACTACCTGAATCTGATTTAAAAATGTTTTTTGCTCACTATTGTTCAATCTCTTTGTGCAATTTGACTAACGCTGATGGCCCTGAAAGGGAATAGTATTAAGAAATTATATGTAAAAAGTCTTCCTATGACTTGGATGGTAGCCAGTATGGATGTTTTTGCACAAATTCCTGAAACTTGGTGTGGGTATGAATTTCTGTTATTGGAGCATGTGAATTTGGTAACATAACCCCCAAAGTGGGTTAAATATAGCTTAAAAAAAATAAAGACCTCGGAAGACATACATGAGAAAAATTCCCACCTGCTTTTGAGTGATTTGTGTGACAATTACTCACTTTTTTTCTCTTAGTACAGTAGTCCTCAGTTTACGACCACAATTGCAATCAAAATTTCTGTTGCTAGTGAAACATTTGCTAAATGAGTTGTTAAGCTAATAACACGGTTAAGTGAATCTGCCATCCCCTTTGAATTTGCTTGTCAGAAGGTTGCAAAAGGGGATCACATGACGCTGCAACCGTCATAAATACGAGCCAGTTGCCAAGTGTCCAAACTTCGATCACGTGACCATGGGAATGCAATGGTCGTAAGTGTGAAAACTGGTCATGAGTCACATTTTTCAAGGCCCTTGCAACTTCAAACAGTTGCTGTTTGAACTGTTGAAAATCGTGGACTAAAGTCACCTCTAAAATTCCAGAAAGTTGGTGGAAAAACCCTAGTTGAAGACAGTGGCAAACCCTGTGTGTGTGTGTGTGTGTGTGTGTCTGCCACAATAACTGCTCAACTGAACCTTTGAAGTGACTAGAAGTTGGGGTTAAGTTGAAGAAAAACGCTGACTTGATATTCTTGCAGATTTTTAGGGCTGGATGAAAGTGGACACGTGAAACACGGTTTAAGTGTCCTCTTTCTTAAGTCACCTGTGTTGCCATGGTCACACCATGCCCAGTGCGCAGCGTAGTGTTTGCCCACACGTATTGTTTGGTGTTTACCCAGAAAGGAGAAGTGGATGAGAAATAGGGAACTGTTTGATTGAAGAAGCTTTTGAAACGAGGTTTCTGGAACTTCAGTCTAAAACTTCTCTCTGCTTTTCCTGCCTTTTCAGAAGATTTTGGCAGGACTCATTCTGTCCGGGTTCATGAATGGAGGCTGAGTCAGCTAGCCATGCAAGGAAACCAGGTTTGTTCCTGGAAGTTCATATTGTTGAAGTTGAATGAAAACAATGAGATGGGGCTGAACCCGTTTTCTCTGAAAATGCCGTCTCAAATTTATATGGATGTATCTGCAGGATTTATTTATATTCCACCTTTATTATTTTTACAAATAACTCCAAGTCTCCAGCATACCTAATACTCCTCCTTCCTCCTATTTTCCCCACAACCACCACCCTTTGAGGTGGGTTGGGCTGAGAGAGAGGCCCAAGATCACCCAGTTGGCTTTCATGGCTAAAGCGGGACTAGAACTCACCATCTCCTGGGGATTGGCCCAAAATCACCCAGCTGGCTTTAATGCCTAAGGCAGGACTAAAACTCACTGTCTCCTGGTGGTTTATTGTTTGATTGTCTGAGTTGATTTTTCCTTGATTGGAGCGTTTACTTCTTGATTGTTACTCTAGTATTAATCTAGATTAATATTAGAGTAAACAGTCAAGAAGTAAACAACTCCCCAATACTAGATTAATCTGTTTATCTGGATGTTGATTGATGGCAAAGAGGTGTTTGTACTACTTTTGTTTGCTTCTTTAAACTTCTTGATTGCCTTTTTTGAATGTTACGCAGGCGTCGCTTATCTCTATGTGCCTGTTGATGGCTGATTTGTCTGAGTGCCACACTCCCCTTGGCAAGAACACTCTCAGTGACACTGGGGGGGTTCTTTCTGCCTTCTAGCACTGATGATGTTACCTAGTTGGGTAATGAAATGTCTGCAAGAAAACAGCCAAGCTCAAAGAGCAACAAGGACCCCTCACTTCAACCCTGAACTGCAAATATTCTTTTCCATAGATCTGTGTGTTCCTCTGAAATAAAGAACCTAGTGTGAGAAATCAGCCTCTCTCTGGTCCTCAGATCTACTTCCTGAATAATCAAATCCTAGACGTAGAAATGATTGACCCCCTCACTATTTATAGAGTTTCAGAAACCTTCAATCTTTGGAAAGCCTCACAAAGTTCCTTTTATAATCAGAGCGGAGAAACAGAATGGCCCATCTAGTTGCCTCAGCCTGTAATAACAGAGAACGGTTTAATTCAGGTTTGGCTATTTTAAAGAGTCAACAGAAAGAAATGTCTGCTTCAGTCTGCTTATGATTTGCTGATCTTTGGGTGGAAGAAAGCTTTCCCTGACCTGCATTTTAAATATTCCGATTCTAAAACTTTGGAATAGAACAAGTACATTTCTTGCTTGCTTTCCTTGAACGATATCGCAGTTTCCGATGAAGACCGGCAACCTGTGTATGTCCCAGGTACATTGCATGAAGGGCTACAGCAGAAGTTTGGATAGTGATTGGCTGGGCATCTGGTCCAAATCTAATTTGTGTGCATACTGCAAGCACTCGTTGAATATAGGTAGTCCTCGACTTACGACCAGGAGGGGCATGCCCATTAGAATGGAATGGAATGGAATATAAATAGAATAGAATATGGAATAGAACAGAATAGAAAATGGAATGGAATAGGAATAGGATAGAACAGGACGGAACAGTCACTTTAAAAGTACACTCATCAGCATACATTAAAATGAAGTTTCGTTGCATTCAGAATGGAAAGGATAACCATTATGCATGCACACACATACACACATATGACACAGAGAAACCTCACAGTCTAGTTCAAATATATACATATACAAGGTGAAAAGAAAGAATCTTGCGGGTTTACCAGACAGATGGCATAGGAAACAAAGCAGAGGTGGGTTCCTGCCGGAGCTGCCCAGTGCACAGCTCCGGTAGGGAGCGGCCGATTGCGCAATTTGTGTGCGACCGCTCCGGAGCCCTCTCTGCCGGTCCATTGCGCGCATTGCCATTTTTTTCCGTGAATTTTTGGCCGGTTTTGCTTCTGTGCATGAGCAGAAGCAAAATCACGTGAGGGGGTGCGAGTGCGTAGCAAGGGGGCACGCGCCCAAAGCGTGGAGATACGTGCGCAGCGCACCCGCACCAGTAAGGGAGCAACCCGCCGCTGGAATGAAGGTCTTACAAAATCTGATAGCCTGCTAGAAATACTATGGAAACCCCCTCCCAGAGGGGAGCAACAGAAACGGACCATGAAGTGGGTGTGTGGAGTCTCTAACGATGCTTGGAGCTCTAAGCACACAGCACTTATACTTGTTATCCTGAATGACCGGAAGCAAGCTTCCTATAATCTTCTCCACTGTCCTCACCACTCTCTATAGGGACTTTCTATCTGAGGCACTGCAGCCATGAAAGCAAACGGATGCGGTTTGTTAAAACGCTCTCAATCGTGGCTCTGTCAAAAGTGGCCAGGACAGAAGGAGAAATTACGTCCCGTTATGGTTGCAGGTGGGGACGTTCTTTAAGCAAGAGTGTGATGTGTTAAGCGGAGAATGGAATGGGGGTGGGGAAGGCCTTCCTGACCTGAAACCCTCAGAGGATCTTCAACCATCCTCTGCTTCCCACCACTTGGGAGTCCATGAAGACGCCTCTTTTCCTGCCCTTCCTCCCCCCTCTGCCCCCTATCTTCTCTCCCCACATGTTCCTCCTATCCAGTCCATCTCTTCCCATCCCCTGATACCTGGCTCGGTGGAAAGATTCTCCACGATTTCCAGTTTTAAAAGTAGCGGAAGCAAAGGAAGTAACTAAACCTAGCATTAGCACATCACATTATGACGTTGATTAAACAACTCCCAGGTGAGTCATTAAAAATGCGTGAGCTTGGTCCATAAATTAATCGAAGTTACCTTTATGAAGAAAAGTATTGAAAAGCGCTAGGTGCGATAACAATCAAAAGCCAATAAATCCAAAGAGTAAATTTTACAATGTTGCCTTTATGACAATCTTGAAGATAGATGAAAAGCCTAAATGTGTGATAAATTGTGTATGAGTGTATGAGAGAGACAGAGAGGGGAGAGGAGAGAATAGGAGGAGAGAGGGGAGGGGAGGAAGAATAGAATAAAATAGAATGCAGAATGGAATGGAATAGAATGCAAAATAGAGAATAGAATAGAATAGAAAATAATGGATTGGAATGGAAGAATTAGAATTAGAATTGGATTTAGATTTAGAACAATGGAACAGAATAGGAAGGAGGGAGGGAAGAGAGGAGAAAAACAGGAGGAAGAGGAGGAGGGAGGGGAGGAAGAATAGAATAGAATGCAGAATAGAATGGAATGGAATAGAAAATGAAGAGAATAGAATAGGAGGAGGAGAGGGCAGGAGAGATTTCTGGGGTACATTTTAATGTTTCTGTAGTTCCTTCTTTTCACTGGGAAACCTGAGAGGGCGGAGGGGGAGAGGCTTTGGAAGAACCAGTGGAGAATTTCCCGGTCTTGTTCGTTCCATCCGCAGGGGTTTCTGACGGGAGGAGTTTGAGACCCAGGCAACTGCGGAAAGGGCAGAAGACGGAAGCGAAGGCCAAAGTAGCTGCAGCTTCGAATCCCGCCCCAATGGAGGTCCTGAAAAGGATTGGAGAAGGAGCTGGGCAGCAGGTTGGTTCGGCTTTTCCTCTTAGAGCAAGCAGCAGCAGCAGAACACTGTGGGTCACATTCGCACATCTGGCAGGCTTCTGCAGCTGAACACTCAACCTTAGTGGGTGGCATATATGAGGGATCACCTGTCCCCAGGTCATGTCTACCTGTACCATTAGGTCTGCCAGGGGAGGCAGGCTCCATCTCCTGTCTGTAACAGACTGCCATCTCGGGAGGAGGGCAGGAAGAGGTGCCCGCTCTTTGGAAGATCATCATTAAATTGATCTTGATCAAGATTAGGGATGAGAGGTGATATGATAGCAGTTTCCTTCCACAAAGAAGAGGGGGTCAACTTGTTTTCCAAAGCACCCGAAGGCAGGACAAGAAGCCATGGATGGAAGCTAATCAAGGAGAGAAGCAACCTGGAATTAAGGAGAAACTTCCTAACAGTGAGAACAATTAATAAGTGGAACAGCTTGCCACAAGAAGTTGTGGGTGCTTCATCACTGGAGGTTTTTAAGAAGAGACTGGACAGCCATTTGTCTGAAATGGTATAGGGCCATGGTGGCGAACCTATGGCACGCGTGCCAGAGGTGGCACGCAGAGCCCTCTCTGTGGGCACGCGAGCCGTCGCCCCAGCTCGGCTCCGCCGTGCATGCGCACATGCCTCTCGCTGGCCAGCTGGTCTTTGGGTTTGCCACGCATGCGGGGGGCGGTCACACGCATGCATGTGGGTGGGGTGCATGCGCAGGGCTGCACATGCATGCAGGGTGTGGGGTGCATGCGGGGGCCCGGGTGTATGTGGGGGGCTGCATGTGCATGCCCGGGGGTGCGCATGCGGGGGCAGGGCGCATGCGGGGGGGGTGCATTGCATTTTGGGGTGTTGCGTGCACGTGCGCTTTGGGCACTCGGTCCGGAAAAGGTTAGCCATCATTGGTATAGGCTTGAGCAGGGGTTGGACTAGAAGACCTCCAAGGTCCCTTCCATCTCTGTTAATCTGCTTTTTACAAGGCCTTTCAGATGTGGTTTTATCACGGGGCATGGGATCCAGTAATATGACACAGCCCTTGCAGTGGGCACCTTGATTTTTGTTATTGGTTTGGTCTTTTTTTTTCTTTCTTTTTTTTACTTCTATTGATTCTTTGTGTGCTGTTTTTTTTATTACTATCTTTTAGGAGGATTTTAACTTTAGCCATGCTAAAGGGATGAATAAATGTTTGGTGGCTGATATATGTATACATGAGTGAGCTGGGTGGTTGGACCCGGCCCCCCTCTGCTGAGTGTGGAAACAGAAGCGGAGGGGGGTTCTGGCCCACCCCCAGGCTCAGTATGAATGGTATGTATGGTCTGCCGGGAGAGGGGGAGACCAGTGGGGTGGGGAGGGGGATCTCTGGGGAGACGGGGAGTGAGAACATCTCGGTCATAATGGGGAGAGGCAGGTATGCCGGGAGCAGAGGGGTAGGCCGCTCTCAGGGAACAAGGATTCGCTGTTTGCAAGCGATTCCTTGTTCTGGCCCCTCTTTGGTTCCATCCAGCTCAACCCGAGTGCCTGGTAACCAGGGATGTCAGGACCCTGGGCTCAAGCTGCTGCTGCTAAACGCCAGGTCGATCATCAACAAGGCCCCCCTCATACGGGATTTAATCCTAGAAGAGGGGGCGGACCTGGTATGTATAACCGAGACCTGGCTGGGCCAGGAAGGGGGGGTGCCCCTTTCAGAAATATGCCCGGACGGGTTCTCGGTTCAGCATCAGCCGCGACCCCAGGGAAGGGGTGGAGGAGTGGTTATTATAGCTCGCCAAAATCTGTGCCCTCGAAGGAGCCCTGCCCCGGAGATTGTTGGGTGTGAGACACTCCTTCTGAAGTTGGACTTAGGGGTCCAGTGGGCCTTTTGTTAATGTACCTGCCTCCTAGCTGCGTTACAAAGGCCCTGCCTGTTCTGCTCGAGGCGGTTGCAGGGCTGGCGGTTGAGTTCCCCAGGTTGATGGTGCTGGGGGACTTCAATCTGCCATCGTCCGGCGAAGCCTCGGGGGCAGTCCAGGAGTTCATGGCTTCCATGACAACCATGGACCTGACCCAAGTAGTTCAGGGTCCGACTCATGAGGGGGGTCACATGCTTGATCTTGTGTTTCTCTCGGGGCAGTGGAGAGATGATCTGGGGCTAAGGGGTTTAGTCACAGTACCCTTGTCGTGGTCAGATCATTTCCTTCTGAGGTTGGATTTTATGGCACCACACCTCCACCGCAAGGAGGCGGGACCGATTAAGTGGTTCCGCCCCAGGCGCCTAATGGAACCCGACGGATTCCAGAGGGAACTTGGGGAGATACCTGAATCCCTGGTACACAGTTCGTCCGAATCCCTGGTTGCCGCCTGGAACCAGGCGGCGGCGGGGGCTCTGGATCGGATTGCGCCTTTGCGGCCTCTCCGTGGAAGGGGATCCAGGAGAGCTCCTTGGTTCACCGAGGAACTCCGGGAGATGAAGCGCCACAAGAGACGCCTAGAGTGACGATGGAGATCTAGTAAAGCTGAGTCTGACCGGACACTTTTAAGAACTTTCATTAAGTCTTACTTAGTGGCGATAAGGGCGGCAAAACGTTCACATTTTTCCGCTCTTATTGCGTCCGCTGACTCCCGCCCAGCCGCCCTGTTTAGGGTGACCCGCACCCTCCTGGCTAAGGAGGAAGGCGGAGATCCCTTGCAGGGTAGAGCTGAGGAATTTTCTCGGTTTCTGGCGGACAAAGTCATTCAGATTCGGACAGACCTGGACTCCGATTGGGCAGTACAGGCCGAGATGACTGGGGCAGGTCTTAGTCCGGTTATATGGGATAGGTTTGAACCAGTGACTCCTGAGGATGTGGACAAGGCCATAGGAGCTATGAGTTCCGCCACTTGTTTATTGGACCCGTGTCCCTCCTGGTTGGTTTCGGCCACCAGGGAGGTTTCACGCGGCTGGCTCCAGGCGTTGGTCAACGCTTCTTTGAGAGAGGGGTCCGTCCCACAGCCCTTAAAAGCTGCGGTGGTGAGACCCCTCCTCAAGAAGCCTTCCCTGGACCCGGCGGATTTAAAGAACTTCCGTCCAGTCTCCAACCTTCCCTTCGCGGGGAAGGTTGTTGAGAAAGTGGTGGCACTCCAGCTCCTACGACTGTTGGATGACACTGATTGTCTGGATCCCTTTCAATCTGGTTTCAGGCGCGGTTACAGTACGGAAACGGCTTTGGTCACCCTGATGGATGATCTCTGGCGGGCCCGGGATAGGGGCCATTCCTCTATCCTGGTGCTACTTGACCTCTCAGCGGCCTTCGATACCATTGACCATGGTATCCTTCTGCGTCGTCTCAGAGAGATGGGGGTGGGTGGCACTGTTTTGCAGTGGTTCTCCTCCTTCGTCTGACAGGACGCAGTCGGTGTTGACAGGGGGGCAGAGGTCGAGCCCTAGGCCCCTACTATGTGGGGTGTCGCAGGGCTCGGTCCTCTCGCCCATCCTGTTTAATATCTACATGAAGCCCCTGGGTGAGATCATCTGACGACACGGGGTGAGGTATCAGCAATATGCTGATGATACCCAGTTGTACATCTCCACCCCGTCTCAGTTCGGGGAAGCCGTAGACGTAATGGGCCGCTGCCTGGATGATGTTAGGGTCTGGATGGGGAAGAACCGGCTAAAACTTAACCCTGACAAGACTGAGTGGCTGTGGATATTGCCTCCTAAGGACTTGACCAACTGTCCCTCCTTGGTTCTTGGGAGAGAGAAATTAGCTCCCTCAGAACGGGTCCGCAATTTGGGTGTCCTCCTAGACCCACAGCTAAAATTGGAACAACATCTTTCAGCTGTGGCTAGGGGGACCTTTGCACAAGTACGTCTTGTGCACCAATTGCGGCCCTACTTGGAGAAGGAGGCACTTCTTACAGTCACTCATGCCCTTATCACCTCACGGCTGGATTACTGCAATGTGCTCTACATGGGGCTACCCTTGAAGAGTATCCGGAGACTACAATTGGTGCAAAATGCAGCTGCGCGAGCTGTGGTGGGTGTACCTAGATGCACCCACGTAACACCTATCTTCCGCCAGCTGCATTGGTTGCCCATTAGTCTCCGGATCCAATTTAAGGTGTTGGTCGTTACCTTTAAAGCCCTACATGGCTCAGGGCCAGGTTACCTTCGGGACCGCATCCTGCCGGATACCTCCCTACGACCGGTTAGAGCCCACAGAGTCGGCCTCCTCCAGGTCCCATCGACCAAACAATGTCGGCTGGCGGGACCAAGGGGGAGGGCCTTCTCTGTGGGAGCTCCCTCCCTGTGGAACCAACTCCCTCCAGAGATCAGGACCATCCCCACCCTGCTGGCCTTCCGGAAAGCGATAAAAACCTGGCTCTTCCGGCAGGCGGGGTAAATGAGATACTCTTTTAACTTTTGTAATTTCTGTATTTTTAATTATTGCATTTGTATGTTTTTTATATTTTAATGATAGCTTTTATTTTGTAATGGATCGAATATGTTGTGAGCCGCCCTGAGTCCCTAGGGATTGGGCGGCATAGAAATCCAGCAAAATAAATAAATAATAAATGCTGCATCATGATTTTGTGATGAATGGCTATGTAAGTTGATATAATAATACTCTCTCTCTCTCTCTGTGTAAATAATGCTAGGAATCCCATAGGTGCTTTTTCAAGAGGCGACTGGACTTTCTGGTTTTTCTTTGAAGATGATTAGCGTCTCATCCAAGAAGCTTCTTCAGCTCCGAAAACATCTTCAAAGAATAACCAGAAAGTCCAGTCGCCTCCTGAAAAAGCACCTTTGGGACAACCATGACCTGGATGGCTGAGGATCTCCATAGGCACTCACGCGTAAGAGATCACCAAGGACCCCACCATACATCCCTGAGCTACCAGTGCTCTCCTCTGTTGATATTTGTTCATGTTAAGGAGTTATTGTGCTGTTAAGCACATACACAGCGAAATGTGTTGTAGTACACATAGTAATGGTGTTGCAGTTTGATATGAATGCTATTCAGTCAATAAACAGAATATCTTTAATATGTACAAAATAGTAGCAAAGTTAAATAGGAAGTCCAAGTCATACACAGTTATTCAGTCAATGCGAAGTTTCTTCTTCTTGCCTATCTTTGTTTTAACTCACAAACAAAGATTACAGCTATCACTTAATTCTATACTATCACAGATAGTAACTCTTCACAGCAATTCCACACAGTCATAAAGTAATCTACTCATCAGTAAAGCAGCACAGAGTCTTCAATCCGGAACACACCGTCAAACACCACTCACCACACTAAACCACACTAAACCACCAACCACATTGAGCATGCTCTCTTGCTTGCTTATATAGTAATCATCCACAATGCATTTAAAGCAATATACACATAACAGTGATTTGTGGCTTAATCATATATTAACACACCCAATCGTTTAAACAGGGTTCTAACAGTTCATATATCAATTTATACAGCTTGCCATCTCACAATTGTGACTCTGGTGCTTGAGGCCGCCGAAAGCCTCCAAAAACAAAAGCAACCCTAACAACGACAAGAATGGCAGCAACACAATATTACAAACTTAAATCATACTGAGAAAAAGCACATCAACAGGCTCAGCCAGCTGCTAGACCTCATGCTCCAGGGAACATCCAGGCTTCGGGGATTTACAAAATGCCGAGAGGCTTGGGGCCAAGTGAATCACCGCAGCTGTGGTGCTTATCTTGTCCTGCAGACCATGTTTTGTTGCACTCAGGTGTGCCGGGCATTGCATTAGAAACACTTCCTGAGTTCTAAATAGGGGTTTTATCGGTTTTGGAAAAGCATCTGCTTGGCTACCTGTGTTCTAACACACCTGTCTGGTTTCCTGAGAAGGTTAAGTCTTATCCTCCGTGGGCGTGCAGAATTTTCTGGACAATGAAGTGCCCTCTGGTGGTGCAAGAGTGCAAATACATCTCTTAGTAAAAAATAATAATAATACTATACCGGTACTATCACATCATTGGTACTCTGGCTTTTTGATGCTCTAGCACAGGGGTAGGCAAAGTTGGCTCTTCTATGACTCGTGGACTTCAACTCCCAGAATTCCTAAGCTAGCATGATTGGCTCAGAAATTCTGGGAGTTGAAGTCCATGAGTCATAGAAGAGCCAACTTTGCCTACCCCTGCTCTAGACCAGTGTTTCCCAACCTTGGCAACTTGAAGATGTCTGGACTTCAACTCCCAGAATTCCCCACCCAAGAATTCCCCAGCCAAAACTGGCTGGGGAATTCTGGGAGTTGAAGTCCAGACATCTTCAAGTTGCCAAGGTTGGGAAACACTGCTCTAGCAATTGGGTGGCCCATGAAGCCTAGAGACTCACTCCGGTAGCCAATTGGACGTTGCGGGAGGGAAATATCTCGTGTTTTGGAATTGGCACCTAGAATTACGGGATGAAACGGTTTTAGTAAAAAGTAGTGCAATCAAATGCGGTTTGGGAGTCATTTGGGGATTTAAAGATAACAGAACATTACAGAATGACAGAGTTGGACGGGACCTTGGAGGTCTTCTAGTCCAACCCCCTGCTCAAGCAGGAAACCCTATACCAGGGGTAGGCAAAGTTGGCTCTTCTATGACTCGTGGACTTCAACTCCCAGAATTCCTAAGCTAGCATGATTGGCTCAGAAATTCTGGGAGTTGAAGTCCATGAGTCATAGAAGAGCCAGCTTTGCCTACCCCTGGCCTATACCATTTCAGATAAATGGCCGTTTATAATCTCTTAAAAACCTCCAGTGATGGAGCAGCCACAACTTCTGAAGGCAAGCCGTTCCACTGGTTAATTGTTCTCACTATCAGGAAACGTCTCCTTAGTTCTACCAGTAGGTTTTGAATCATTCCTTTTTATTTTTACATTTCCAAAACGTACTTTTACCCATTTTTCAGTTGTGATGTGTATTTGAAAAAAAAGCCTTGTAATACTTCAGATCTTATGAAGTTTTACGTAGCAAATTGTTGCTTCTGGCAAAAAATTGTATCAGCCACAGATGATAAATTCCCAAAGATTAAAAACAGGACTGCACCCCCTGTTTAAACCCCCATTTCTGAGTCCCTTGCAACATCACAGTCCTCCCCTTTTTCCTCCTCCTAGCCCTTGGTGAAGCTCGCTTGTGGAAGCATAAGCCAACAATGACTCTTCCAATAGAACATTTGGAGAATTATTCCCGTAACTGTTTGTAAACATGTGTCTTTTCTTCAATTAAGTATGGCTGAATTTTCAGCAGAATCTGTAGCCATTCGTGCTTAAAATAATTTATTGTAAATTCAGGAAGGTTTCTTTCCACGTTAACGAAGTTCTTTTTGTAAGTGTGGATTTTAATTTTTAGGGGCCTGACAAAGGAGAAATGAAGAGTGCTTCCTTAAAGGATTTATGCCCCGAAGACAAGAGGCGCATCGCAAACTTAATTAAGGAGCTTGCAAGGTGAGGATAAACGGGGTCTGATAATGTGGAAGGTGGAGAATTGTTTTGTGAATTGGAGGAATTTGTCTTTATTCAAAGTGTTCGACCACATTCTCTCTGAGAGATCAGAGAGAGCTGCAAATGTATTTATATGGTTATTTATTTTATTTCTATCCCACATTTATTTATAAACAACTCAAGGTGGCGAACATACCTACCGTATTTTTCGGAGTATAAGACGCACTGAACTAACCTTAGTTTTGGGAGAGGAAAACAAGGGAAAAAGGCCTCTGCCTCCAAGCAATTTGCCAAACAGCAAACAGCACAGATGATATACACTGTTTGCTGTGTATTTCTGTGCATGTGTGCCTGACCCATAGAAATAGCAAAGAATTGGAGAAATGCACATTGTGCCAGAAAGTTTTCTTAAATGTAGTCACACTAACTCTTCCCAATTATTTAAATAGATCTACTCCAAGGTAACTAAACTCTAATACTAAACAGGACACTGTTACATTTCATACTATACTTGTACAGAGCTGTTAAAATTAATTAAAATTTCTGGAAGTATACATTATTCTCTATTATTTAAAAGAAGATATAATAGCACTGGGCCTCTTCAGAGCAAGCATTTATTTTAAAAAGCTTCTTTATTTTGTTAAGTTGTCTAGATTTACAGGGATCTCCAACCTTGGCAACTTTTAAGACTTGTGGACTTCAACTCCCAGAATTCCACAGCCAGCAAAGCTAACAAAGCTGGCTGTGGAATTCTGGGAGTTGAAGTCCACAAGTCTTAAAGTTGCCAAGGTTGGAGACCCCTGGCTCTAGAACAATAATAAAGCAGTCTTTAAAAAATAAGTCTAATAATTTGAACATTCTACAGACATTTATAGTTATTCACTTACCCCCTTCCATCCAGTTCAGCAAAAAATAAAAATCTGCTGTGTCTCTCCCAGCTATTTGCCTCTTTGTAGTTAGTTTCACTTTCATTTTCCCACATGGCAAACCTAATCAGCTGTAGATCGGGAAACTGCTACTGACTTGCTCTTCCCTCTTTCCTGCAAGCTCTTTATAGAGCTCTTCCCTCTTTCCTGCAAGCAGGTAAATTGCTGGAAGACAGAGGCCAAAGGGTGGGGGTGGCTGGGTGGGTGGGGCTGCATTCGGTGTATAAGACGTACCCAAGTTTTCACCCTCTTTTGGGGAGTAAAAAAGGTGCGTCTTATACTCCGAAAAATACGGTAATACTCCTTATTTTCCTCACAATAACAACTCTGGGAGATGAGTTGTGTGGAGAGAAAATGACTGGCGCAAGGGCACCCAGCCGGCATTCATGCCTAAGATGGGACTAGAACTCACTGTCTCCCGGTGATTGGCCCAAAGTCACCCAGCCGGCTTTCATGCTTAAGGTATGACTAGAACTCACCGTCTCATGGTGCTTGGCTGAGAATCACCAGCTGGCTTTCCTGCCTAAGGCAAGACTAGAACTCACTATCAGTCCCAGGCTGCACCAACAGAGGGATAGAATCAACATCACCTGAAGTTTTAATACCACTTTATAATGCCTGGGTAAGGCCACACTTGGAATATTGCATCCAGTTTTGGTTGCCACAATGTAAAAAAAGATGTTGAGACTCTAGAAAGAGTGCAGAGAAGAGCAACAAAAAGGATTAGGGGACTGGAGGCTAAAACGTATGAAGAACAGTTGCAGGAACTGGGTATGTCTAGTTTGATGAAAAGAAGGACGAGGGGGGTCATGATGGCAGTGCTCCAAGATTTGAGGGGATGCAACAAAGAAGAGGGAATGAAGCTATTCTCCAAAGCATCAAACCTTCTGCTCAAACATGGCCACTGGTTTAGTCAGCAGAGGTTTGTCTCCTACGATGGGGCGGATGCTTTGGGCTGGGCTGGGTGAGGCTACTTACCTTGTGAATGTGGCCTGATCCTTGGGAGTTGCTCTGTGGGGCTGAGGCTTCTCCCTCTGTACCATTGACCTACACAAAGGCTTAACTACAAGTGTAAAGTTAGGTCTGTTGGTGAAGGCACCAGGCTGGGGATGGTAAGTTCTAGTCCCGTCTTGGTATGAAAGCCGACTGGATAACTTTGGGCCAATTAGCAAGAGACATTGAGTTCTAGTCCTGCCTTAGGCACAAAAGCCGGCTGGGTGACTTTGGGCCAATCACCAGGAGACGGTGAGTTCTAGTGCTGCCTTAGGCACGAAAGCCCACTGATTTTGGGCCAATCACCAGGAGCCAGGAAGTTCTAGCCTTAGGCATGAAAGGAGACCGTGCGTTCTAGTCCTGCCTTAGGCATGAAGGCCAACTGTCTTTGGGCTAATCACCTGGAGCTGTGAGTTCTAGTCCTGCCTTAGGCATGAAAGGAGACCGTGTGTTCTAGTCCTGCCTTAGGCATGAAGGCCAGACTTTGGGCTAATCACCTGGAGCTGTGAGTTCTAGTCCTGCCTTAGGCATGAAAGGAGACCGTGTGTTCTAGTCCTGCCTTAGGCATGAAGGCCAGACTTTGGGCTAATCACCTGGAGCTGTGAGTTCTAGTCCTGCCTTTGGCACAAAAGCTAGCTGGGTTGACTGGGCCAATTTACCAGGAGACTGTGAGTTTGAGTTCTGCCTTAATCATGAAAGCCGGCTGGGTGGGCCAATCACCAGGAGATGGTGAGTTCTAGTCCTACCTAAGGATGAAAACCATCTGGAAACATCTGCAAGGAAATCACCAAGCTGAGAGAGCACCAAGGACCCCACAGTTCAGTCCAGAGCTACAGTTATTATATCTTCTATCCATCTATTTATTTATTAAGCAAATTTACAGGGCCACCCAACTCACACACAAGTTCCTTAGGGCGGCTTATAACATTAAAAATCCACAATATAAAAACCACACACACACATGCATGCACACTTGCGCGCGCGCGCACACACACACACACACACTCCATGACAGCAGCAGTACAGTCAAATCAGCTACTTGATGGGCTCCCTTGAGTAGAAGCAACAGGAATCGTGAATGGTGGGAGGTGAGGCAGAGGGGCTTCAGGCTAATCCTGACCAAAATCCATCATCATCTATTGGCGCCTGGTATTGGTCTGATTGCGTGTGTGTGTGTTGTGTTGATCTTCTCAGAGTGAGCGAGGAAAAAGAGGTGACGGAGGAGCGCCTGAAAGCTGAGCAGGAGGCGTTCGAGAAGAAGATCAGACAGCTGGAGGACCAGAATGTCCTCATCATCAAAGAGAGGGAAGATATCCTTTAAAAAAATTTTTTTTGGCTTAAAACGGGGAGTGGGTGGGAGCGGGAAGTTGATTGCATGGAATAAAAAGCCAACCAGGGAGAAATAATTGCCCTAATTTATAGCTGGGCACCTATCGTTGTGTGCTGCCATGCAGAAGCAATCCGAGGGGGCTACCAGCGGGGGCTGTTGCCTCCTTCGAGTTGGAAACAGCCACCCAACTGTTCCCGGGATGTTGCTTTGCTGCGCCAAAGAGAACAAACATCTGCACATTAGTAAATGCGGCCTGCTCCCTCCCGTCTCTCTTGCTTAATTGCCCTCCTTCGTATTCGCCTTGGTTCAGTTCCAAGCTGGAGAAAGACACTGGAAACGTGGCTGATTGGAAAGATGGTTTAATGGCGAAGCAGAACTACCAAGCACATGGTTCTTTGGTGCAGCTGAACACATGGGGTTGAGAGTGAGGGGCTTTTATACCTTCTCTTGGGCTTTGAACTTGAGCTTCCTGTTCCTGTGCAAGAACATGTATTCTTTTGGCTGTTGTCAGACTCCCATGGGGCCATGTGGGGTCATGTTTGTCTGAGATACGTTTGGTTGAAGTTTGGGCTCTGATGCAATGTCCTTAGGAGATTTTGTAACGCAGTGAGCCCTGCTGCTAGATAATCCTATTATGTCCTGGAGGGTCATGTCTTGAACCCATCACCCTGGAGCTGAAGGTCTTTTGTTTTGTAGATAGGCTGGCCCAGTCCTCCTCAATGGGCACCAAATATTTGCTGGGGGCAGGGAGCTGGGGCTGAGTTTCTGTCTCCCTTAAGATTTCTATTTCTCTTTTAGGGGAAATACAATAGTCTGCTTTTTAAAAAAAATATTTCTCAAAATATTTCATTCTTCTAGGAGGGGTAACTTCCCTCAACGAGAATGTGGCACACGATGGCAGGATTGAATGACTGGCTTTCCGCTTTCCTGCTAAGCCTGAGTTTGCTTTATTTGCTGTGTGTTAAATCACAGCCTTAAGTGGTTGGGTTTGTTCGCCATACGAACCCATAAATCGTGATTTTTTACCCCGTTGCGATGGCTGCGTCTGCGTGACTTACTGAGCCAAACCCAAAACATGCTGTGTTATTTCTTAGCGGAGTGTGTTAATCTAGGGCCGTAAGTGGGTTGTGGGTATCGGGATGAGGAAGTGAATAAATGCACATTTGGGCACGGACGGAAGGCTTGGTGATAAACTGGCTGAGCTACTCATGCGGGTTTATCTCTTAATGCTAAGGGGAATATTTGAATGGCCAGAGGGTCATTGAGCATTAGCAAATGAGGTTCGGCTGTTATATATTTGTAAATGAAACATAGGAAGAATGTCTATGGAGATTCTCTGTCCTCCAGGTCATGGTTGTCCCAAAGGTGCTTTTTTAAGAGGCAACTGGACTTTCTGGTTTTTTTCTTTGAAGACATTTCGCTTCTCATCCAAGAAGCTTCTTCAGCTCTGACTTGGATGGTGGGGAATGGAAGGATTTATATTCCTTGAAGACAGCTGGTCATTTGCATCCTTTTAGAGGGTTGTTGAGGCCACCTGGAGGTTTGTCTGTGTCCTCAGGGTCACCTGAGTGGTGCAAATGGTTCCTGTAATCTGCAATTTTTGGGAAATCCGTTCATACTCCCACCCCATTGAAAGGCTGTTCATCCCAAAGTGCACGGCTAAAAATCTATGGAGATTCTCAGTCATCCAGGTCATCCCAAAGGTGCTTTTTCAAGAGGCAACGGGACTTCCTCGTTTTTTCTTTGAGGACGTTTCGCTTCTCATCCAAGAAGCTTCTTCAGCTCTGACAGGATAGTGGGGAAGGGAAGGATTTATACTCCTTGCAGACATATGAAGAAGAATTTAAAAGACACAGGCCACTCGTTTGAAGACAGCAAAGTCCACATTCTGGACAGAGAGGATTGCTGGTTTGAAAGAGGGGTCAAAGAGGCCATTATATCAAAACTGAACAGCCCTCTCTCAACTGAGGGGGAGGGATACGGCATCATCTATCTCCAGTCTACAACACGGTCCTTTCAGCAGTTCCAAGAAGGCTCCACACCCATTTGCACCACTTGGGTGATCCCAAGGACTACAGATTAAACCCTCCAAGTGGCCTCAATGACCCTCAAAAAAGATTTTAGATTTATTTAGATTTATTATTAGAGTTGGAAGGGACCTTGTAGGTCATCTAGTCCAACCCCCTGCTCAAGCAGGAGTTCCTACACCATTTGAGACAGATGGCAGTCCAGTCTCCCCTTGAAGGTCGCAAGTGTTGGGGATCTCACAACCTCCGCTGGCAAGCTGTTCCACTGGTTGATCGTTCTCACCGTCAGAAAGTTTCTCCTCACTTCCAGGTTGAATCTCTCCTTGGTCAGCTTCCATCCGTTATTCCTTGTTTGGCTTTCTGGTGCCATAGAGAACAGCCTGACCCCCTCCTCTCTGTGGCATCCCCTCAAGTATTGAAACACTGCTATCATGTCACCCCTGGTCCTTCTCTTCGCCAGACTGTATGTTTTATTTTCCAGACCCTTTATCATCCTGGTTGCCCTCTTCTGCACTTTCTCTAGGGTTTCAGTGTCTTTTTTGTAGTGTGGTGACCAAAACTGGATGCAGTACTCTAGGTGTGGTCTGACCAAGGCTTTATAGAGTGGTACTAGTACCTCTCTGGTCCTTGATTGTATCCCTCTATTTATGCAGCTCAGGACTGCGTTGGCCTTTTTGGCTGCTGCTGCACACTGCTGGCTCATATTTAGTTGGCTGTCTACCAGGACTCCAAGATCCCTCTCGCAATCGCTGCTATTGAGTATGGTTTCACCCAATTTGTATGTGTATTTTTGATTCTTCTTACCTAGGTGCAGAATTTTACTTTTCTCTGTGTTAAATTTCATTTTATTGGTTTGGGCCCAGTGACAAATGACCATCTATCTGCAAGGAATATAAATCCTTTCCTTCCCCACCATCCAGTCAGAGTGAAGAAGCTTCTTGGATGAGAAGGGAAACGTCTTCAAAAGAAAAAAGAAAGTCCAGTTGCCCCTTGAAAAAAACACCTTTGACAACCGTGACCTCGATGACTGAGAATCTCCATAGACATATGAAGAACGGTTGCAGGAACTGGGCATGGCTAGTTTAATGAAAAGAAGGATCAGGGGAGACAGGATAGCAGTCTTCCAATATATCAAGGGCTGCCACAAAGAAGAGGGAGTCAAACTATTCTCCAAAGCACCTGAAGGCAGGTCAAGAAGCAATGGGTGGAAACTAATCAAGGAGAGAAGCAACTTAGAACTAAGGAGAAATTTCCTGACAGTTAGAACAATTAATCAGTGGAACAACTTGCTTTCCAAAGTTATGGGTGTTAGTAGAACGGATTCTTGTACGTAGATTGCATGGAATAAATTTGCAGCGCTTTTGAACTCTATCCTGGCTCCTGGTTTGCTGCGCCTGACAGTTAAAGTTTATTTATATTTAATTTAAAACCTTTCTTTGCAACCATTTGGAACCAGTCATTTCGTCTCCCGGTGCAGAGCTTTCTAAGTTTTTGAGTTTTATCTCTGGGTCAAGAGGTGGGATGTACATTCCAGGGGATCCTTGTCTTTCGGCATGTTTTTAACCTCGACAACTTCCATTAATGATAATAAATTTGTTCCGAGCTCTTGAGACAGAAATATCTCCCATCGGCCGCTGCATTTTCACCTTGCTGGGGACAGATTTCATGCTGCTTTCTGGAGGAGTTTGGCCCAAATGGCAGCAGGTTAATAATACCTGCAATTTTATGCTACATAAAGAGGGACAGAAAGTAGATACACATAAAACAAGGACGTAATTTAAAACAATATAAATTTAACTACCCATTTTCTTACTCCTCTTGCATGAACGCTTCGAGATCCCGTTCTTTCCCCCGATTGCTTAATGTCAAAGTGTTCGGGGTCTCTTCCGTAGCCAAAGAACGGTATCAGTGACTTTTTAAAAATGGAATAAAAATGCTTAGCCTTTTCTGGACATAAAAGGAGAGAAGGTTGCTGGGTTTCTGTTGGAATGCAGGAAAATATCGTTCAGGACAGGTTCAAAAGAAAAATAGAACGCTTACTTTCATGATCCTGCACGCTTGGAATTCCCAAACTCCTTAATCGTCCGTTACTGTTTCGGAAAGCTGAGCAGACGCTTTTCACAATTTGTATTCCATGGTGGCTTACAATTTTGCTTTGGAGGCATCTCAAAAGAGAAAAGAATATTTGTAGCTCAGGATTGAACTGCAGGGTCCTTGGTGCTCTCTGAGCTTGGTGGCTCTCTCACAGACATTTCATGACCCAACTAGGCGATGTCATTAGTGCTAGCAGGGAGGAGGGTTTGTGGGGTGGAGGAGGAGGAGGAGGAGGGGAAGAGGAGGAGGAGGATTGTGGGGTCCTTGGTGCTGTCTGAGCTTGGTGGCTCTCGCAGACATTTCATGACCCAACTAGGTGACATCATCAGTGCTAGCAGGGAGGAGGGTTTGTGGGGTGGAGGAGGAGGAGGAGAAGGAGGGGGAGGAAGGAGGAGCCCAAATTTTCTGTTTTTAAGTGAGACATTTGCTAAGTGCTTTTTTTTACATTTTACAACTTTTCTTGCCACAATCGTTAAGTGAATCACAATTGATAAGTTAGTCACCCGGTTGTTAAGTGAATCGGGCTTCCCCATTGGCTTTGCTTGTCAGAAGGTCGCAAAAGGGGATCACGTGACCCTGGGACACTCCAAGTGTCATAAATATGAGCCAGTTGCTAAGCATTTGAATTTTGATCACATGATCATGGGGATGTCCCTGCAAAAATCGTAACTGAAAAATTGCCATAAGTCACTTTTTTCCAGTGCTGTTGTAACTTTGAATGGTCACTAAATGAACTGTTGTCGAGGACTACCTGTAGTGACTTGCCCTTTCAGTGTTATTGGGAGTGGTCTTGGTGGTTCCTAGATTGGAGTATTAAATACAGCTTGGTTTGATAGATAGATAGATAGATAGATAGATAGATAGATAGATAGATAGATAGATAGATAGATAGATAGATAGATAGATAGATAGAGGGATAGAGGGATAGAGGGATAGAGGGATAGAGGGATAGATAGATAGATAGATAGATAGATAGATAGATAGATAGATAGATAGAGGGATAGAGGGATAGAGGGATAGATAGATAGATAGATAGATAGATAGATAGATAGATAGATAGATAGATAGATAGATAGATAGATAGATAGATAGATAGATGGGATAGATGGGATAGATGGGATAGATGGGATAGATGGGATAGATATAGATATAGACATGCGTGAAGACCAGCTGACCGGCGCGCCGAAACGCAGAAGAGCAACAGGTGACCACTCGTGTGCCTGGAGAGTTGACTGCGTGCCACAGGTTTGCCATCATGATTATAGGGTCTCCTGCTTGAGCAGGGGGCTGGACTAGAAGACCTCAAAGGTCCCTTCCAGTTCTATTCTGATTCTGGTTTCATCCTGAGTTCCCACCAACACAAGAGTTTGAATTTAGTGTCTCAGAACAGGAAAAGAATTACAGGTAGGCCTCGAGTTTCGGGCCAGAATGGTGCCCTAAATTTATGTCGCTAAGTGAGACAGTTGTTAAGTGAGGCTTTGCCCCATTTTATGACCTTTCTTGCCATCGTTGTTAAGCAAATCACTGCAGTTCTTAAATTAGGAACACAGTCGTTAAGCGAATCCAGTTTCTCCATGGACTTTGCTTGTCAGAAGGTCACAAAAGGGGATCATGTGGTAGATAGACAGGTAGATGGAAGAGATGATAGATAGATAGATAGATAGATAGATAGATAGATAGATAGATAGATAGATAGATAGATAGATAGATAGATAGATGATAGATAAAGATAGATAGATGATAGATAGATGGGATAGATGATGGATGGATGGGATAGATGATGGATGGATGGATGATAGGTGATAGAGTAGATAGATAGATAGATAGATAGATAGATAGATAGATAGATAGATAGATGATTGATAGATAGATAGATAGATAGAAAAATAGATAGATAGATAGACAGACAGAGAGACAGACAGACAGACAGACTAGAGATGATAGATAGATAGATAGATAGATAGATAGATAGATAGATAGATAGATAGATAGATAGATAGATGATAGATAAAGATAGATAGATAGATGATAGATAGATGGGATAGATGATGGATGGATGGGATAGATGATGGATGGATGGATGATAGGTGATAGAGTAGATAGATAGATAGATAGATAGATAGATAGATAGATAGATAGATAGATAGATGATTGATAGATAGATAGATAGATAGAAAAATAGATAGATAGACAGACAGACAGACAGACAGACAGACAGACAGACAGACAGACTAGAGATGATAGATAGATAGATAGATAGATAGATAGATAGATAGATAGATAGATAGATAGATAGATAGATAGAGAATATAGCTTAGGGTTGAACTGTGGGATCCTTGATGCTCTCTGAGCTTTTCTTACAGACATTTCATGACCCTACTACGTAACTTCATTATTGCAAGAAGGAGTGGAATTTGCAGGGAGGAGGAGGACGACTGTGGGGTCCTTAGTGGTCTCTGAGCTTGGCAGTTTTCTTACAGATGTTTTATTATCCAACTAGATAACATCATCAGTGCTAGAAGGGTTTACTCTCTGCTTACATACAAGTGTTGGTGGGTGTATTCTTGGTGGTTCCTAGAATAGGCTATTTTTTTTTTACTGTTTTGATTGTTTGTCTGAGTTGATAGTTCCTAGATTCGGGTATTATTTTCCGCTTGAAGGCTAGGCCAAGACAGACCCATCTCCGGGATAGCCTAAAACCCTTGCCCTGCTAGATTAAAAAAAGAAAAAAATCCATTCGTTTTTAAACAGGCATTTAATATCCAGCCATTTTCCCCGGATGACCTTTAGCAAGACGTTTCCCGAGTTACGGATTTGTATGCTGTTTTATGTGTCGGGATTGATCATTGTGCTTTGTGGTTATTTTATGACTTTGTACCCTACCCGGAGTCTTGGGAGAGGGAGGCATTAAAAACAAAATGGAATGAGTTATGGTCATAAATAAAAGGAGCAATCTAGATGGCAAACCATTGTTAATACTAGGCGGCCCCCACTCCTGATTTCTCCTTTTGCAACCTTAGAATCTCGGAAGAACAAAATGGGACATCGTCAGAGGGAGATATAATGGGACTCTTTTATTTAGTTAGGGTGTTTTGTCCCCCCCCCCCCACAAAAAAAACCAGCCCTTTGTATCATAAGAAATAAGCCGTTTCTCTGGTAATAAAAGTCTTGGAAATTTAAACTTTTAAGCCTCGGGGAGATCTTGAAATACCTGTGGATGAGTAAGAGAGTGGGTCTCTTTTACCGAAGAATGCCTCTCAACTTTGCTACTGCTTTTGCTGCAGGATAAACACAGAGGTTTATGATTATGACTGTGATTATTTTGGGAGCCAATTTTGTGTAGTGGTGAAGGTGCTGGCCTACAAACTAGGAGACTGTGAGTTCTAGTCCCATCTAAGTCCCACCTCAATCTCAAAACGAGAGCCAGTTTGCGGTAGTGGTTTCAGGCACCATGCTGGAAACCAGGAGATGGTGAATTCTAGTGCCACCTTAGGCATGAAAGCCAGCTGGATGACTTTGGGCCAATCACCAAAGAGACTGGGAGTTCTAGTCCCGCCTTAGCCATGCAAACCAGCTAGGTGACCTTGTGCCAATCACCAGGAGATGGTGAGTTCTAGTTCCGCCCTAGGCATGAAAGCCAGCTGGGTGACTTTGGGACCAATCACCAGGAGACTGGGAATTCTAGTCCCGCCTTAGCCATGAAAGTCAGCTGGGTGACTTTGGGCCAATCACCAGGAGACTGGGAGTTCTAGTCCGCCTTAGCCATGAAAGCCCAGCTGGGGGACTTTGGACCAATCACCAGAAGACGGTGAGTTCTAGTCCCGCCTTAGCCATGAAAGCCCAGCTGGGGGACTTTGAACCAATCACCAGGAGACTGGGAGTTCTAATCCCGCCTTAGCCATGGATGCCGGCTGTTCTATCTCTTTCTCTCTCTCTGCCCAACCCGCCTCACAGGATTGTTGTTGTAGGGAAAGGATTAGGAGGAGGAAGGAAGGTTAGTCATGTTCCCTGGCTTGAGTTACTTACGAAGTAATAAAGGCAGGCAGAAACTCTAATTAAACCAAAATAATAAATGATATTTTTTTCCAGAGAGGGAAGGCAAGTGAAACAATTTCCTAAGGGAGGCCGATTCTGGATGTTGGGGCCGCAGTGTCTATTATGAGAAGTTGGGGACCCTCCTGGCTAAGTTCTTCAATGCAGGCCACGATAGTGTGATACATCAAACGTGCAACTTATGAAAAAGTCCGTGAATATTTTTATCTGCTCAACCCCCTCATGGCGACGTCAGTTAAGTCATCTCTGCACTTAAGGAACTTGTTAACCGTGGAAGACGCGGTCGCCGGCTGTTGGGTTAATCAGACATGCCTTGGGAATTTGATGAACTCCTAAACTAAACATCAAGGAAATCCGGCATTAAAGTAATGCCAAGTATTTAAAATAGATCAAAGTTCATAGATGCGTTTGAAGAGCTTTCCTCTTGTTCTTGTTCTTTTTTTTTTTTTTTTGCCTCCTTCGGGGGAATCCGTGGCTTGAGACCTTCCCTTGAACATCCGAACGCTTTGGAGAACAAAAGCAGAATTGAACTGTTGGATGGATAGGAGGATTAGCGGGGCACATTTATAGGATGGCTCCTGGCCCTGAATGTTGGCTGTGCCGGATTAAACCTCAAAGGGTTCTCTGCAGAGGCCCCTAGTGTCTATTCATCTTGAAGAGCCTGCTCTACAATGTGGGGTAGCCCCCCTCTTGCTGTCTTGGCTACCCTGCCCCCTATTAGCTCTGTAGACCAGGCCATGACAGGATAAGAGAATAACAGAGTTGGAAGGGACCTTGGAGGTCTTCTAGTCCAGCCCCCTGCTCAAGCAGGAGAATCTATACTATTTCAGATAAGGGACTGTCCAGTCTCTTCTTAAAAACCTCCAGTGATGGAGCACCCACACCTTCTGGTGGCAAGCTGTTCCACTGGTTAATTGTCCTCACTGTCTGGAAATTTCTTCTTGGTTCTAGGTTGCTCCTCTCCTTGGTTAGTTTCTATCCTGGATTAGTTTCCATCCATTGTGTCCTCTGTAAACTAGATTGTCCCTTTATGGAATCTTTATGGAACTTAGACAAGTGGCTGTCTAGTCTCTTCTTGAAAGTCTTCAGTGTTGGAGCACCCACAACTTCTGGAGGCAGACTGTTCCACTGAATAATTGTTCTAACTGTCAGGACATTCCTCCTTGTTCTAGGTTGCTTCTCTCCTTGATTAGTTTCCATCCATTGCTTCTTGTCCTGCCCTCAGGTGCTTTGGAGAATAGCTTGACCCCCTCCTCTTTGTGGCAGCCCCTCAAACATTGAAAGACTACTATCATGTCTCCCCTAGTCCTTCTTTTCATTAAACTAGATATACCCAGTTCCTGCAACCGTTCTTCATATGTTTTAGCCTCCAGTCCCCTAATCATTTTTGTTGAAGGTTCTTGAATAATCAATTATTGAATGCTCATTGATCAATGAACACCACCTCTGAAAATCTCCAAGGCTGCTCTGAGCATTGTCTCCGATTGAGGAGCAAACATACAATTTGTTTTGAGGAGAGAGAGCTTTGAAAAAGGACATGTTGGAATCTGACAGAAGAGAATATTTATAACTCAGCGTTGAACTGTGGGGTCCTTGGTGCTCTCTGAGCTGGGTGGTTTTCTTGCAGATGTTTCATGACCCAGCTAGGTAACGTCATCAGAAGGGAGTGGGGTTTGCTCTTGGTTCCTTGAACACTCCCACCAACACTGAAAGGGAAAGCCACTTGTATATAAACAGCGAGCAAACTCCACTCCCTTCTAGCACTCATGATGTTGCCTTGTTGGGTAATAAAATGTCTGCAAGAAAAGGACCAAACTCCGAGAGCACCAAGGACCCTACAGTTCTCCTCCTCCTCCTCCTCTGCAAATCCCTTCCCTTCTAGCGCTGATGATGTTATCCAGTTGGGTAATGAAATGCCTGCAAGAAAGCAACCAACCTCAGAGAGCACCTTCTCAGCAACAGGGAACAGGTTGGGCCAGCTCTTGGGTGAGCTTTGCAGGATTCCTGGACTGTTTTCCATACTTTCCAAACATTTCTCGCATGATGAAACGCACTTTCGATAAATCAATCTCATAATAATTGTTGTTCCAAAGAGTTCATTATTCAGTTTTTGTCTTTTAAATTACTGTTCTCCTTTAAAGGGTTTTCCTGACGTCATAATGGCTTCAGCGAAATCCATTTGCCATACTCCGTCTTGTAATTACTTTAGATTTGCAGGCTAAAATTGAATGGCTTGGTTATTAATCAGCAGCAAATTTTGTCTGCCTGTTTTTAACCTCAAAACAGCCTTTGCTCATAAAACGATGTTCGTGATCCCTATGGCAGATTACTTTGTCTCTACTGGGTAAGGTCACTTTATAATCTACCAGATCCCCTGCATGGATTGCCCCTGTGACTATGTAGGACAGACGGGGAGGAAGCGAACCACTAGATTGCAAGAACACATGCGAGCAGTCAGACGTGGAGAGCCGAACTCATTGGTAGTCTCACGTTGCAATGAAGAAGGACATACATTCAGTTTGACAGCTACTAAGATTGTTGGCCGAGCAGGTACAAAAACAGCCAGGGAAAGGATTGGAGCCTGGGAAAGGGCCTCCTCGTCAGTCAACAGGAGTGTTGATTTACCACCAGCTTATCAGGTACTTAGAAACTGAGGCTTGGCATCACAGAAACAAACACCAATTGCTGGCTATCAACACACCAATCAACCAATAGGAAGGACCACATCAATGTTATGCGCAGAACAGCCCAGTGCACGCACAGAGAGAAAAACTAAGACCAGCTAAGATGATTAAAGGCCTGGAGACAAAAGCATATGAAGAATGGTTGCAGAATTTGGGCACGGCCAGTCTAGAGAATAGAAGGACTAGAGGCGACATGATGGCAGTCTTCCAGGATTTGAGGGGCTGCCACAAAGAGGAGGGGGTCAAATTATTATCCAAAGCATCAAAGGGCAGGAAAGAAGCAACAGATGGAAACTAAGCAAGGAGAGGAGCAACCAAGAACTAAGAAGAAATTTCCAGACAGTGAGGACAATTAATCAGTGGAACAGCTTGCCACCAGAAGGTGTGGGTCTCCATCACTGGAGGTTTTTAAGAAGAGACTGGACAACCAATTGTCTGAAATGGTATAAGGTTCTCCTGCTTGAGCAGGGAGCTCGACTAGAGGACCTTCAAGGTCCCTTCCAGCTCTATTCTGATGGATTGATTGAATCCTCTCTGCCCTGAATAGTAAGTCAGTTAACCCAAATCTTGACAGTTTTATGAAGAAGAATACAACGAACCACTCCTTGGTGTTGGAGAAGGACTCTTGAGACTCACTTGGGCTGCAAAGTGATCAAGCCCGTCGATCCTGAGGGAGATCAACCCTGACTCTTCTTCTGAAGGACGGATACTCAAATACTTTGGCCACCTAACGAGAAGAGAGGATTGATTGGAAAGGATCCTGAGGCTGGGAAAGATGGGAGGGAAAAGGAGAAGGGGACGGCAGAGGAGGAGATGGGTAGATAGGGTCATCGACGCAACGAATGTGAATTTGGACAAAGTCCAGGACACAGTGGAGGACAGGGGGGATGGACCTGCTGTGCTGTGGTCCATGGGGTCACGAAAAGTCAGGCATGATTTAGTGACGGAACCACAGCAGCAACCTTGAATGTATCTTTCATGCATTGAGTTGATCCATAAGGAAGGCTGAGCGCAGAAGACTTGATGCTTTCGAATTGGGGTGCTGGAGAAGACTTGGACTACAAGGACAATGAAACCAGTCAATCCTAAAAGGAAATCAACCCTGTCTGTCCTTTGGAAGGACAGATCCTGACGTTGAAGCTCACATACTTTGGCCACCTAGTGAGAAGAGAAGACTCGTTGGAGAAGGAGAACTGTGGGGTCCTTGGTGCTCTCGGAGTTTGGTTGTTTTCTTGCAGATGTTTCATTACCCAACAAGGTAACATCAGATTAACAGATTTGGAAGGGACCTTGCAGGTCATCTAGTCCAACCCCCTGCCCAAGCAGGAGACCCTTACATCTGCCTCTATCTAGGATCGAACTCACAACCTCCTGATTGTGAGGCAAGAGCTCCACCTCTTCATCCATGTCGGATGTCTTTTGTCTTTCTGTATCTCGGATCGGGATTAGCACTGGGGAGCTGGTGTCCCGATCTGTCACACATCTCGGATGCTTTCATCGCAGCCCATCCATTGTTTAGGTCGGACGACCAAATCTGGGTTTCTCAAAGCTCCAGCCAGCCAGGTGTGTTTCAAGCAGCGGTGAAATCTACTTACCTTCCCTACCGGTTTGGAAGCACACGCTTTGTGTTTCTCGCACGCGCTTTGCGCGTGCAATCTTTATGGGCACATTATCCCTGGGCTTTGCGCATGCGCAGAGGGTTAAAAATAAGAAAATGGCGATGTCTGGGCTGGTGGGCGGAGCCTCACGCTGCCGCCGCTACCGGTTCTCCGAACCACCAGCGGCCGCCGCTACCGGTACACCCGAACCAGGCCGAACCGGTAGCATTTCACCCCTGGTTTCAAGATTATGTTACGACCAAGGTCGCCCAGGCAGAGGCACACATCCTTTATTGCTCTGAATAAACAGGCCTACAACGACCATTAAGACTGCACTACCCCGAAGGCAGCCACCCTCAGTCCCCCAAAGCCAGGAAACCACAAAGAAAGGCCAAAGAGAGAGTTGCAAGCTCACGGGGCGAGGTCCAGAGCCCAGGGACGAAGGACAAAGGCAAGTCACAGGCAAGAGCACGAGTCAAAGGCCCCGGGGAGTGTAAGCCAAAATGAACAATGGTTCCTGACAGATTTCCCCCTGGCATCTCCTTAAGTCAACCCACGCCAGGTGTTCCTTCTGAGGAGGGGCAAGGCAGCCTCCTCGCCAGCAGCCTCACAGACCTCCTTCCAGCTTGCCTCCGCTCTGCTCTCCGTACCCTCGGATGGAACGGGGGAGGCAGCTGTTCCTCATCGGAGGGGTTTGTCTGCCTCTCAGCACCACTGCCTGTCTCCCCCTGGGTCTGTGAGGGCAGGCAGCTCTCCGTCTGGTCAACCGCCTCCCCCAATGCCCCAGGGGCCTGGCACAACATGGTCTCAGCCCCTGGCCTCCAAACATGCCAATGGAGGCATGCCATCCCCATCAGACGGTCCCGGTTCTTCTTCCTCCTGCTCCTCTTCCTCCTGCTCCTCTTCCTCCTTCTCCTCCTGCTCTTCCTCTTCCTCTTCCTCTCTGCAAACAGATTTCTTTGTAGCATTTATGAAGTCAACCTACTTGAGTAAGGAGATGTCTGCAAGAAAACAACCAAGTTCAGAGAGCCTCAAGGACTCCACATTCCTCCTCATCCTCCTTGTCCTCCTCCTCCTCCTCGTCCTCCTTCTCGTCCTCCTCGTCCTCCTCCTCGTCCTCCTGCTCCTGCTCCTCCTCGTCCTCCTCCTTCTCGTCCTCCTCCTCCTCTTCCTCTTCCTCCTCGTCCTCCTCGTCCTCCATCTCCCCACAAACCCCATTCCCTTCTAGCACTGAAGATGTTCCCTAGTTGGGTCATGAAACATCTGCAAGAAAACAAGCAAGCAGAGAATACCAAGGACTCCCACAGTTGTTGTCCTCCCACTTCCCCTCCTCGGAACCAGGCTCTGATGGGGCCATGAGAGATTAAGAGAAAGAGTTATCAATTTTTTGGGGAGGGGGTGTGCACGAGAAATACCCCTGGGTCTCCATGTAGGAAAGGCGGGCGGTAGCCATAAAAATCGCCGTGGCTGAGAGGTTCTCCTCAAAGCCCCCATGCCAGTTATCCCTCGATATTTTGTCTTCAAGGAAAACTGCTGAGAGGCGTCACACGCACGCACACACAATGTTTGTCTAGCTGTCCCAGTTTCATTAATGCTGGTTAATGGATGGAGTTGCAGGGACTTTGTAAGAAGCGTGGAGCTCTAAACATCAGAACGGGCTCTTTCCTAATAAGCCGGCGCTGCCGGCCTTTTTAAAAGCGTACTAAATCAGTTGCTTTAGTGTGAATTTATTAGGTGTTTTTCTCGCCCCCCCCTCCCAGCATTAGCTTTAATAGTAGTTATTTACATAAGCGTACATCCCATTAACCGCCATCAGGGCTGGGAAAAACATGCTGAACTCTTCATATTTTTCTATAATTATTGAGCATAATGGTTTCCATTTGCATTTCTAAACAGCCACGTTTCCGTCAGAAAGCTTCGGAAAGAGTGCCTCCGCGCAGTTCCTATTTCACATCCACTTATTTGACACCGTTAAATTTTATGCTAATGGGCTTCCCTCCGACGGCAGCGCCGGGGACAGATGTTGGCGCTTGAATATACAAATCAGAAAGCCTCCCCCGTAGTGTAAAAAGGGAATTAAAAAAAAAAAGAAGGATGCTTTGGTTGTGTGTGACGGGTTTTCGATGTGTTTTGCGACACTCCAAATTGTGGGGTTCAGTAAAAAGGTCCAAATTTCAATCTTTGGTCTGAAAGGTCCAATATTTCCCTTCCTGGAAACCAAGCGAGTAAGTTTTAGAAAGAATAGAAAAACATGGAATGGAATGGAATGGAATGGAATGAAATAGGAATAGGAATAGGAATAGGAATAGGAATAGGAATAGGAATAGGAATAAAATGGAATGGAATGGAATGGAAAATAGAATAGAAAATGGAATAAAATAGAATAGAGAATAGAATAGAATAGAATAGAGTAGAAAATAGAATAGAAAATGGAATAGAATAGAATAGAAAATAGAATAGAATAGAATAGAAAATAGAATAGAATAGAATAGAGTAGAAAATAGAATAGAAAATGGAATAGAATAGAGAATAGAATAGAATAGAATAGAATAGAATAGAATAGAATAGAATAGAATAATAGAATTCTTTATTGGCCAAGTGTGACTGGACACACAAGGAATTTGTTTTTGGTGCATATGCTCTTCGTGTGCATAAAGAAAAAATAAAATACATTCTTCAAGAATCATAAGATACAACACTTAGTGGTAATCATAGGTTACTAATAAGCAATCAAATCGTACTAGGAAACGAATAAACAATATAAATTGTAAAGATACAAGCAACATGGTTATAGTCATAAGTGGGAGGAGATAAGTACTAGTAAGGAAGAGAAGAATAATAGTAATGCAGCCTTAGTAAATAGTTTGACAGTGTTGTGGGAATCAGTTGTTAAGCAGAGTGATGGTGTTCGGAAAAAAAACTGTCCTTGTGTCTAGTTGTTCTGGTGTGCAGTGCCCTATAGCGTCGTTGTGAGGGTAGAAGTTGAAACAATTTATGTCCAGGATATGAGGGGTCTTTTCCGGGGTTTTCCGGAAGGTTCCCCCTCAGGAAACTGATTTGTTTGTCAAGTGATTCACTTAACAACCATGGCGAGAAAGGTCATAAAATGGGGGCAAAACTCACTTAACAACTCTCCTGCTTAGCAGTGGAAATTTTGGGCTCATTTGCGGTCGTAAGTGCGGGCTACCTGTGTTTCCTTTCTTTATTTCCCCCCAAATTCGTGCTTTCATAGTGTGGTTTAGATGATTCTATCAATGTTTTTTAAAAAACATTAAAACATTTAAATGTGTGTATAGTCAAGGCTATGGTTTTCCCCGTTGCAATGTATGGCTGTGAAAATTGGACCATAAGGAAGGCTGAGCGCCAAAGAATGGAGGCCTTTGAACTATGGTGCTGGAGAAGACTCCTGCGAGTCCCTTGGACTGCAAGGCGATCCAACCGGTCAGTCCGAGAGGAGATCAACCCTGACTGCTCTTTAGAAGGCCAGATCCTGAAGATGAAACTCAAATACTTTGGCCACCTAAGGAGAAGGAAGGACTCACTGGAGAAGAGCCTAATGCTGGGAACGATGGAGGGCAAAAGAAGAAGGGGACAGCAGAGAATGAGGTGGCTGGATGGAGTCACTGAAGCGGTCGGTGTGACCTTAAATGGACTCCGGTGGATGGTAGAGGACAGGAAGGCCTGGAGGAACGTTGTCCATGGGGTCCCGATAGGTCGGACAAAACTTTGCAACTAACAACAACAAAAACAAAAATATTTTAGGTCCCGTTCACATCATCTGGAAATTGCTAAGATTTTTGTAGAGGTAGAAGGTTGCTTAAGTGAGAAATAGGCTGCATTTTTATTTTCCACTTATTATGCCTTGATAATTTTCCATATGCTAGATGGTTTATTTTGTTGCAGTTTTTCACCGCTTTTCTAAGGTTTGATGCCATTTTGCCGAGTACTTCAATACATTTTAAATTGATTTTCATTTTGGCTTTTTGTTTTCTTTTACTGTCATCTTTGCCATGATCACACTAGAGCAAATTGCAATAAGCAGAATACAAAAATTAGCTTTTCCGACTCTAAATCTCTAAGCAGTTGGGTGGATTAAAAATACAGTACATCTAACACCAGTAGTTAGACTTAACGATTAGGTGACAGATCATTGGCAACTCCGATTTAAGTTAATCATTTATTTTCATTTAAATTTTAGGCAGCCTTTTGTTCCTGAACTTTTTTTTTTTAAAGGCATTTTTGAATCTTGCCATATGCTAGTTTGGCAGGAATATCGCTTAAACTAAATGTCCTCAAGCATGTGTTTCCATAATGTAAAATAATTCCTTTATAAAAAGCAAATTTTGATAAGCGTTGTCGATGAACCGTGAGGTTGATAATTCCAACTTTTCTCTAAGAAGCAACGGGTAAAAGCATGATTATATACTTTGCTGTAACTTGGAAAAAAATGCAGAATAACAAGAGTCGGAAGGGACCTTAGAGGTCTTCTAGTCCAACCCTCTGCTCAGGCAGGAAACCCTATACCATTTCAGACAAATGGTTGTTCAATCTCTTCTTAAAAGCCTCCAGTGATGGAGCATCCACAACTTCTGGTGTTCCACTAGTTCAGCCGTGGGCAAACCACGACTCTTTGAGGACCTGTGGACTTCAACTTCCAGAATTCCTGAGCCAGCCATGCATGCATGGCTGGCTCAGGAATTCTGGGAGTTGAAGTCCATAGGTCCTCAAAGAGCCGTAGTTTGCCTACCTCTGCACTAGTTAATTGTTGTAATTATCAGGAAATTTCTCCTTAATTCTAGGTTGCTTCTCTCCTTGGGTACTTTTCATCCATTGCTTGCCTTGCCTTCTGGTGCTTTGGAGAATAGGTTCACCCCTTCTTTGTGGCAGCCCCTCAAATACTGGAACACTGCTATCATGTACCCCCTAGTCCTTCACTTCTCCAGACTGGACATACCCAATTCCTGCAACCGTTCTTTATTTGTTTTAGCCTCCAGTCCCCTCATCATCTTTGTTGCTCTTCTCTGCACTCTTTCTAGAGTCTCAACATCTTTTTTACATCGTGGCGACCAAAACTGGATGCAGAATTCCAAGTGTGGCCTTACCAAGGCATTATAAAGTCGTATTAACTCTGCACGTGATCTTGATTCTGTCCCTCTATTAATGCAGTCTACGACCAATGCTGAAATGTAATCTCTGGTGTATAGAAGAAGACAAAAAAAGCACCCTTAATAAATTGACTGAAGCAAGAATTCAGTATTGGCTCTCTAAACTGGCAGAATCGTTGTGGCTCTTCGAGCCTCAGAGGTTGAATGTGCGAGCTGCGAATCGATGGTTTAATTGATCCATTATTTCTGTTCACAAGATCTATTTAATACGGCAGCAGAGCCTGCTTGTCAATCCATTATGGATGGCAAATGATCTGTAGGAGAGCTGAATGCAAAAACCGATGTAAAAGCTTATTTGATGTACGTTTACAAAATCTTTAGCCGTTGCTGCGTTATGTATTCTCCGATGTACGGCTTTCGACGGTGTTTCTTTGAATGTAAAGACTTCCTCCAGATTTCATTCCTGATGGATACCTGGACACATTCCTTCCCCTGGGCTGGCGGTTTTTCAAAACCCACAAAACTAAACTTCCCAATCTGCTTGAAAATTTTTTCCCATGTCCTCCCTGAGGATACAAGTAGTCCTCGACTTGCGACCACAATCGAGTGGCAAATCTCCGTTGCTAAGCAAGGCAGTGGTTAAGGGAGTTTCATCCCGTTGTACGACCCTTTTGTCACAGTTGTTGAGCGACTCACGGCCGTTGTTAAATGAATTGATTGTAAGCCGCGCAGAGTTACCTTGAGGTCAGATAGGCAGCCGATGAATTTTATAAATAAATGAATAATAAGTAAGTAAGCTTGGTGGTTTTCCTGTAGATGTTTCTTGCAGATGTTTCATTACCCAACTAGGTAGTGATTCCATGATCATCATCTGATGCAGATGTTAGCTACTGGAGTAAAGAAACATCTGCAAGAAATCAGCCAAGTTCAAAGAACACCAAAGTTCCACACAGTTCTCCTCCCCCCGCACAATTCCTTCTCCCTGCTAGTACTGATGATGTTACCTAATTGGTTTATGAAATGCCTGCAAGAAAACAACCCAGCTCAGAGACCACGAAGGACCCCACAGCCGCTCTCCTCCTCCTCCTCCTCCCTCCACAATCCCCTCTCCCTTCTAGTACTGATGATGTTACCTAATTGGTTCATGAAATGCCTGCAAGAAAACAGCCCAGCTCAGAGACCACCAAGGACCCCACAGCCCTTCTTCCCTCCTCCTCCTCCTCCTCTTCCTCCTCCTCCTCCTCCTCCCTCCACAATCCCCTCTCCCTTCTAGTACTGATGATGTTACCTAATTGGTTCATGAAATGCCTGCAAGAAAACAGCCCAGCTCAGAGACCACCAAGGACCCCACAGCCCTTCTTCCCTCCTCCTCCTCCTCCTCCTCCTCCTCCTCTTCCTCCTCCCTCCACAATCCCCTCTCCCTTCTAGTACTGATGATGTTACCTAATTGGTTCATGAAATGCCTGCAAGAAAACAGCCCAGCTCAGAGACCACCAAGGACCCCACAGCCCTTCTTCCCTCCTCCTCCTCCTCCTCTTCCTCCTCCTCCTCCTCCTCCTCCTCCCTCCACAATCCCCTCTCCCTTCTAGTACTGATGATGTTACCTAGTTGGGTCATGAAATGCCTGCAAGAAAACAGCCCAGCTCAGAGACCACCATGGACCCCACATCCCTTCTTCCCCTCCTCCTCCTCCTCCTCCTCCTCCTCCTCCTCCTCCTCCTCCTCCTCCTCCTCCTCCTCCTCCTCCTCCTCCTCCTCCTCCTCCTCCTCCTCCTCCCTCCACAATCCCCTCTCCCTTCTAGTACTGATGATGTTACCTAGTTGGGTCATGAAATGCCTGCAAGAAAACAGCCCAGCTCAGAGACCACCATGGACCCCACATCCCTTCTTCCCCTCCTCCTCCTCCTCCTCCTCCTCCTCCTCCTCCTCCTCCTCCTCCTCCTCCTCCTCCTCCTCCTCTTCCTCCTCCTCCTCCTTCTCCTCCTCCTCCTCCTCCTCCCTCCACAATCCCCTCTCCCTTCTAGCACTGCTGATGTTACCTAGTTGGGTCATGAAATGCCTGCAAGAAAACAATTAAGCTCAGAGAGCATCAAGGTCTCCCCAGGTCAACCCTGAGCTACTAAAATTCTCTTGGATCGATAGCTGCTTATCTTCTTAGACAATATAACACGATGCTCATGATTTTCAGGAGTTTGCCTCGGAACATTGGCAATCAGATTTATTGTATCTTTTGGGCATGCCTATTATTTTGGGCCTGTCCAGATGTTCTGGCTGGGAAGTCAGCAAGCAGACTGGGGGAAGCTGCTTTGTGAGATCATGTCCAAAAATCCATAATGAAACCAGATCTCGACTCGAAAGCGTCCATTGCACCCTTGGCCGTCTTGCTTGGGAGCATGTGAACACGCCGGTGGTGAAATCTAAACTTTTCCCCTACCGGTTCTGTGGGCGTTGCTTGGTGGGTGTGGCTTGGTGGTCATGTGACCGAGTGGGCGTGGCTTGGTGGTCATGTGACCGGGTGGGCGTGGCATCAAAAACCAACTCACACTTTACACAAAAATAACACGAAAGCTACACAACTGACACACACACAATGCAGGAGCAGCTGGACTTCACACAAAATGGTCCCTGCAACAAGCAGGAACCTCACAGAGTCACAGAGAGCTCAAAAAACAACTCTCTCGCTTTACACAAAAATAACACAAAAGCTACACAACTGACTCCTACACAACTGACACATACACAATGCAGAAGCAGCTAAACTTCACACAGAATGGCCCCTGCAACAAGCAGGAACCTCGCAGAGTCACCGTTCTGGTCGAATAGGTAGTAAAAAATGCTTTAAAAAAGTAATTTTAAAAAAAAGGTTCCCCTGCTCAGCTGATTGTCACAGTTGATCATGGGAACCTTTTTTTTTTTACTTTTTAAAGCATTTTTTACTACCAGTTCGGGCGAATAGGTAGTAGAAAATGCTTTAAAAAGTAAAAAAAAAAGGTTCATCAGCTGTGACAATCAGCTATGCCAATCGTTGGAATCTTTTTTCTTTACTTTTCAAAAGCATTTTTACTACCGGTTCTGCGAACTGGAAGCATTTGTTACTACCAGTTCGGGCAAACCGGCCCGAACCAGTAGCATTTCACCCCTGGAACACGCCCGTTCCATTCCTGAGGAACTGGAGCTGAAGTCATGGTTGCATCTCTAATCACTGTGAAATGCCAACATTAGCCAGGAGGTAATGTGACCGAACCGTGGTTTGGCCAACGTGACAGCAAATCGTCCTTGTTCTCCCATGGATTTTAGAGCGCTTGGTGTTGTGCGCGAATGGCTTCATTTCCTTTGGTTTCTTCCCAAAGTTTCCTCCCAAAGTTTGAAACAGATGTTCCAAATGCGGCTAATTTGGCAGTATAATAGACTTGGCTTGCCGCTGCCGTTGTTTCGAGTGCCTCCCGTATCCAGCATCCTACTGCGATGCCTTTAATCGTCCAGCTCCATAAAAAGCAAACAATAAAATTGCTCCTCAATTTCAAATCTGCCTTTCCTACTTTTCCTTGCATCTGACGGAGCTTAAAGATGCGAGGTTGTTTTAATTGCCCGTTTGCAGGCAGTTGGTCCTTTCTTTCCAGGGCTCCGAGTTAGCTGGGACAAAACAGAACTCGTAAAGGAGAAAATTTGTAGCTCAGGGTTGAAATGAGGGGTCCTTGCTGCTCTCTGAGCTTGGTTAGGGTTACTTGCAGACGTTTCATAACCCAACTAGGTGATATCGTCAGTGTTAGAAGGGAGGGGGGTTTGCAGATGAGGAGGACTGTGGGGTCCTTGGCATTCTCTGAGCTTGGTTGTTTTCTTGCAGGCATTTCATTAACCAGATAAGGTAACATCATCAGTGCTAAAAAGGTTGCAGGAAGGAGGAAGAGAATGAGGAGGACTAGGACTGTGGGGTCCTTGGTGCTCTCTGAGCTTGGTTGTTTTCTTGCAGGCATTTCACGACCCAACTAGCTTACATCATCAGTGCAAGAAGCGAGGAGGGTTTGTGGAGAGGAGGAAGAGGAGGAAAGGAAGAGGAGAGGAGCATTCGACAAAGTAGACCACAACCTACTTCTTGATAAGCTAGACAAATGTGGGATAGACAGCCTCACCACCAGATGGATTTGTAACTGGCTGACAAATCGTACTCAACAAGTAGTCCTTAACAGTCCTACATAGACATGGAGGGGAAGTAAGCAGTGGGGTACCACAAGGTTCCGTCTTAGGCCCAGTACTGTTCAATATCTTCATAAAGATATTGGCAGCTTGGTTGTTTTCTTGCAGCCATTTCATTAACCAGCTAAGTAACTTCATCAGTGCTAAAAAGGTTACAGGAAGAATAGAATAACAGAGTTGGAAGGGACCTTGGAGGTCTTCTAGTCCAACCCCCTGCTTAGGCAGGAAACCCTACACTACTTCAGACAAATGGTTATCCAACATCTTCTTAAAAACTTCCAGAGTTGGAGCATTCACAACTTCTGGAGGCAGGCTGTTCCACTGATTAATTGTTCTAACTGTCAGGAAGTTTCTCCTTAGTTCTAGGTTGCTTCTCTTCTTGATTCGTTTCCATCCGTTGCTTCTTGTCCTACCCTCAGGTGCTTTGGAGAATAGTTTGACTCCCTCTTCTTTGTGGCAACCCCTGAGATTTTGAAACACTGCTATCATGTCTCCCCTGGTCCTTTTCATTAAACTAGACATACCCAGTTCCTGCAACCATTCTTCATATGTTTTAGCCTCCAGTCCCCTAATCATTTTTGTTGCTCTTCTCTGCACTCTTTCTAGAGAGACAACATCCTTTTTGCATTGTGGCGACCAAAACTGAATGCAGTATTCCAAGTGTGGCCTTACCAAGGCCTTATAAAGTGGTATTAACACTTCACGTGATCTTGCTCCTATCCCTCTGTTAATGCAGCCTAGAACTGTGTTGGCTTTTTTGGCAGCTGCTGCACACTGCTGGCTCATATTTAAATGGTTGTCCGCTGGGACTGTCCACAAGAGGATGAGGACTGTGGGGTCCCTGATGTTCTCTGAGCTTTGGTTGTTTGCTTGCAGACATTTCATTACCCAACTAGGTAACATCATCAGTGCTAGAAGGGAGCGGGATTTGTGGCGATGGTAGTGATGGAGGAGGAGAAGAACTACAACATTGGTGTCCTTGTTACTCTCTAAGCTTGGTTGTTTTCTTGCAGATGTTTCATTATTCAAGCTAGGTAACATCAGTGTTAGTGCTAGCAAACAAAACCCCCTTGGTATTTTTCCTTTTTGGGGGCGTGGAACAAAGGTGTAAAACATCAACTGAAGCTTGTCCATTGCTCCTTTTCATTTCTCTTTGGTGGTTGAGTGATTAGAGACAAAACTGAACCTTGAGTAGATCTTTCTGGAGAATGGATGCAAGGCTGGTTGTCTTCCTCCATTCTACACCAAAGACCTACAAGTGAGGATTGAAGCGAAAGCAGTTGGAAGCATCTCAGCAACCTCTCTTTATTTATTAAAGGTGGTAGAGATATGCTCTTAATGCAGCTTGGTTATTTTCCTGAAGACGTTTCACGACCCAACTAGGTAACATCATCAATACTCCAATGTAGTAGAATTTGCTGTCTGTTTATATACAGTGACTTGCCCTTGGTGGGGATGTTCTTAGTGGTTCCTTGATTGGGCAGTTGTTTATTGTCACTTCGTTTGTGTGAGTTGGTAGTTCCTTGATAGAGGTATTGTTTTGCGAGCAAACCCCACTCCATAGTAGCACTGATGATGTCACCTAGTTGGGTAATGAAACGTCTCCAAGAAAGCAACTTAGCTCAGAGAGCACCAGGGAGCTCACAGTTCAACCCTGAGCAGGGGTGGTTTTCACTTACCTTCCCTACTGGTTCGCAAATATGAGCGCTTCTCTCCTTGATTAGTTTCCATCCATTGTTTCTTGTCCTACCCTCAGGTACTTTGGACAATAAATTGACCCCCTCCCTCTTCTTTGTGGCAGCCCCTCAAATACTGGAAGACAGGTATCATGTCACCCCTGGTCCTTCTTCTCATCAAACTAGACATTAAACAGCCTCTTAGTTATTGGAATATCTAATTTATTTTATTTTTTTACATTTCATTTCATTATTGTTTTTAGTAAGCTGCCTGGAGTCACCTCCAGTGAGTTGGTTGGCTGTATAAATGTTCTTAATACTTTTAAAAAAAAGATAAATATTCTCCCGTGCTTTGTCTTCCCTGCATCGACCCCTCTCTGCAGGGTGGACTTCTTGCTTCTTAAGGCTGCTAAGGGGAAGGAAAGGACAGGGAGTCGGGGTCCTGTCTTCCCTTGTCAGAGCTGCTCTAAAGGTGGGTGCACTTTTCCCCTTCCTGCCTCCTTTAAAGATCATTTGACACCGCAGATGTCTGACCAGCTTCTAACTCAAAGGTGCAGGTAATTCCAGATTTTGTTGTGGCCTGTCGGCCGCCGGCCCCTCCAGCAGCCGAATCAGAGGAGGAGGCGGCGTGGGAGTCAGGGTCAGCATCAGGGCAACCTGAGAGCTCCGAGGGGGAAGAGGGGATGGAGCTGGCAGAGAGAGAGACAGAGGTGGAGTCTGGGCTGTCCGTCAGCCCTCAGATGGAGAGTCAACAGCCCCCAGATCTGGAGGTGGCTGATGAGGAAGAGGAGGAACAGCTGGGGCCAGTGCCTGACGAGCGGATGCGCAGAAGGCAGAGGAGAGCAGCGGAAATCTATGGGCCGGTCCTTGGGAGGGAAGAGCCACCGCTGCTAGCGAAGCCCCACCCTAGCTCTGGGGATAAAAGGCAGGGGGCGGAGATGAATAGATGTGGCAGACAAACAAGTGCCGGATGGACTTGTTAGCCTATGGTGAGAAAGAAACTTTTTGCCAGGGCTTTTGGCGCTCCTAATTAAAGGAATTTTTTAGTTGACTTCAGAGGGTTTGTCTTGTTTGGGGAGCCTGGTCAGAACAGATTTATCCCAAAAGCAATTTAGGAATCCATCCTATCTCACCTTCCTCTTCCCAGTCACTACTGTTGCTTAAACACATCCATATGGCAGCCTTATCGCCGCCTTTTTCTAATGGTCTCTTAATTGGACAAATATCATTAGAGGTGAAGCTACTGTACGAACCAGGGCCCATCATAGAAAATAAATAAATACGATAAACAGGCATGCTTACCTAAATTTATGTCAAAATAGCATCAAAGGCGTTGCTGGAGAAAAAATATTGCGGGAAGCGAGTTTTGAAATCCCAGCAAGTTAGTGGGGTCAATCCAGGGACAAAATGAAAGCTTCGGTGTTTTTCCTTGGTAGAAAAGAAAATTAAGGACAAATTAAGGACAATTAAAGCATTGCTGGCTGTTTCCCATTGCTTTTGCTAGCTTAAATAAGTGGCATGTATTAAGGGTTGTGCTTTTGAGTAAATACTCCGTCATGTCACAGCAACAAAGATAATTAGGGGACTGGAGGCTAAAACATACGAAGAACGGTTGCAGCAACTGGGTATGTCTAGTTTAATGAAAAGAAGGACTAGGGGAGACATGATAGCAGTCTTCCAATATCTCAGGGGTTGCCCCAAAGAAGAGGGAGTCAAGCTATTCTCCAAAGCACCTGAGGGTAGGACAAGAAGCAATGGGTGGAAACTAATCAAGGAGAGAAGCAACCTGGAATTAAGGAGAAATTTCTGGACATGGAGAACAAATAATCAGTGGAACAGCCTGCCACCAGAAGTGTCATGTAGTGAATATTGTCCGTTGTATGTCTATGCAGGGTGATGCACCCCTATTCTAATATTATGGTATATTCCAATACAAGCAGAACACGTGATATGATCTTGTACGCATGTCCACATTCCTGATCCACCATTAATCACTTTTGACTTGGCTCTTGACCAGAACGTCACATTTTCTTAGCAAAGATGTAATTATTCAGGATTTTATTGTTTCTGTACGGAAATAAATATTTCTATTAGACTTTTAATCTCGGCTTTATTTCTAACTGCCTGAATTCCAAGTAAAGATCCAAATCGCCTCTATGAGATTTATTCTCATCACTCAACAAGAAGTTCTAAGTGCTCCCACACTGCAAGTTTTAAAGATGAGATTGGACAACCATTTGTCTGTAATAGTATAGGGCCATGATGGCGAACCTATGGCATGCATGCCAGAAGTGGCACGCAGAGCCCTCTCTGTCATCATGCATGCTGTCGCCAGCTGCTCTTCTGGTTTCCAGCGTGCCGGCCAGCTGGTCTTCGCAGGTGCCGGAGCGCCGGAAAACGAGCCGGAAAAACAGCCAAAAAAAGACAGTTTTCCGGGCCATTTTCAGGCCATTTCCGGGCTGTTTTCAGGCTCATTTTCAGGCCGTTTTTCGGGCTGTTTTGGGCCCAAAAAACGGCCAAAAAACAGGCATGTGCGCGCCAGCCAGTTGGTCTTCAGGTTTCCGGTTCTCCGGCGTGCACCCGCGTTTCGGTTTGGGCACTCGGTGCTGAAAAGGTTCGCCATTACTGGTATATGGTCTCCTGCTTGAGTTTAGTTTAGTTTAGTTTTATTAAATTTGTATGCCGCCCAACTCCCAAAGGACTCTGGGCAGCTTAACAACATAATAAATATTAAAAACATAATTAAACATTTAAACACTTTAAACAATTTAAAAACCCATGCATATCCTTTTATGGCCGGATCTCGCCGATTACAGCCGCAAGATCAACGGCCCCAGGCCTGCCGGAAAAGCCAGGTCTTAACTGCTTTCCGGAAGGCCAATAGGGTGGGGGTAGTCCGGATCTCTGGAGGTAGCTGGTTCCAGACAGCCAGGGCAGCCATAGAGTCAAAGCAGAACAAGCTTCTTTTAAAAAGTGTCCAAGATCCAGCAGGACAACTGGACCATTCCCACCTGGAATAACTACCGTATTTTTCGGAGTATAAGACACACCTTTTTCCTCCCTAAAAGTGGCTGAAAATTTGGGTGCGTCTTATACTTCAAATGTAGCTTTTTTTTCAGCCCTAACTAGGTGCTAACAGATCTTCCCAGCTCTTACCTTGCAGGCTTTTTCATTGTTATTCTCTCAGAAGACTGTTTTTCCAGCCCTAAGTCTTTGCAGAATTTTTTTTCATTGCTCTACTTGCTCCGAATAAGTTTTTTTCTAGCCCTAACCAGGTGCTAACGATCTTCCCAGCTCTTACTGGCTTGCAGGCTCTTTCATTGTTACTCTCTCAGAAGAAGGTTTTTTAAAGTCCTAACCAGGAGATAAAATAATGTGCTGAAGCTGACCAGACTAAGGACGCTAGCCAGATGAATACCTGGTAGGCAGATTGTTTTCCCCTATTTTCCTCCCCAAAAACTAAGGTGCGTCTTATACTCCGGAAAATGCGGTAGTTCAAAAAAGGGTTTTCTCCTTGACTTAGCTTCTAATTCTCAGTGTATCTTTGATACTTGGGAGACCTTGAACAGGACAGAATCTGGCTGCAAAAAGGTTCCATTAGTAAGCAAGGCTATTTTTCAGATAAAATTCTCGTGAGCACGGACTGGAAACAGCCTAGATGTGTGAAGATGGTTTGGGGTTTTTTTGGGTGGTGGGGGGAAATGTCTGATGCTATCACAGCGCGTGCAGAAAATGTTGATGGCAAACCCCCCCCCCCCCATTCTAAAATCATGATTATCTTAACGCCGTTGAAGTTGCAGGAAGTGCTCGGTGGCTCTTCAAAGGATTCGGGTTTTTTTGCCATTTTGTTCCCCCCACCCTCCCTGAGGTGGCGATATGCAGTATTGAGCGGTAGACGTATAATTCTTTTTAGCTTTTTTTCGACGTCTCCCATAAATCTGATCACGCGGACGTTATTGCATCATGTGCGACAGAACGCTGAACGGTTGGGAAGGCGTCTCCAAAGAATGTCGCCTTTGAATCACACACATTTTAGTGTTCTTGCACAATGTTGTACGCCGCCCTGAGTCCCTCGGGAGTAGGGCGGCATAGAAGAACCTAATAATAAATAAATAATAAATAAATAACAGAATAGGTACAGGGCAAATATATAAAGACCACACCTGGAATACTGCATCCAGGTTTAGTCACCAGCACATTTTTTTTATTTATTTATTTATTTATTTATTTATTTATTTATTTATTTATTTATTTATTTATTTATTTATTTATTTATTTATTTATTTATTTATTTATTTATTTATTTATTTATTTATTTGTCAAACATGTATAGGATAGTAGTAGTTCGTATAAACATAAGTAAAAAGTACCGATAATAGAGGACAGTAGGACAGGGACGGTAGGCACAGTGGTGCGCTTAAGCATGCCCCTTACAGACCTCTTAGAAATGGGGAGAGGTCTACTGTAGACAGTCTAAGGTTAAAGTTTTTGGGGTTTGGGGAAGAAACCACAGAATCAGGTAGGGCATTCCAGGCATTGATCACTCTGTTGCTGAAGTCGTATTTTCTGCAGTCGAGTTTGGAGCGGTTTACATTGAGTTTGAATCTATCACATGCTCGTGTATTGCTGCGGTTGAAGCTGAAGTAATCATTGACAGGAAGGACTTTTTGATATATAGTTTTATGAACTACATTTACAGTAGATCAGATCGGAGGCGACATAGTTGTAGAGTGCAGAGAAGAGCAACTAGGATAATTAAAAGCCTGGAGACTAAAATATATGAAGAAGGGTTGCAGGATTTGGGTATGGCTCGTCTAGAGAAAAGAAGGACTAAGGGGGACATGATAGCAGTCTTCCAATATCTCAGGGGCTGCCACAAAGAAGAGGGGGTCCACCTATTCTCCAAAGCACCAAAAGGCAGAACAAGAAATAATGGATGGAAACTGATCAAGGACAGAAGAACCTGAGAATTAAGTAGAAACTTCTTAACAGTGAGAACAATTAACCAGTGGAACAGAAGTTGTAGGTATTCCCATCACTGGAGGTTTTAAAGAAAAAGACGGAACAGCCACTTGTCTCAAATGGTATCGGATCTCTTGCTTGAACAGGGGGTGGAACTAGAAGACCTCCAGCTCTATTCTGATTGAAATTGAAAAATATTGAAACCGATATAAACAGATTAACAGAGTTGGAAGGGACCTTGTAGGTCATCTAGTCCAGCCCCGCGCCCAAGCATTTCTACTTCTGGGTTAATCTACACAGTTCACAACATGTGTCAATGGGACATCTGGAATCGCTTTCTGTGATGGCTTGTTTCATCCAGCAGTTGGCAGATATTTAAATCTATTTCACACACACACACAAAAGAATGTTGAGTTACACCATAGTGGATTTTCCTTAGCCTTTCTCTTTCTCCTTTCCTCTCCCTTCTTGCATGCTCAAATGCAAAGGGGGAAACATTTCTCCTTTTATTTCGTTTTTAGTTTGTTTTGATAGCCCTCTGCCCCCCCCGGCTCCATTTTCACTAGGAGAGGGACCACGAGCCGGTTCTAAGCACCCCGCGGGCCAGATCCGGCCCCCAGGCCTTGAGTTTGACACCCTTGCTCTAGAGAGTTAAAAATAATAGATACGGCCCTTCTTCCCCCATATATACCTATGGAAGTTGAAAGGTGGGTTATAATAATAATAACAACAAAGTTGGAAGGGACCTTGGAGGTCTTCTAGTCCAACTCCCTGCCTAGGCAGGAAACCCTACACTACTTCAGACAAATGGTTATCCAACATCTTCTTAAAAACGTCTAGTGTTGGAGCATTCACAACTTCTGGAGGCAAGCTGTTCCACTGATTAATTGTCCTAACTGTCAGGAAATTTCTCCTTAGTTCTAAGTTGCTTCTCTCCTTGTTTAGTTTCCACCCATTGCTTCTTGTTCTACCCTCAGGTGCTTTGGAGAATAGCTTCACTACCTCTTCTTTGTGGCAGCCCCTGAGATATTGGAACACTGCTATCATATCTCCCCTAGTCCTTCTTTTCATTAAACTAGACATACTTTTAATTCAACATACCGCATTAGGAGCCGAGGTGGCGCAGTGGTTAAAAGCAGCACTGCAACCTACTTCAGCTGACTGCTAGTTCAGCAGTTCAGCAGTTCAAATCTCACCAGGCTCAAGGTTGACTCAACCTTCCATCCTTCCGAAGTCGGTAAAATGAGGACCCAGATTGTTGGGGGCAAGAGGCTGAACTCTGTAAACCGCTTAGAGAGGGCTGTAAAGCACTATGAAGCGGTATATAAGTCTAAGTGCTATTGCTATTACATTTAGAACAGGGTTCCCCAGGCAACCTGAAGACCTGGTGGGCTTCAAGCAGAGCTGGCTGGGGAATTCTGGGAATTGCAGTCCACCCCTCTGGCTTGAGAATCCCTGCTGTTAGAACCTCGGCTCTTAAGAAACATCCTTTCAGCGCTTGAACGATGATTGATCCTCGTAGCCGAGAAAAGCGGTGAAATTATCAATATGCATCTGGGCCTGCCAAAATAGTATATCACGCGACAATTAGCCGAGCTTCGTTTCATCTTGCCTAATATCCTAAAGCAAGCCGTGTTTGAAGCCTGTCATTTTGACATGACATCTTTTCCACCCCACCCCATCCCCCCGAGTTTGTCGGGAAAGCAGAAAAAAAAAAAGATGCTGTCAGGATCTAAGACTTACATCTCCTGGAGAAAAAAAATTAGATAAAATTGATTTCCCTGTACCGTCTGCCCTGATACCGAAATTGTTCTAACACAGCATTGGCTGCGTCTTATCTGTTTTATTGGCAAGGGCAATTATTAAAGCAGGTTTTTTTCTGCTTATTTCCTTGGCAACCCCTTCTTCCTTTTTTGACTCTTAATATCGGTAGCTTTGGGTTAATTAAATCGGGGCTCGGATCGGAGTTAATGGTGTATAATTGTGACTCTCCCCTTGTTAACAGTTGAGGCAAAGAATCTCAGTGAGCAGCAAAGAAATCTAATACATAAATGAAAATAAACAAAAGAAGTGTGGTATGGATATTACTTCTCTTTTGCTCTGAAGCGTCAGATTCCTATTGCTGCTCAGTTTAATTGGTGCTCATTGCTGTTTATTCCTCTGGTAATTGAAGATGTATTTGCCAACGGATAAAAAGTAAATTATGAGTTACTTGTGGAGTAGATCTTCCTTGAAATCTGACTAGAAAAATACCTCTTAGCTGTGAGAATGAGAATAAATCTCATAAGAGGCGATGTGGATCTTTTCTTGGAATTCAGACAGTTAGAAATAAAGCCGAGGTTAAAAGTCTAATAGAAAATATTTATTTCGGTACAAAAACAATAAATCCTGATTAATTACATCTTTGCTAAGAAAACGTGACCGTTCAGGTCAGAGCCAAGTCAAAAGTGATTAATGGTGGTTTAGGAATGTGGACATGCGTAGAAGATCATATCACGTGTTCTGCTTGTATTGGAATATACCATAATATTAGAATAGGGATGCATCACCCTGCATAGACATACAACTGACAATATTCACACCGTGACATTAGCAGGACCCAATGATGTCAAGTCATTTAATTTTAGGAGTGTCTTCCCAATTGCTATACAACAGTAAAAAAAAGTTTAGATTTTAGGGTCCCTTGATCTAGATTTATTTATTTAACAAATTTTTAATTTCGTAAATCTTATATATAGGACTCTGGGTGACTCATCATTAAAAAAGAATTAATAAAACCAACCAGAGCTGTGTTGTTTTTTTTTTAAATCAAGAATAACATAAAATAGCAACGGAGAAGACTCACAGTCGCTTGATGTAGGAGAAGGACAGGCAGAGCCTGCAGGCGGAGTCAAGAGAGTTATCAGCTTGGAATCCTTACATTCCCACAAATGGTCTAGTCCCAACCCCTCTTGAATTCCAGTGACTCTAATCTCGTGGCAATTTAGTGCTGACCGTTAATTGACTAAATTCTTGTAAATCAGTAAAACATCTTTATTAGAGCTTTAATCTGTCAGAATAGTGCTTGGAGGTCTTCTAGGACCTTGGAGGTCTTCTAGACCGAACCCCCTGTTCAAGCAGGAGACCCTACGCCAGGGCTCCTCAAACTTTTTAAACGGGGGACCAATTCACGGTCCCTCAGACTGTTGGGGGGCCGGACTGACCGGCTGGGTGGACGTGGCTAGGTGGACATGTGACTGGGTGGGCGTGGCTAGGTCATGTGACTGGGTGGGCGTGGCCAATTTAGCAGTCCATTAAACAATGCATACAAATTAAACTTTAATTTGCTTTGCTCCTGGGGGTGTTTTATTTGCTTTTGTTTGCATGTTGCTCTTTTGGTTGACTTTTCTTTTTACTAGATCGTTTTTTCAGTTGTTTAGGAGTCTAGTGGTCCACTTCAGAAAACTCAGTTTTGCAGCAATTCTTCTCAGCCTCAAGGAGCTTCAGAAATCTCTCTCTGTCTCTCCCTCTTTCTCTTTCTCTTTCTTTCTCTCTCCCTCTCCCTGTCTATTTCTCTTTATCTATCTTCTGGAGACAGGGAAGGTGAAAAACGGGCCATTTTCGCCTGTTTTTTGGCCTCCTGGGGCGTCTCTGTGCCCCATTTTTCACTTCCCCCGCCTCCAGCAGCATTCTGCAGGCCACAATTGTTGGCCTTACCTTTCAGTTCCATCCCATGGGGCTCGCGAAGGTAAGTCCTGCGCTTGGCCGAAGGGTGAGCAGGGCGATGTGGGCGTGGCAGTCTCATGGTTCTGCGCGGGCTGGATTAATGGCTTCGGCAGGCCACATGCGGCCCGCAGGTCGTAGTTTGAGGACCCATGCCCCACACCATTTCCAACAAGTGGTCTTCCAGTCTCCATTTAAGAGCCCCCAGTAATGGAGCTACCCTCAACCTCTGGAGGCAAGCTGTTCCTCTGATTAATTTCCAGAATGAAAGAGTTGGGAGGAACCTTGGAGGTCTTCTAGTCCAACCCCTTGGCTTCAGAAGGAGACCCTATATAATTTCAGACAGGTGGCTTTCGGGGTCTCTTCTTAAAAACGTCCAGTGATGGAGTACTCACAACTTCTGGAGGCAAGTTGTTCCACTGGTTAATTGTTCTAACTCTCAGGAAATTCCTCCTTAGTTCTAGGTTGCTTCTCTCCTTGGTTAGTTTCCATCCGTTGCTTCTTGTCCTGCCTTCAGGTGCTTTGGAGAATAGGTTGACCCCCTCCTCTTTATGGCAGCCCCTCAAATACTGGAATATTGCTATCATTCTTCTTTTCTTCAGACTAGCCATACCCAGTTCCTGCAACCGTTCTTCATATGTTTTTGGCTCCAGGCCTTTAATTATCTTAGTTGCTCTTCTCTGCATAATGTGTGATAAGAATCAGGACCACAACTTACTCTCCTCCTCCTTCTCCCCCCCCCTCGAGCACTGATGAGGTTACCCAGTTGGGCAATGAAATGTCTGCAAGAAAACAACCAAGCTCCGAGAACACCAAGGAAGCCCTCCTGTCAACCCTGAGCTACAAATATTCTCCTTTATTAGTATCTGAGGGCGAACCTTCCCTAACCCCCTTTCAAAAGAAAGAATTTGATTTACTGCTTTTTTTTAAAAAAAAGTACCAAAGCGTCCTAATTTACGTGAGCTCTTTGCTTGTTTGTATGGCTTTAACTAACCTTTAAGACAGCCACTCCGTTAATCAGGGATTCAATTGTCCTGAACTAATCTGATTCCAGATGCTGTCCAACAAGCTCTTAAAAGTTCTCCTTGCTGGAGAAATTGTAAGATATGTTTTCTTTCCCCCTAAAAAGATGTCATTCCTACGAGGTATAAACTTCTTCCTAGCCCTTTGCCTAAATGGTGATTTCTCACCTAGAGAAGAGTTGAGCTTCGTTCAGAAAGAGCTTGCCGGCGGCTTCCAGACGTAACAATGAAAATATACTAGTATGAAGTACTAGTAGCTGGATACCCATGCTTTGCTACGGAATTATGTGTTCGGGCTTGATACATTGACATTTAAAACTTGAAAATTTATGTAGAATGTGTATCTCCTTAGCATCAGAGCATGTTAATATAAGGCAACTGGCAGTTGGAACAGAGTTCTTTTCAGGTGGGGAGGGGGAGTAGAATGTCTAAACTCCCAGCACGCAGGCCGGATGAGTCACGCGTTGGCCACGGCCACGCCCAGTTTAGGGAAGGGGTAGCATCAGAGCGTGTTAATATAAGGCAACTGGCAGTTGGAACAGAGTTCTTTTCAGGTGGGGAGGGGGAGTAGAACGTCTAACTACTTAGCATCAGAGCGTGTTAATTAATAAGAATTCAGCAATGTACAGAAGACACAGGTGATCCTCGACTTACAACCATTTGTTTAGTGACCGAAGTTACAACGGCACTGAAAAAAGTGACTTAGGATCCTTTTTCTCACTTAACAATGGTTGGTGCCTCGCTGTGGTCACGTGATGAAAATGCAGGTGCTCAGCAGCTGGCGTGTGTTTATGACGGCTACAGTGTCCCGGGGTCACGTGATCCCCTTTTGCGACCTCCTAACAAGCAGAGTCAGTGGGGAAGCGAGATTCACTTAACAACCATGTCCCTAACTGAATCACTGCGGTGATTCACTTAACAACCGTGTTACTCACTTAGCAGCTGTGGCGAGTCACTCAACGGTGGCAGGAAAGGTCGTAAAATGGGGCAGGACTCAGTGATCAACTCTCTCGCTTAGCAACGGAAATTTGGGACTTCATTGTCGTACGTCGAGGACTACCTGTACTCTGAATTTTTAGGTCCAATTTGAGTCTCCCAGATCTCTTGGGAACCGCCATTCCGTTTTTCTTTTTCCTTCCCCTTTTCCTTCTCCTGGTTTTCCCTGACTTCTATTTTCTGTTGCATTTCATATTTTGATAAACGAAATTTGAAACCGAAAATAAAATCAACCTTTTTTTTTGTAGGAGGACATTTCCCCCACTAACTATGTTAGAGTCCCATTATTCAGGCGGAATTCTTTTTACTTTGTCTTGAGCCCAATTGGTCGTCTTCCCTGTTTCTCCCGTCTGATTTTCTTAATCAAGTCTGGGCTCATAAATTCTCCGTTGCATTAACCCGCCTAATACGATTTTATGAATATCCGTACAGATGTTCTTCCTAGCTTTGGTGTCTGCGATGCTCTTGTTATTATTTTTCTACTATTTCTTCTTCTATGCAGCAGTAGGTTTAATCTCTCTGGAGCTGTTAGATATTTTCTGTAAGTAGGTTTATATACCGGACACTGATGCTTTGTATAACCGAAGGGAATCCTGAAAAATCAAATCTTGCCGTTTGAAGCGGGATCTTATTCCACTTCAGTTTAAACATCTAAAATTTAAAAACCTTGAAATTCAGTGGTGAAAAAAAGGAAGGTTCTACATTTAGGCAAGAAAAACAAAATGCACAGGTACAGTATATGTGGTACCTGGCTCAACAGTAGTAACTGCGAGAGGGATCTTGGAGTCCTAGTGGACAACCATTTAAATATGAGCCAGCCGTGTGCAGCAGCTGCCAAAAAAGCCATCACAGTTCTAGGCTGCATTAACAGAGGGATAGAATCAAGATCACGCGAAGTGTTAATACCGCTTTATAATGCCTTGGTAAGGCCACACTTGGAATACTGCATTCAGTTTTGGTTGCCACGATGTAGAAAGGATGTTGAGACTCTAGAAAGGATGCAGAGAAGAGCAACCAAGATGATTAGGGGACTGGAGGCTAAAACATATGAAGAACGGTTGCAGGAACTGGGTATGTCTACTTTAATGAAAAGAAGGACTAGGGGAGACATGATAGCAGTGTTCCAATATCTCAGGGGTTGCCACAAAGAAGAGGGAGTGAAGCTATTCTCCAAAGCACCTGGGGGTAGAACAAGAAGCAATGGGTGGAAACTAAACAAGGAGAGAAGTAACTTAGAACTAAGGAGAAATTTCCTGACAGTGAGGACAATTAACCAGTGGAACAGCTTGCCTCCAGAAGTTGTGAATGCTCCAACACTGGAAGTTTTTAAGAAGATGTTGGCTAATCATTTGTCTGAAGTGTTGTAGGGTTTCCTGCCTGAGCAGGGGGTTGGACTAGAAGACCTTCAAGGTCCCTTCCAACTCTGTTATTCTAAATCTGTTTGAGCCTCTTTTTGCCGCCAAGAAATCTTTCCTTCCAACAAGGCTGATGATGGCTTGGGGGTGGGGGGAACCCCATTGAATTTAGACATATTTATTTCTAAATGGAGGGCAAGAAGTAGATGAGAAAACTTTTATTTGCAGAACACGGATGTAGAGAAGTTTTTTTCCCCCTTGGAGTCTAAAGGAAAAGGATTGTGACAGATAAATTCCTGGGAAAACATTTTGGTATTGACTGAACCTTGCAGGAAATAACATTGTGTTAAAACAGATTTCAGGGAAGAAAAAGGAAAAAAGTTCAAGAGGAAATGGTGACATTTATTAGGGATCCTTAAATGTTGCTTTGTTTAATAGCCAGGCAGATAAAGGTAGTCCTTCAGTTGCAACAGTTTAGTGAAACGGGTGATATGTTGTTCATACATTTGACCACCAGGTGGCAGCATTATATAAGCCTGGTTCCTTTCTCCCAGGGTGTTGCTAAGAAAATACTGGCAGAAAGAATCAGGATATATTGTGTTCGAATAAACACCCGTGCGGATACTTATTTGATAGTGGTGGACATTTTTTCTGCAACCTGAAATGCTTCAGTTTAGGAGAAGGGAGGCAAGCCTCATATTTTTAAGCGGGTTCTTCTTTTTGATTGTCTCGGAGGCTGCGTTGAATCCCACCACTGGGAAAGGGGTTGGAATGCATATTTTCAATAGGAGATTATAGGTATTTGTAGCTCATGGTTTAAATGAGGGGTCCTTCGTGCTCTCTGAGCTTGGTTGTTTTCTTGCAGACGTTTCATGACCCAACTGAGTCACATCATCAGTGCTAGAAGGAAGTGAGAGTTGCTCTCCTTTTATATACTAGCAGGGTCAGCGTTGGTGGGAGTGTTCTTGGGGGCCTCCTTGATTGGGTAAGTAGCACTTGATTGTTAGTCTTGTATTAATCTAGAGAGTGAGGGAGAGCAAGAGAGAGAGTCAGAGGAAGAGGGAGAAAGAGAGAGATGTGGTATAGACAGAGACAGACAAAGAGAGGGAGAGGGAGGGAGGGAGGGGAGAGAGAGAGAGAGAGAGAGAGAGAGAGAGAGAGAGAGAGAGAGAGAGAGAGAGAGAGAGAGAGAGAGAGAGGCCCTGTGAAGCAGTATATAAGTGCTATTGCTATTATTCTCTCTGTCCGTCTGTCTGCCTGTCTGTCCATCCATCCATCCATCCCTGAACATGATAGTGCAGTGGTTAGAATGCATTATTGCAGGCTAATTCTGCAGACTGCCAGGGGTTCAATCCTGACCGGCTCCAAGTTGACTCATCCTTTCATCCTTCCAGGCCAGTAAAACAAGAACCCAGATTGTTGGGGGCAAGATGCTGACTCTGTAAACCGCTTAGAGAGGGCTATAAAGCACTGTGAAGTGGTATATAAGTCTAAGTGCTATTGCCCTTCCTTCCTTCCTTCCTTCCTTCCTTCCTTCCTTCCTTCCTTCCTTCCTTCCTCCCTCCCTCCCTCCCTCCCTCCCTCCCTCCCTCCCTCCCTCCCTCCCTTCCTTCCTTCCTTCCTTCCTTCCTTCCTTCCACTGTGGTGGTGCAGTGGTTAGAATGCAGTACTGTAGGCTACTTCTGACTTCCGGCTGCTTGCAATTTGGCAGTTTCAATCTCACCAGGCTCAAGGTTGACTCAGGCATCCCTCCTTCCGAAGCTGGTAAAACGAGGATCCCGATTGTTGGGTTCCTCAACCTTACAAACTCTGTAAACCGCTTAGAGAAGGCTGGTAAAAGCACTATGAAGCGGTATATAAGTCTTCAGTGCTATTGCTACCCTCATCAGTGCTAGAAGGGTGAGGGGTTTGCTCTCCGTTTATATACAAGTGACTTGCCCTGTCAGTATTAGTGGGAGTATTCTTGGTGGTTCCTTGATTAGGCTGCTGCTTGCTGTTAGATTGATTGTCTGAGTTGGTCGTTCCTAGATTGGGATATCGGTTTTTGTTGTTGTTGATTGTTAAGCCTTTTATAGACAGCATCTTCATACCATTCAAAAGACAATCAAAAAGACAAAAAGGAAAGCCAAAGACCAAAAACATCACCTTACCAGTAATCAACAGCCAGATAAGTAGAGATTAACACCAATATTAACACCAATCAAGGAGTAAACAACACTCCAATCAAGGAACTACCAACTCTGTGTGGAGTTTACTCATTTTTATTTTGTTTTCATCCAAGAACACATTCTCTCCGGCAGCCAACATCCAGATAAGCAGGGGTTAACTCCAGACAAACAATCCAGCAGAAAAGCAAATCTCTAATAGAGGAATTACCAAAGAGAAGACCACAGCAACAGCACTACAGGTAGGGCAAGCTACTGTGTATAAACAGCCAGTAAAGCCCACCCTTAACACTGATGATGTTACCTAGCTGGGTAACGAAACGTCTGCAAGAAAACAACTAAGCTCAGAGATCACCAAGGACTTCACAATTCAACCCTGAGCTACAAATATTCTTTTCCATTGGAACGTAGAGGAAGAAAATAATGTTTGTAAGGAAGAGATGGCTAAAACGGAGGAAAACAGTCCCTGAAAATCAGCGTGCGTTCTGCAGACGTTTGCCAATCTACATATTTTAAAATATATTCTTTTGTTCCGCTAACAAATATATAAATAAGGTGATCTGTTAGACATGGATTTCTGAGAAGGGCCTGACCACCTCCATAATCAAAGGCTCCTAAATACATTTTAAAATGTGTGGACCATATATTAAAACTGGAAGGCAGGTTATTGTACGTCTGAATAACAGGAAAGAAAAGACAGAGACAAGCAAGTAAGAAAGCAGGTAGGAAATTTTCCTCCAAATTTAATTGTTCCTCTGTGCTCCAGAGTCAGAAGGGAGCACCAGGTTATCTAAGACGTTGGATATCCCTAAACTATTCAGGATTTTAAAACCCTAAGTGGCCTGAAAACAGTTATTTTCTAAACTCCCTTCATTCTGTGTAAATGGCTGACCAAATGATAAACGAAGTGCAAATAATTCACATTTGTGAATAACCAAAGATGATCTTGGGGTTACAACGGACAACAGAATTCAGATATTAGCTGGCTTTGTGGTGGCACTCGGGGGAATAAAAGAAAAAAAAACCACATTTATGGGGTAAAGACCTTGTCTGATCTGGCAGATTTTGTGACTTTACGAACCTAGTGGTGACACCTCTTAGAAGTTTCAAATACCGTTCTGCATGAATGATCTTCGTCTGGAGCTAAGAGCAGGCTGGGATCGGAGGACAGTGAAGCAGGGAAAATCTCTGTGGAAAAAAGCGACAAAAAATAAATGGAGAGAGAAAATACAGGATTTAGAAATGGAGGAATCGAGTTTGGAACGGATGCTGAATTCACCAGCGTCTTGGGTCAGAATATGAAGTTGTTGGTTTCATGCCAGGTGCTTCATCACTGGAGGTTTTTTTAAGAAGAGACTGGACAGTCACTAGTCTGAAATGCTATAGGGCAGTGTTGGCGAACCTTTTCCGAAACAGGAGTGCATGTGTGCGCATGTGTGCTGGAAACCAGAAGAGCAGCCGCCTGGTGCGCATGTGTGTACCGGGACGATGATCTTCTGGTTTCCGGAATGCGCATTCGCACTGGCCACCTGGTCTTTCGGTTTCTGGCGCTCATGCGCGCGCGAAGACCAGCTGGCCAGTGCACATGCGCGCACCAGAAACCTGAAGATGATATTCCCAGCGAGCGCATGCGCACTGGGTGGCTCCTCTTCCAGTTTCCGGCACTCCCACGTGCGTGAAGACTAGCTGGCCGGTGCGCCGAAACCCAGAAGAGCAATGGGTGACGGCTCGCGGGCCTGGAGAGATGGCTCTGCGTACCACAGGTTTGCCATCACGACTATAGGGTCTCCTGCTGGAGCAGGGGGCTGAACTAGAAGACCTCAAAGGTCCCTTCCAGTTCTGGTCTGATTCTGGTTTCATCCTGAGTTCCCACCAACACAAGAGTTTGAATTTAGTGTCTCAGAACAGGAAAAGAATTACAGGTAGGCCTCGAGTTACAGACCAGAATGGTGCCCCAAATTTATGTCGCTAAGCGAGACAGTTGTTAAGTGAGCTTTGCCCCATTTTATGTCCTTTCTTGCCACCGTTGTTAAGTGAATCACTGCAGTTCTTAAATTAGGAACACAGTCGTTAAGTGAATCCGGTTTCTCCATGGACTTTGCTTGTCAGAAGGTCACAAAAGGGGATCACGTGGTAGATAGACAGGTAGATGGAAGAGATGATGGATGGATGGATGGATGGATGGATGGATGGATGGATGGATGGATGGATGGATGGATGGATAGATAGATAGATAGATAGATAGATAGATAGATAGATAGATAGATAGATAGATACTGGTAGATAGATATAGATACTATATAGATATAGATATAATCAATATAATAAAGATACAGAGATGGAGAATGAGAGATTATAGATATAAATGTAGATATAAATATATATAGATGGGAGATAAGAGATATATAGATATACTGTAGATATAAATATAGATATAATAGATACAGTTACAGATAGATATAGATATGGAGAAAGAGATATGATAGATAGATAGATAGATAGATAGATAGATAGATAGATAGATAGATAGATAGATAGATAGATAGATAGATAGATAGATAGATGGTACATATAGATATAGAGGTAGATACATACACAGGATTGTGTTAGCATGGCAAATTTCAGTCCTCTGGGCTTTAAAAATAGGAATTGAGGTCCTTCCCAGGGAGCAGAACTGCCTTCTGGACTCAAACTGAATGGGGGTTAAAGGAAACTGAAAGGCTGGATGTAAGCAGCCCCCTCCCCCCACTCTCTCAGAAAATAACAATAATTTGAGATAAACTCGGCAATTTTGAGGCATTTCCTTGTTTGTCCTGCCTAGTGCCAACGCTTCAGCCCCACTGCTGTTGGAGAGATGCTGTAACAGCGGGTGATAACTGTCCTGAAATTACTAAAATAATCTCTGGGCTCCTTTTATACCTTTTTTTTTCCATCCACCCGTGGGAGTTTTATACGAGGCCACTCCTGATGAGCGAGTCCCCAGCTTTCTCGCCTAGCCGATTGCTTTGGAAGAAGCCTGAAGTATTATTCAAGCAAATCACTAATAAAAGATTTAAAGCTCTCTCTATTTTTGTTAAAAGCACCGAAACCTCTTCCTTTCAATTGCCCACTCGCTCAAGTGCAAATCCTACAGGACTCTCCTTTTTGGTCGTCTCTTTGCAACAGAGAAAGGAAAACCTTGCGCATTGGTCTTCAAATGGGTGGGTGGGCTGAAGACCACCGCTCTCTTGAGAAGGTGCGCCGGACACAAAGGTGTGCAAGAACCACCCTCTAGTAGAGATTGCAGGTCGTCCTCAACTTACATAACTTCATTTAGTGACCGTTTGAAGTCACCACACTACTGAAAAAAATGACTTACGACTGTTTTTCACACTTGCAGCAATCCCACGATCATGTGATCAAAATTCTTGGCAACCGGCACATATTTATGACGGTCGCAGTGTCGTGTCTGTGTGTGTGTGTGTCACATTATTCCCCTTGTGCGACTTTCTGACAAGCAAAGTCGACGGGGGAAGCCGGATTCACTTAACAACTGCATTCCTAAGTTAACAACTGCACAGATTCACTTAACAACTGTGTGGCAAGAAAGGTTGTAAAATGGGCCAAAAATTCTCTTAGCAACCGTCTCCCTTTCCAATGAGGAAATTTAGGACTCAGTGGTGGTCGTAAGTCAAAGACAACCTGTAGAGCAGTGGTTCCCAACCTTTTTGTGATCGAGTACCACTTGGAGGTCCCGTACAGTCGCCGCGTACCACCTGGTTCCTTTTTTGGCCCCGCGCATCCAGCAACTGGATTCTCGGGCTGCTGGGACCAGGTGGGTGGCGTGTGGCAACAGTTGCAAATCGTTGCCAGATTATCTTGTGTTAGGCAGTAAACATTTTTGTGAAATAAAAAATAACTAACTAAAAATCGTTCATGACCCCGAAAGTGTTCGCGTACCACCTGGAAGGCCCTCGCGTACCACTAGTGGTACACGTACCACAGGTTGGGAACCACTGCTGTAGAGGCTTCTTGGGATTGAGAAGCTGCAACCTTGTAGAGTCTTCCCAATCATAGGCAGCAACTCTCAGAAATGCTAATTTAAGTCACGTTCTAATTTGCCTCTTCTCTGGATAGTGTAACATATTCTACCCTTCCTAGAAGCTAATATCGAAATCCAGGAGAATATCTTATGATTCAACTCAATTACCGCACATTCTTAATTCATGTCCATCAGTAGCTGGGCAACTTTTCTGTGTAAATGAAAAGAAAGCAATGAGGATCTGCAGATTTTCTTTCTAGGTAGCCTCTGCCTTAATAACCACTTCAGGAGACTTTATAGCAATCGTGTGCGTGTCACGCCAATGGTCTTTCTTATCCTTACAATGGGGTTCCCCTTCACTGAGAACTTGTATGGAGGCACCCAGTTTCTATGACTAGAAAAATCTACTCCGTGTATAAAACTAAGGAAAAACATGCATCGTTTCTTTAACATTTCTCTTCCTCTGCCTCTGCTGAGAAGAACCAATAGCAATGAGACTTATATACCGCTTCATAGTGCTTTCCAGCCCTCTCTAAGCGGTTTACCGAGTCAGCCTCCTGCCCCCAACAATCTGGGTCCTCATTTTACTAACCTCGGAAGGATGGAAGCCGGAGTCAACTTTGAGCCGGTCTGGATCGAACTCCAGGCTGTGGGCAGAGTCAGCCTGCAATACTGCATTCTGACCATGGCACCATCAGGGCTCAGAGATGGATGGATAGATGGACAGATGGACAGACATAGCAATAGCACTTAGACTTATATACCACTTTACAGCCCTCTCTAAGCGGTTTACCGAGTCAGCCTCCTGCCCCCAACAATCTGGGTCCTCGTTTTATCGACCTCGGAAGGATGGAAGGCTGAGTCAACCTAGAGCCAGTCAGGATCGAACTCCTTTGTTGTTTTCTTGCAGATGTTTGATTATCCAACTAGATAACATCATCAGTGCTAGAAGGGAATGGAGTTTGTGGAGAGGAGAACTGTGGGGTCCTTGGTGCTCTCTGAGCTTGGTTACCCAACTAGGTAACATCTTCAGTGCTAGAAGGGAGTGAGGTTTGTGGAGAGGAGGAGGAGGAGGACTGTGTGGTCCTTGGTGCTCTCTGAGCTTGGTGGTTTTCCTGCAGACGTTTCATTACCCAACTAGGTAACATCATCAGTGTTAGTGAGGACCGGGGTTTTTATTCTAATGGCTTACCCTATCAGTATTGGTAGGAGTATTCTTGGCGGTTTCTTTGTTAGGCTGTTGTTTACTGTTTGATTGTTTGAATTGATAGTTCCTTAATTAGGATATTGTTTACTTCTGGATTGTTGGTCTAGTGTTAATCCTCGTGGTAATCTTTTTATCGTCCAGTTGTTGATTTCTGGCCAGGAGGTGTTTTGGTCTATTTGTTTCCTTTTTGGCTTTTGGCTTGCTTCTTTTAATGGTATGTAGATGTTGTTTATCTCTCTGTGCCTGTTGATGGCAAAATTTGAATCTGGCAACAATCAAACAATGAAACCAGAAATGGGTTCCTGAGCAATCCCATCCCCGTTGGCAAAAGTTGGACGTTATATTTGTTATTTTTATTTTTTCCCCCCAGAGTTTAAGAACGCTTTCCTTCTCAAGGTCTGCATGCCTTTCTCAGTCTCCAATGAATATTGTTCTGCAAGTATATTTCTTATTTCATGCTTCATTTTGTCTTCTCCCAAAGCAAAAAATATAATAAAGAACGTTGCATTATAAGTGCCGGGGATATGATGTCCAGAGGAATATTTCCTCCTGTGAAACGTATAAAAAAGGACATGTGGACCTAAATAAAATAGATTTTCTCTCTTTTTCATTTCAACTTGGGCCTGATCGTCACAGAGTGAGAAAAAATATAAGCGATAGATTAGGAAAGGCTCGACCATGGTAGCCTTTGAATGGATTTTGATACTTTACGAGTATGGTCCAATTGTACTTCGATCACTACTATTAGCATTCTCTCTCTCTCTCTTCCTCCCAGTCTCCCTCCCAGTTTGGGGTCTGTACCCCAAAATGGGGAATGAGCCACACCCTTTATAGGTAGTCCTTCTTCAGTTCTGAATGGTGGAGGATGGATGGATTTATATTCCTTGTTGTCCTCTGGTCGTTCGCGCTCTCTCTGAGAGTCATTGAGGCCACTTGGAGGGTTTCTCTGTGTCCTCGGGGTCACCAGAGTAGTGGAAATGGGTGTGGATCCTTCTTGGAACTGTTGAAAGGATTGTGTTGTAGACTCGAGATAGATGATGTTGTATCCCTCCCCCTCAGTTGAGAGAGGACTGTTCAGTTTAGACATAGATGGCCTCTTTTACCCCTCTTCTCAAACCAGCGGTCCTCTCTGTCCAGAATGTGGACTTTGCTGTCTTCAAAAGAGTGGACTTTGTCTTTTAAATGTAGATGGACCGCTGAATCTTGTCCTGATGGGTTTGTTCTCCTCAGTGGTGTCGTGCATTTGTGAAGATAAACCTGCAAGTGGCCTCAACGACACTCAGAAAGAGCGCTAACAACCAGACAGAAATAAATAGAATAATAATAACTTTATTGCCACTTTGAATGTACACTAATCGGCATACATTAAAATGAAATTTTGTTGCATACAGCTCCCAAAGGGTCACCACCTCCAATATGCACTTCATGAACATGACAAAATAAATACAAAATTATGCATATACACACATGAATGGAATGGAATGGAATAGAAAATAATAACAGAACAGAACAGAACAGAACAGAACAGAATAGAATAGAATAACAGAGTTGGAAGGGACCTTGGAAGTCTTCTAGTCCAACCCCCTGCTTAGGTAGGAAACCCTACACCACTTCAGACAAATGGTTATCCAATTTCTTCTTAAAAACTTCCAGTGTTGGAGCATTCACAACTTCTGGAGGCAAGCTGTTCCACTGATTAATTGTTCTAACTGTCAGGAAGTTTCTCCTTAGTTCTAAGTTGCTTCTCTCCTTAATTAGTTTCCACCCATTGCTTCTTGTTCTACCCTCAGGTGCTTTGGAGAATAGCTTGACTCCCTCTTATTTGTGGCTTCCCCTGAGATGTTGGAACACTGCTATCATGTCTCCCCTGATCCTTCTTTTCATTAAACTAGACATACCCAGTTCCTGCAATATGACACAGTCTAGTTCAGATGGACAGTATACATGTACATCGTGAAAAAAATGAATCTTGCAAGTTTACCGGACGGATGGCATAGGGAACAAAGCTGTTAGAGAATTTTATTTATTTATTTTATTTATTTTTGTGAGACTTATATACCGCCTCACAGTGCAAGCACTCTCTAAGCGGTTTACACCAGTAAGCAATGTATATTTATATTGCCCCCAACAATCTGGGTCCTCATTTTACCTACCTCGGAAGGATGGAAAGCTGAGTCAACCTTGAGCCGGTGGGAATTGAACCGCTGACCTGCGGATCAGTGTCAGCTAAAGTGGCCTGCAGTATCTGCTTCTAACCGCTGCGCCACCTCGGCTCATTGCAGTGAGGATCAGAATCAGGTAATCCTGCTAGAAATACTTTGAAACCCCCTCCCAGAGGGGAGCAACAGAAACAGACCGTAAAGTGGGTGTGTGGGGTCTCTAACAATGCTTCGCGCTCTAAGCACATAGTGCTTATAAGCAGCATCCTGAATAACAGGAAGCGAGCTTCCTATAATCTTCTCCGCTGTCCTCACCACTCTCTGTAAGGACTTTCTATCTGAGGCACTGCTGCCACCAAACCAAAAAGTGATGCGGCTTTGTTAAAACGCTCTCAATCCTGCCTCTGTAAAAACGGCTGCAAGGAATAGAAATCCTTCCATTGTCCACCATCCAGTCAGAACCGAAGAAGCTTCTTGGATGAGAAGCGAAACGTCTTCAAGGAAAAACAAAGTCCCTCGGGAGTAGGGCGGCATATAAGAACCAATAAATAAATAAATAAATAAATAAATAAAGTCCAGTTGCCTGTTGAAAAATGCACCTTTGGGACAACGTGGCTGGCAGTTTCCCAACAGACCTTCATCTCCCCCAACCCAACCCAATTGTCTGGTGCCCTAGTTCCTCCGTTGGGTTCCTCTTTGTGCCTGGAGTTTATGATCGTTGCATGGAAAAAGGTGCCACGTTCTCATGTTCACCCACCCTTCATCTTTGCCTCCGGGGCCATGCGACCACGTGTGTTTGTGTCCCGGCCGGGGCAACCCCTGCTGTGGGAAATCGCCCTTCGGCCATCATCTCTTGCTGTTTTCCGAGCCGGTGATCGCCGAGGATGCCTCATTCCCTCGAAGGCATTATTATTGAGAAATGTGAATTTCCAAACCTTTCCGCGTCGGTTTCGTTTCAGCGCCGTTTGCGAGAAGCTCAGCCAATGGCACGCAGAGCCCTTCAAAAGCCTCCTGCAAAGACGTAATGCGCTTAACCTTTAGTTCAAGGTAACATTTAAAAGGAAAGCATTTTGCATCTTGAACCGCTAAATTGCCGCAATAACCAGTTAGCTGAAGTGCAAAGAGCTCGGCCGTTATCATTTACTGCTCTACATTTTTCTGACTTTTTATTTTATTTTACAGACATGCTATTGTAAACGCCCTGGAAACATATTTGGCTTTATGAAAACGGCCTGCCACGGAGTAAAAGTTTACTCTGTCTTTGTAAACCGTTTGTTGCCTTTCTTTGCTTTGGCATGCTGCACTCCGATGATCTGAAATCAATCAGAATAGAGCCGGAAGAGACCTTGGAGGTCTTCTAGTCCAGCCCCCTTGCTCAAGCAGGAGAACCTATGCAGCTTTTTTTAACAGATTAACAGAGTTGGAAGGAACCTTGTAGGTCATGTAGTCCAATCCCCCGCCCAAGCAGGAGACCCCACACCATTTCTGACAAATGGCAGTCCAATCACTTCTTGAAAGTCTCAAGTGATGAAGCTCCCACAACTTCTGAAGGAAACTTCTGTTCCATCGGTTGATTGTTCTCACTGTCAGAAAAATTCTTCTTATTTCCAGGTTGAATCTCTCCTTGATCAGTTTCCATCCATTATTCCTTGTCTGGCCTTCAGGTGCTTTGGAGAATAGCTTGACCCCCTCTTCTTTGTGGCAGCCCCTCAAGTATTGGAAGACTGCCATCATGTCTCCCCTGGTCCTTCTCTTCACTAGACTAGCCATGCCCAGTTCCTGCAACCGTTCATCATATGTTTTAGTCTCCAGTCCCCTAATCATCCTGGTTGCTCTCCTCTGCACTTTTTCTAGAGTGTCAACATCTTTTTTATAGTGTGGTGACCAAAACTGGTTGCAATACTCCAGGTGCTGTCTAACTAAGGCTTTATAGAGTGGTATTACCTCCCTTGATCTTGATTGTATCCCTCTGTTAATGCAATTTAGGATTGCATTGGCTTTTTTCCACTGCCGCTGCACACGGCTGGCTCATATTTAGCTGGTTGTCCACTAAGACTCCAAGATCAGTGGCTGTCCAGTCTGTATTTAAAACCTCCAGTGATGGAGCACCCACAACTTCTGGTGGCAAGCTGTTCCATTGATTAATTGTCCTCATTGTTAGGAGGTTTCTCTTTAATTCCAGGTTGCTTCTCTCCTTGATGAGTTTCCATCCATTGTTTCTTGTCCTGCCCTCAGGTGCTTTGGAAAATAAGTTGACCCCCTCTTCTTCTTTGTGGCAGCCCCTCAAATATTGGAACGCTGCTATCATGTCGTCTCCCCCCATCCTTCCTTTCTTCGTTTATCTGCAGAATGCAGGTAGTCCTCAACTTACGACCACAATCGAGCCCAAAATTTAGGATGCTAAGCGAGGCATTTGTTAAGCGAGCTTTGCCCCGTTTTTCGACTTTCCTTGCCACATTTGTGAAGTGAATCCCTGCAGTCATTAAGCGAGTCACGCGGTTGTTAAGTGAATCTGGTTTTCCCCATCAACTTTGCTTGTCAGAAGTCTCCCAAAAGGGGTTCACATGACACCCCCAGCCCCCGGGAACGCTACCACCGTCATAAATGCGAGTTAGTTTCCAGAATGCATACGGAATGTAAATCACGTGACCACGGGGGAACGCTGCGACAGTCACGCGTGTGAAAAACGATCGTAAAGTCTTATTATTTCATGGCCGTGGTAGCTTTGAACGGTCACTTAATGAACTGTTGGTAACTCGAGGAATACCTGTACGTTTTTCAGCTTCTTTTTTTCCATCTAAATCAGAGGTCTTCAAACTTGGCAACTTTAAGACTTGTGGACTTCAACTCCCAGAATTCTCTGGGAGTTGAAGTCCACAAGTCTTAAAATTGCCAAGTTTGGGGACCCCTGGAAATGCAAGAATTTATACGGCAGGTTTTGGGTTTTTTTGGTCCAGCGTTAAACAATTCAAAACGATGATTGAGATGGGGAGAGAACCGGAGGGGAGTGATTTCTCTCTCCCCCCCCCCCCCAAACCTTAGCTCTGATTATCCCACCTTTAAAGCGGCCTTCGCTACTTCTACTTTACAGCTAAATCATTTCTAGCAAGCATCTATCAAAACTTATTTTCAGAAGATCCTCCGAGAAAATTGATTCCGGGATTGAAGAATATAGGCAGGGACCCAGTAAAGTGATGATAACAAAAAAGAAAAGAAAAGAAAAATCTACTTTCCTTTCTGTCTTATTTTTTTTTTTTTTTTTTTTTTTTTTGCTGCCCGTAGAAAAGATTTACGTCCATAAATTCTCGGGAAGGAAGCTTTGAGCACAGAAAGTTCAAGGTTTATTCGGGAGAAATCAGAGGGCTCTCCGCTAAGGCTGAGAATATTCCTCTCTTTCTTTTGGGGAAAAAAAAATTATTTTTATACTAGCTTCTCCAATCTGGTGCCTCTCCAGCTGCTAGAATCACTGCGGCCCGACATATAGGTAGTCCTCGACTTATAACCACAATTGATGTAGAGAGCGACCGGAGAAGGATTTGGAGGGCTGGGGGCAGAGACCCTGCTCTCCATCCCCAGCTGAGTCCCACGGAGGGGTCTGGGCTGCCGTGGCGTTTCCCCTCCCTGGCCGCTAAGGGGAGCCTGCGGTCCATTCCTCCCCCCCCCGCGGCCCGTCGCGCTGACCCTTGCTTTTGCAAGCTTTGTTGAACGCACATATGGTAAAATGTGTATTATCGTTTTATAGTCACAATTATGAGCAATTTGATAGGAAATGACAGCTAAATTATGCCGGCTTCTCTGCAGTTGTTTTAATCTAGCGTTTTAAACACATAAAAGGGGAAGGGGAGAAAGACGCCTCTTTTCTTTAGCGTGGCTGGGTGGGCTGAGTTCTTCACGGCTCCAGCTGCCCCATCGTCCCTTGCAGGCTGACTTTGGGGGCGAATTCCCGCTCGGTTGCCAAGGGAACCTCTGTTCTCCCCCAGATTTTGCACCTCCGAAGAGAATTTGGCCCTGTTTGATCCTGTCTTCTCCAACAGTCGGTGCTTAGGTTGATAACTAACATTGTGGGGAGATGTCCCAAAAACGCTTTTTCAAAAGGCAAATGGATTTTATTTTATTCCTTGAAGATGCTCAGAATGGACGTTCGAACATCCCAAGAAGCTAAACCAAGGTTTATCTGTATTAAATCCTTCCATTCCCCACCGTTCAGTCATAACGGAAGAAGCTGCTTGGATGAGAAGCGAAACGTCTCCAAGAAAAAAAAAACCCCAAGGAAGTTCCAGTTGCCTTTTGAAAAAGCACCTTTGAGACAAGCATGACCCGGATGGCTGAAAATCATCATACGCATCATAAGCAGATGCCAAAATGAAGAAGAAGAAAAAAAAAAGATTCGCAACTTCCAACACTGGAAGTTTTTAAGAAGAGATTGGATAACCATTTGTCTGAAATGGTATAGGGCAGTGACAGCGAATCTTTTTCATCTTGTGGGCCAAAAATGGGAGCGCGCCAGCACACAGCCCCCCCCCCATGTGCACCACACTGCACATGTGTGCATCCCCGCACATGCGCCCTCCCCGTTGGGCCGTTTTTCACCCTCGAAAAACGGCCCAACGGGCAAACCGGAAGTTCGGAAAAACAGACTTCCGGTTTGCCCTTTGGGCCGTTTTTTGCACTCCGGAAACCGGAAGTCCGTTTTTACGAACTTCCGGTTTGCCTGTTGGGCCGTTTTTCGCAGGGAAACCTGAAGCCTGGGGAGAGCGAAAACCGCCTTCCCCAAGGCCGGAAATCAGCTGGCCAGCGCATGCATGTACACTGGAGCTGACATAGGGCAACGCCTCGCGTGCCCTCAGATATGGCTCCGCGTGCCAGAGGTTCGCCATCACGGGTATAGGGTTTCCTGCCTAAGCAGGGGGTTGGACTAGAAGACCTCCAAAGTCCCTTCCAACTCTGTTATTCTGTTCTAACTTTTGGGCCCTCTTTGGTCCTGTCTCTTCCACGTCACGTCTTAGGTGGCTAACTAACATGGTGGGCGAACGTCAAAATGGTAACCATTCTTGACTTGCCTCTTGCTAGAGAGGTGTGGATCTCTGTGGGATTGGCCAAACGAAGTCGGTTCTTCCCCTCAAATTTAGCACTGATTTTATTTAGCAAGACTGTTTTCAGAGTTTGATGCAACAGGAAACTTTGCTAGTTATCCGTTTTCAACTCTGAATTAATCGCTCTGAAGGGTTGGGCCACCACTTGGTTTTATGAGATCAAAGAGAAACAGGTGTCGGGCTTCAGTGAATGTATGAATGTGCCATATCCAGTTGTTGGTCACTGGCCATTGTTCATAGTATTTTGTCTATGGTTTGTCAAAGCTTCAGAGAAGGAACTCTTTGGAGTCTTTGGTGCTCTCTGAGTTTGGTGCTTTTTCATAGAGACGTTTCATGACCCAACTAGGTAACATCATCAGTGCTAGAAGGAGGTGGGGTTGGAGGAGGAGGAGGAGGACTGTGGGATGCTTGGTGCTCTCTGAGATTGGTTGTTTTCTTGCAGACGTTTCATGACCCAACTAGGTATCATCATCAGTGCTAGAAGGAGGAGGTGGTGAAGGAGGAGAGCTGTAAGGTCCTTCGTGGTCTCTGAGGTTGGGTTTTTTTTTTTGGCAGACGTTCCATGACCCAACTAGGTAACCTTATCAGGGCACCAGGGAAAGCTTTCTTGACATCTGAAGGAATAATGAGAATTATAGTGAAATAAATGGGTTTTTGTTTGGAAAAGGGCAAGGGAGAATATACTAGGAACAATATGAAGTGAGTTCATGCACTTTCTTTGGTGACGAGATTCTGTCAGTGCAGCAAATGATTGTAATTGACAGCCAATTTGGTCCAGTGCTTAAGATGCTGAGAACCAGGTGCCGGCGAGTTCTAGACCTGCCTTGCACTTGAAAGCTGCTGGGTGACTTTGGACCAATCAGCCGGACATGATTAATTCTAGTCCCTCCTCAACCATGAAAGCCAGATGGGTTACTCTGGGCCAATCACCAGGAGACTGGGAGTTCTAGTCCTGCCTTAGCCATGAAAGCCAGGTGGATTATTTGGGGCCAATCACCAGGACACCATGAGACCTAGTCCCGCCTTAACCATGAACGCCAGCTAGGTGACTTTGGGCCAATCTCCAGGAGACGGTGAGTTCTAGTCCTACCTTAGTCATGAAAGCCAGCTGGGTGACTTCGGTTTAGTCCCTCTCTCTGGACACAACCCTCCTCACAGGGTTGTTGTTGTGGGCAAAAATAGGATGAAGAAGGCGTGTTAGATATGTTCACCGCATTGAGTTATTTATAAACAGAAATAAAGGCAGGGTAAAAAAAATCCGATAAATAACTTAAAAACAAATTGGTTCAAGTGATTGGAAATCATAAGGTAGAAATTTTGGAAACTCAGAAAAGGTTCCGCTGGGCAGGATCGGGGTATATCCATGAATAAATAGCTGACATCTCAGTCCCAGCAGTCAGTGTGTATCCAAGAACGACTTTTAGGTCTGTTGGGGTAGCAGGCAAATAATAATAATAAATGAAAATTTAAAAAAAACCTACTTTGAAGACCGAGCACACCCTTGAGAAGTTTCAAGTCCGGTTTTGATGCAAAACGGTCCAATTATGGGCTTAACGCTGCCTCCAATCTCTTGTTTTTGCAGCAGCCTTTTTCGATATGTGACTTCCTCTGGGTTTGGCAGCTTTTAATCTGTCCTTTTTATAAAAAAAGGGGGGGAAAACAACTTTGGGGAGGAAGTCTTTCATTCAAAGAGCCGAAGCAGGAAAGGCCTGTAAATCTCCTTTTAATAGCTTGCGAGATGCCCCTCTTGTTTGCACAAAGAAATCCCTGTTGGCTGTTTGGATCAACCTTAAGAAGCTTAAAGGGTGGGTGGGTTGTGTGTGTGTTTGTGGGGTGGGTGGGTGTTATTTTTAAAACCAGGCCTTCGCTTCTCTCCTGCGCAGGTGGCTGAGGAGGAGCTGCAAGGATTATTTGCCCAAACATCTCGTTCCTCTGATTGGAAAGTGCATCCGTAAGTGATGCCAGTGGGTCTTGGTGCCAGGTGGGAGCGGAAAAGATTTTGTATTTGATACCTCCAGCTGGAGAGCCCTTCCTTCCCTTTGTTCCCTGTGCCAGCCCCTTCCTCTCGCAACCCACCCAAACTCATCCAGAAACCCGAGCAGGTAACTCCTGCCGGCTTCATTGGTATGCATCCTGGCCCCTTCCCTCTCACTTCAAAGTATAATCAAGTCATGAACTAATTATGATACCACCGCCGTTCTTCCAGGAATGTAAATTTAATTTCCTTTTCAAGACGGTGGCAAGGAAGGAGCTGCGCCTCGCTGCCGAACTTCGGGCGGTTTAAGGGGGAAAGGCTCCCAAGAGAAGGGCAGGGCTCGGAATAGTTGAAAAAAAAAGCAACAGCGGCCGAAATCTCTCCACTTCTTGGGGCGTTATTTGAGACGATACCCTTTGATTGTCTATTGAGATCCTCAATCATCCAGGTCATGGTTGTCCCAAAGGTGCTTTTTTTTTTCAAGACGCAACTGGACTTTCTGGTTTTTTCTTTTGAATACGTTTTACTTCTCATCCAAGAAGCTTTTTCAGCTCTGACTGGACGGTGGGGAAGGGAAGGATTTCTGCTCCTTGCAGACAGTTGGTCATTTGAGTCCTTTTTAGAGAATCATTGAGGCCACTTGGAGGTTTGTCTGTATCCTCAGGATCACCTGATTGACAAACCTCCAAGTGGCCTCAGTGATTCTCTAAAAAGGATGGAAATGACCAGCTGTCTGCAAGGAACATAAATCTTTCCATTCCCCACCATCCAGTCAGAGCTGAAGAAGCTTCTTGGATGAGAAGTGAAAGGTCTTCAAAAGAAAAAAACCAGAAAGTCCAGTTGCCTCTTGAAAAAGTACCTTTGGGACATCATTCCTTCTGTGTTTTTAAAACAAGGAAATGCCCTTCCCATGGGCAGTGGTCAATTCCTCATTTCGTAATTTCTCCTTTGAATCAATTCCACATTCTGTAATTTCTCTTTTGAGTCAATTCTGCATTCTTTAATTTCTCCTTTGGTCAATTCCACATTCTGTAATTTCTTCTTTGAATCAATTCTGCATTGTATAATTTCTCCTTTGGTCAATTCCACATTCTGTAATTTTTTCTTTGAGTCAATTCCGCAGTCTATAATTTCTTCTTTGGTCAATTCCTCATTTCGTAATTTCTCCTTTGAATCAATTCCACATTCTGTAATTTCTTCTTTGAATCAATTCTGCATTGTATAATTTCTCCTTTGGTCAATTCCACATTCTGTAATTTTTTCTTTGAGTCAATTCCCGCATTCTATAATTTCTTCTTTGGTCAATTCCTCATTTCGTAATTTCTCCTTTGAATCAATTCCACATTCTGTAATTTCTCTTTTGAGTCAATTCCCCATTCTACAATTTCTTTTTTTTTTTTTTGGTCAATTCCCCTTCTGTAATTTTTTCCCTTTGCATCAATGCTATATTCTGCAGCTTCTCTACGTCAATTTCACATTCCCATTTGTCATCTGCCATTTCCACAAACCTATTCCTCATGCCTCTTCCTACGTTTATCTAATTGCTGGCGCTTACTACAAGATTGTTTTTCTCCTCTGCCTTTTTGTGCTTCCTGCTTTTCATTTTTCAGTTTGAAGGTCTTGGTGACTAGTATTTGGTGAGCGTTTACCGTCAGCCAAGGTGCAAAGCCAAAAAACGCAGGGGAATTTTAAAGGCTACAAAACTTATTTTTATCTCATGTTTGCTAAGCTTAAGGTGGGGGAGGTGGGAGATAGGAATGGTCTAACACAAGGGTCCCCAAACTTGGCAACTTTAAGACTTGTGGACTTCAACTCCCAGAATTCTCCAGCCAGCATAGCTGGCTGGAGAATTCCGGGAGTTGAAGTCCACAAGTCTTAAAGTTGCCAAGTTTGAAGACCTCTGGTCTAACTGAAAGCATTATTCATCTGAAAATGAGAAAAGTTTATTGGGAAGCAAAGAAACAGCCCCGTTATAAACCCGATTCATTATAAAATGGTAAGAAAAAGAGAAATAGGTAATATTGGAAGGTAGAGTTAAACAAAACTCTGATTTTACACCGTCTCCTGGTTTTATATGGATGCTGCAGGCTTTATTTATATCCTTGGATTGTTTTTTTCTTATTCAATTTGGCAGCTTAGGAAATAGCAAGTTTCTTTGCTTTTAAAAGAAAAGAAATCTTCAAAAATGTGTCCACGCTCTCTTTTACAGTGGACACATGACTGATGAACTGTCAAAAGTTGAGCAGGTAGCGATTGGTCGAAAATTCAGACGGCTTGGTTTTGAGATATTTTGTATTTTGTCCTGTCGCTTGGGTTTAAACGAATTGGACTGTAATTTGTACTCAAAGGCCAGCGTTTAACTCTTGAAGGATACAAACGAAGGGGAATTTTCAAGAGGAAAAGTCACTCTGGCTCCAAGTGAATGTGTTCATTTATTATAAATTTAATTACTGATTGTTATAGCTGGAATTTTTTTAAAAATACATGATCGCTGATGAAGGCTTCAGAGACCCTCCTGTTTCCTGGGGGGGGGGGGAGGAGAGAATCAGTTATAACATTTCTTGAAGTCCAGAGTTGCATAGATGAGATAGATAGATGGCCATACAAATCAAATAAGCAATAGTAATACTTCGCTTGCTTGCTTGCCTCCCTTTCCTTTCCCCTTCCCCTTCCCCTTCCCCTTCCCCTCTTCATCCTTCCCTTTCCCTTTCCCTTTCCCTTTCCCTTTTCATTTCCTTCCCTCTCTCCTGAACTCTGTCCTGTCCTTTTCCTTCCCTTTCCTTCCCTTCCTTTCCTTTCCTTTCCTTTCCTTTCCTTTCCTTTCCTTTCCTTTCCACTCCCCTCCCCTCCCCTCCTCTCCTCTCCTCTCCTCTCCATTCATTCCCTTCCCTTCCCTTCCTTTTTCCTTTCCTTTCCTTTCCTTTCCCTTCCTCCTTTCCTTTCCCTTCCTCCTTTCCTTTCCTTTCCTTTCCTTTCCTTTTCTTTCCTTTCCCTCCCTTTCCTTTCCCTCCCTTTCCTTTCCTTTCCTTTCCTTTCCTTTCCTTTCCTTTCCTTTCCTTTCCTTTCCTTCCCTTCCCTTCCCTTCCCTTCCCTTCCCTTCCTTTCCTTTCCTCCCCTTTCCTTTTCCCTTCCCCTTCCCCTCTTCATCCTTCCCTTTCCCTTTCCCTTTCCCTTTCCTTCCCTCTCTCCTGAACTCTGTCCTGTCCTTTCCCTTCCCTTCCCTTCCCTTCCCTTCCCTTCCCTTCCCTCACAGACCCCTAGTTAGGCAGGCAGAAAAGGAAATGCAGATGTGGGGGTGCCATGTCCGTGCCTCCCCAGGTTTAATGAGCGAGAGAAGAAGGTACAGTATAGGTGGTACATGGCTCAATAATAGTAACTGTGAGACAGATAGCAATAGGAATAGCACTTAGACTTATATACCGCTTCACAGTGCTTTACACTCCTGAGTGGTTTACAGAGTCAGCCTCTTGCCCCCAACAATTTGGGTCCTCATTTTACCCACCTCGGAAGGATGGAAGGCTGAGTCAACCTTGAGCTGGTGAGATTTGAACTGCCAAATTGCAGGCAGCCCGTAGTCAGCAGAATTAGACTGCAGTATTGCACTCTAACCACTGCGCCACCGTTCCCCAGATCTTGGAGTCCTAGTGGAAAACCATTTAAATATGTGCAGCAGCTGCCAAAAAAGCCAACACAGTTCTAGGCTGCATTAACAGAGGGATAGAATCAAGATCACACGAAGTGTTAATACCACTTTATAATGCCTTGGTGAGGCCACACTTGGAATACTGCATCCAGTTCTGGTCACCACGATGTAAAAAGGATGTTGAGACTCTAGAAAGAGTGCAGAGAAGAGCAACAAAGATGATTAGGGGACAGGAGGCTAAAACATATGAAGAACGGTTGCAGGAACTGGGTATGTCTAGTTTAATGAAAAGAAGGACCAGGGGAGACATGATAGCAGTGTTCCAATATCTCAGGGGTTGCCACAAAGAAGAGGGAGTCAAACTATTCTCCAAAGCACCTGAGGGTAGAACAAGAAGAAATGGGTGGAAACTCATCAAGGAGAGAAGCAACTTAGAACTCAGGAGAAATTTCCTGACAGAACAATTAATCAGTGGAATGTCTTGCCTCCAGAAGTTGTGAATGCTCCAACACTGGACGTTTTTAAGAAGATGTTGGATAACCATTTGTCTGAAGTAGTGTAGGGTTTCCTGCCTAAGCATGGGGTTGGACTAGAAGACCTCCAAGGTCCCTTCCAACTCTGTTATTCTAATTCTAATTCTAGAGAAGGAGTCGCCCGGTGAGTAGTGAGAAGCCCGCTCCTCTCCTCTGGGAAATGTGCTAATATCCTTGCAAAGGCCACCGTGGGCTGTTTCTCTAAATCACTGTCCAAAACCTGTCTTCTCTGGAAGGTCTGCCAGGCTGAGACTGCGTTTGGGGAACCACAGGGAGCTCGCCAACAGCCTCCCATGTGGGAACAGGCGTCAAGGAAATGGATGACTGGCCTGGCCCCCGATAAATAAATCACCTTTATTTGCATGTGGGCACTCTGTCTGTCTACTTCCCCTGTTGTTTGTTTCCGTCTCGTTGCATCTTTCCTTCTTTGGCTGAATTAACATCCTGCCGTCCTGATCTGCTTTCTGCTGAAGGGGCTTATCCCCTTGTTGGAAATTCTAGTTTAAAAAAAGGGAAATTTTGTACTGGGTGCGTGAGAGGTTTGAGTCGCTGGGCGATAGAGGTACTCTTGAGTTGCAACCAGCTGATTAGTGACTGTTCAAAGATACAGGTGGCCCTCGACTTACAACAGTTCATTTAGTGACCGGGCAATGAGAAGGAAGGAAGGAAGGAGATGGGAGTAATGACAAAAGGAAGGAAGGAAGAGGGAGGGAGGGAGGAAGGAGATGGGAATAATGACAAGAAAGGAAGGAAGGAAGAAAAAAAAGGAAGGAGATGGGAATGAGAAGAAGGAAGGAAGGAGATGGGAATAATGACAGAAGGAGGGAGGGAGGAAGGAAGGAAGAGGGAGGGAGGATGGAAGGAGATGAGAATGAGAAGAAGGAAGGAAGGAAGGAGATGGGAATATGACAGAAGGAAGGAAGGAAGAGGGAGGAAGGGAGGAGATGGGAATGAGAAGAAGGAAGGAGATGGGAATAATGACAAGGAGGGAGGGAGGGAGGGAGGGAGGAAGGAAGGAAGGAAGGAAGGAAGGAAGGAAGGAAGGAAGGAAGGAAGGAGATGGGAGTAATGACAGAAGGAAGGAAGGAAGAGGGAGGGAGGGAGGGAGGGAGGAGATGGGAATAATGACAAGAAAGGAAGGAAGGAAGAAAAAAAGGAAGGAGATGGGAATGAGAAGAAGGAAGGAAGGAGATGGGAATTAGAAAAAGGAAGGAGATGGGAATAATGACAGAAGGAGGGAGGAAGGAAGGAAGGAAGAGGGAGGGAGGAAGGAAGGAAGGAGATGGGAATAATGACAAGGAATGAAGGAAGAGGGAGGGAGGGAGGAAGGAGATGGGAATATGACAGAAAGAAGGAAGGAAGAGGGAGGGAGGATGGAAGGAGATGGGAATGAGAAGAAGGAAGGAAGGAAGGAGATGGGAATAATGACAGAAGGAAGGAGGGAGGGAGGGAGGAAGGAAGGTGATGGGAATGAAGAAGGAAGGAAAGAAGGGAGGGAGGGAGGAAGGAAGATGGGAATAATGACAAGGAAGGAAGGAAGAAAAAGAAGGAAGGAGAAGGGAATGAGAAGGAAGGAAATGGGAATAATGACAGAAGAAAGGAAGGAAGGTCCCAGTGGTCACCTGATCAAAATTCAGAGGCTTGGCAATTGGCCTGTATTTATGACGGTTGCCATGTTCGGGGGTCACATGATCCCCTTAGCGACCTTTCGGCAAGCAAAGTCAAAGGGGAAGCCAGACTGACTTAAGTACTTAGTAACGCCAATAATTCCGCTTCACAACTTCACAGGCGTGGCAAAGAAAGGTTTGTAAAGTGGGGCCAAACTCACTTCACCAATTTCTCATTTAGCAACGCAAAATTCTGGGCTCTGTTGCGATCCTACTTTGAGGACTACATCTGTGTCCCGAAACGTTGCCCATCCGGTCCTCGACGTACGACGATTCGCTTAGCGACCCTGCAGAGCTAACAACAGCACTGGAAAAAGGGAGTTACAACTGGTTCTCAGGCTTGCAACCGTTTCAGCATCCCTCCCCGTAGTCATGTGATCAAAATTCGGACCCTTGGCCACTGGCGCGTATTTCTGACGGGCGTCCTGGGGTCACACCATCACCCCTTGAGACCTTCCGACCCTGCTTCCGACAAGCAAAGTCAATGGGGGGGGAAGCTGGATTCACTTAATGACCAGGTGGTTTAGTTAACGACTGCAGTGACACACTGAACATCCGCAGTGAAAGAGGTAGTAAAATCAGGGATGATTCATTTAGCAACCATCTTAGCAGTGGCAATTCTAATCCCGATCGTGGTCGTAAACCAAGAGTTTGCAAGGAACAATGTTGGCTGCTTTCTAGACTTCGGTTTGGGATCAGAGCCAACCCGATAAGACACATTTTAACACTCTCTGAATTTATATATATATATATACCGAGGTGGCGCAGTGGTTAAAAGCAGCACTGCAATCTACTTCAACTGACTGCTAGTTCAGCAGTTCAGCTGTTCAAATCTCACCTGCTCAAGGTTGACTCAGCCTTCCATCCTTCCGAGGTGGGTAAAATGAGGACCCAGATTGTTGGGGGCAAGAGGCTGAACTCTGTAAACCGCCTAGAGAGGGCTGTAAAGCACTGTGAAGCGGTATATAAGTCTAAGTGCTATTGCTATTGCTATACCGTATTTTTCGGAGTAAATAAGAAGTAAGACACACCTTTCCCCCCCTCTAAAAGTGGGTGAAAATTTAGGTGTGTCTTATAGACCGAATACTGGCGTTTTTGGCCTCCCAAACCCTCCACGAGTCGTGTTTTTGCCCTCCCCGGCCCCCAGAAGCACTCTGCAGTGCTCCACACATCCCGCTTTCGCCAAAAATGGGCCTGTTTTTGGGCTCCCATGCCCTCCATGCATCACATTTTTGCCCTCCCAGGCCCCCAGAAGCACCCTGCAGGCCAAAAATGGGCCTGTCTTTGGCGAAAATTTGCGGAGCACTGCAGAGTGCTTCTGGATGCCAGGGAAGGTGAAAACACAATGCTGTTTTTTTTTTGTTTTTCTTTTTTTCTTTTTTTCCTCCTGTAAATTTAGGTGCGTCTTATAGTCCGAAAAATATGGTGTGTGTATATATATATATGTAGTATTTTTTTTGCTGATAAATGAAAATAAAGGGAGACTATTATAGATCTATTTCGAGCTTATTTTGCTCTCGTCAGATAGCCATACCCCTTACTGGGATTTGAACCCGGGCCGGCTGCTTTGCAGGGCAGCAACTTAACCATTAGGCCATAGGCTCTGTTCCCAATCAGCTCTTTCACCAGGAAAGGGTTATATATGTTTTTCTGTCGTGTTATCCTGGTGTACCCAAATATGGGAGAGAAAGCATCACAGCTTCCTTTTTGCCTTTCAGCCCCGTCACTGGGACCATCCAGGCTGTTTTTAATATAGCCGACACACTAATCTATATGTGTAGTATTTTTTTTTATTTATATATATATTTTATTTATATATATATTTCCAATTTTTGGTGCTGCATTTGAGATTAAAAAGTGAGCATTGTAGCTGACTTCTTGCCATACGCATAAAAAATGCGGGTTCCTTTATTGGAAGCTCTAATAATTTTGACCCTAAGTTAATTTCCCTTTTTCACCCCACGAGTTAGCGGAGTTTGCTTTGAGCAATTAGGATGATTAAATAAGAATATATGACGAGCTTTTTTTTGGGATGGCTAATTTTTCATGTCTCTGTGACCAACCTTTATCCTGTGCGCTGAGATCCAGGGAAGGTTAGAAACAGCGATGGGGGAGGCGAGATACAGTGTGGGGGGGGGGGGAGAAGCCCACCCATAGTTCAAAAACATCCCACAGAAAATTGACATCATTTTATATTAGTGGAAGAGCCACAAAGAGGATTAGGGGACTGGAGGCTGAAACATATGAAGAACGGTTGCAGGAATTTGGTATGTCTAGATTAATGAAAAGAAGGACTAGGGGTGACATGATAGCAGTTTTCCGATATTTGAGGGGCTGCCACAGAGAGGACGGGGTCAACCTACTGTCCAAAGCACCTGAAGGCAGAACAAGAAGCAATGGGTGGAAACTAATCAAGGAGATTAATCAAATAACTTAGCATTAAAGAGGAATTTCCCGACAGTGAGAACAATTAACCAATGGAACAGCTTGCCACCAGAAGTTGTGGTGCTTTCTATTCTATTCTATTCTATTCTATTCTATTCTATTCTATTCTATTCTATTCTATTCTATTCTATTCTATTCTATATTATTCTATATTATTATTATTATTATTATTATTATTATTATTATTATTATTATTATTATTATTATTATTATTATTATTATTATTATTATTATTATTATTATTATTATTATTATTATACAATTGTATCACAGCGGCCAGTTGTTTCGCCGGATTTGGCATTGATTACTAGTCGAGCCCCACCCAGGGGCCTAGGAAGTCGTAATGTATTTTCGAAGTATATGTGCAGAACCGAGCAGTGCGGCTTTCTGCATTTGACTGATGGTGATGTGGTCAATTTTGAGCTGCTTTAAATGTAATTCCAGTGCTTTTGGGACAGCACCCAGTGTTCCAATCACCACTGGAATTACCACTGCTGGTTTGTGCCATAATCGTTGGATTTCGATTTTTAAGTCCTGGTATTTTGCGATTTTTTCGTGTTCCTTTTCATCGACCTTGCTATCTCCTGGTATTGCAATGTCAATTATAGTTACCTTGTTGTTCTCGACCAGCGTGATGTCTGGTGTATTATGCGATTATTATTATTATTATTATTATTATTATTATTATTATTATTATTATTATTATTATTATTATTATTATTATTATTATTATTATTATTATTATTATTATTATTATTATTATTATTATTATTATTATTATTATTATTATTATTCTATTCTTGTTCTGACCCAGCCTTAGTAGAAGCAAGAAGCAGACGCCTTGTCACAAAAACCTCCTCTTTATTTTCCTCTTGTGAATTAATTGCATTCACCCACCGAAAAGTCCAGGCAAGAGTCCTTCAAGGAGTTTGCAGTAACAGACCTTATCAGTTCCTTGCAAGGAGGCCGTGAGCTCCCAGCGGAAAGGCTGCAAATTAAGTTCTGGCAAGCAGTCTTTGTGGCAGGAAACACAATGAGCAAAATCTTCAGAAATACGAACTGTTGTCTCCTACGACAGCCACTTCCTTTTCCTTCTATTTATTCCCCCAGCCAGGGAGGGGCTATTCAGCGTCCACGCGTGCTTTGCTTCCCGAGTCGACTCCTTGTGCTCCGTTGTTCTCCTAACTGCTCTGCGCATACGCGCATCTGGAACAGGCCCCAGCTGCTATTCCTCCTCACTTATCTCAGCCTCCAAAGGCGGAGAGCTGCCTCTCCGGTGGCTGGGAAATGTTGGACGGCCTTGGCTCCATCTCTGCATCCGATGCAGAGCATCCATCAGAGCCTTCCTCAGACTCCAGCACTGGCCCAAGTTCCTCCCCAACCTCCTAATCGTCTGAATCTGCCGCCAGCTCCACTGGCACCTGGCGGGCCACAACAATTCTATTCCATTCCCATTCCCATTCCCATTCCCAATTCTCCATTCCGTTCCATTCCATTCCATTCCATTCCATTCCATTCCATTCCATTCCATTCCATTCCATTCCATTCCATTCCATTCCATTCTATTCTATTCTATTCTATTCTATTCTATTCTATTCTATTCTATTCTATATTCTATTTTTCCAGGTCTGTCGTGACTTCGAAAGTCACTGATTGTATGTTGAGGATACATGAATACAAAATACTTGACTTACTGACCGCAACATTTTTGTTGCTAAACGACACAGTTGTTAAATGCATTTTGTCCCGTTGTGCGACCTTTCTTGCCACTGTTGTTAAGTGAATCACTGCCGTCGCTCAATTAGTCACACGGTTGTTAAGTGAATCGGGCTTCCCCATTGGTGTGTTGGCGGGACCCCATGACAGTACAACAGTCATAAATATGAATCGGTTGCCAAATACCTAAATTTTGACTACGGGGATGCTACAATGTTCGTAACTCTGAAAAACGGCCATAAGTCCCTTTTTTCTGCGCCGTTGTAACTTCGGTCACTAAATGAAACTGTTGTAACAGAGCGTGTCCAATTTTTCAACTTTCCATTTCCAAACGTCAGGGGTGATCAAAAGTTGTGACGTGTCTTGGTGATGCTAAAGATATTTTGGTTATTTTAACATAATGTAGATGTGCTTGGTAAGGAACTACATAAATATCATAACTTTTTAACATTTTGTTCGAAGGTGAGGACTACCTGTGTATATCTGGGCCCGAACTACAAATGCCGGCCTTGTGTTGGTCAAATCTTTGCTTCTTCTGAGTCAAGAGTTTTCTCCCTTCCCTGCTTTTCATCTTGCTAGAACTAGAACTCACCACCTCCTGGTAACTGGCCCAAAGACACCCAGCCAGCTTTCATACAAAGGAAGGACTAGAACTCACAGACTTGGTTTGTGGAGTAGGAGTAGGAGAACTGTGGGGTCCTTGGTGCTTTCTGAGCTTAGTTGTTTTCTTGCAGACATTTTACAACCCAACTAGGTAACATCATCAGTGCTAGAAGGGAGGGTGGTTTGCAGGGGGGTGGGGAGGAGGACTGTGGGGTCCTTGGTGCTCTCTGAGCTTGGTTGTTTTCTTGCAGACATTTCACAACCAACTAGGTAACATCATCAGTGCTAGAAGGGAATGGGGTTTGTGAGGAGGGGGAGATGGAGGAGGAGGACTGTGGGGTCCCTGGTGCTCTCTGAGGCTGGTGGTTATCTTGCAGACGTTTTATGACCCAACTAGGTAACATCATCAGTGCTAGAAGGGAGTGGGGTTTGTGAGGAGGATGAGATGGAGGAGGAGGACTGTGGGGTCTCTGGTGCTCTCTGAGGCTGGTGGTTATCTTGCAGACATTTTATGACCCAACTAGGTAACATCATCCGTGCTGGTGAGTGTGGGATTTATGGAGAGGAGGAGGAGGAGGAGGACTTTGTTCTGATCTAGGCTTCACAAAATCACGAAACAGACTCCTTGTCCCGACAAAACCCCTTTTTATTTGGCTATTGTGAATTCCTAGCATTCCCATCCAGCAAAGTCCCGGCAATAAGCCTTTCAAGGGTGAATTGCAACCACAGACCTTATCAGTCCTTGGAGAGTTGCCAGGCCGAGAGCTTCCAAGCGTAATGCCGTACAAGGAAATACTCGGCAAGGAGTCTCTGTGAGGCACGGACTCAGATAAGCAACTCTTCACAATAATAAACAAACTCATTGTCTCCTGCAAACACCACTCCCCTTTTGCTCCTTTTTATTCCCTATGGGAGGGGTCATTCAGCATCCCCTTGTACCTTTACTCCCAAGTCGACCTCTGTTCCTTAATTGTTCCCTTCTCCTGACAGCTCTGTGCATGCGCATATCGGGAACAGGCTCCAGCTGTTCTTCATCCCCACTTACTGTATCTCTGACTCCGAAGGTAGCTGATAACTGTCAGACAGCCCTGGCCCCCTCTCTGCCTCTGACGCAGAGCATTTGTCAGAGCCTTCCCCAGATTCCAGGACTGCCCCATGTTCCTCCCCAACCTCCTCACTGTCCGAGTCTGCCGCCAGCTCTGCTGGCCACTGGCGGGCCACAACAGACTTGGGTTCTTGGTGCTCTCTGAACTTGGCTGTTTTCTTGCAGACGTTTCATGACCCAACTAGGTAACATCCTCAGTGCTATCTATAGGGTTTGCTGTCTGTATCTGGGCCTGAACCATGACATTCTGGCCTTGTGTTGGCCAAACCTTTGCTTCTTCTGAGTCAAGAGTTTTTTTTCCCTTCCCTGCGGTCTGCCTTTCATGTTGCATTTCCCTGTCTCGTCTTCTTCAGATGTCAAAAAAATAAATAAACCGATTTGCGCTGAATTAGCAGCAGGGGGTCTCCTGCTATTGCCTTCCCTGCCTTCTCTCCACCGGAAATATTCTTTTTTTTTTTCCTTAACTCGTTATCTCACCCCTGCAGCACCAATACCGGGAGTGCCAGGAACTGCTCAGCCTCTATCAGAAATATCTCTCCGAGCAGCAGGAAAAACTCACCCATTCCCTTTCCGAGCTGGAGGCCGCTAAGCAGAAGGAGCACCAGGTGAGCCGCTCTTCCGCCAAACTCTCCCGTCGCTTGCGTTTGTTCGTTCCTCATATTTTCTTTTCTTTGTATCTCGCCTTTAATTATTTTCACAAACGACTCACGCCGGCAAATGTATCTGACAGCTACAGTACCTTGTGTGTTCCGCGCGACAATAATAGCAATAGCAATAGCACTTAGACTTATATACCGCTTCATAGTGCTTTACAGCCCTCTCTAAGCGGTTTACAGAGTTCAGCATATTGCCCCCAACAATCTGGGTCATCATTTTACCGACCTCAGAAGGATGGAAGGCTGAGTCAACCTTGAGCCTGGTGAGATTTGAACAGCTGAACTGCTGAACTAGCAGTCAGCTGAAGTAGATTGCAGTGCTGCACTTTAACCACTGCGCCACCTCAGCTCCATTGAGGTGGGTTGGGCTGAGAGAGAAGGACTGGCCCAAAGTCACCCAGTTGGCTTTCACTCCTAAAGTGGGACTAGAACTCATGGTCACCTGGTGATTGAAAGTCCCCCAGCTGGCTTTCATGGCTGAGGCAGAACTAGAACTCACTGTCTCCGGGTGATTGGGCCAGGATCACCCATCTGGCTTTCATAGCTAAGGCAGAACTAGAACTCACAGTCTCCTGGTGATTGACCTAAAGTCACCCTGCTGCCTTTCATGCCTAAGGGAGTACTAGAAGTCACCTGAATAGTGCAAATAGGTGTGGAATCTTCTTGGAACTGCTAAAAGCAGTGTGTTATAAACAGGAGATGAGGAAGAGCTGAGCAAATGTATAAATGAGCTACAGGGAATGAGGAAGAGGAATGAATACAGGACGCATACATAGGCAATGGCTCCCAGGAATTCGATTTAATTGCCTTGTGATGGCACATCCTTCTGAATTTCCTGAGATACGCAGGTTTGGCAATTCACCTTTAAGTCATCTCACTTTAAAAAGAAAGAGGAAGAGTAGAATAGAATGAAAAGTGAATCACTTTCTTTCATTGGAGTTTATGATAACCCATGGCTCTAAAATTATCTGACAGAAAAAAATATTAATATTTCTATTGAGCATTATTTTCTCTTGCTTGGCACATAGTCAGAATCTGAGTAATCTTTAAATTCATTTATTGTCTTCACTTTGTATCTTATGATGAGAGAAGGCAAATCTTGACTGGCCAACCAATTCCTCTCCCAAATATTTTGAACACATAGTTATTTTAAAATACCAAATTTCAGAGACTTCTTTTTATTTATTTATTTATTTATTTATTTATTTATTTGTTTGTTTGTGTTTGTGTGTGTGTAACATTTTTTGCTGATAAATGAAAATAAAGGGAGACTATTATGGATCTATTTCGAGCTTATTTTGCTCTCGTCAGATAGCCATACCCTTAGTGGGAATTGAACCTGGGCAGTCTGCTTGTAAGACAGGAGTTTAACCTCTAGGCCACAAGGTTCTATTCCCTATCAGCTATATATAATAACTAGTGCAATAAGTGAAAGATTTTATGAGATGTGTGAATTTACTCCATATATACCTAAATAAAGCAAAAGGAAAGTTATAGGCTTGTTACAATAATTATTGCAGAAAAAAATTATATTTAGGATTAGAAATAAGGCCAAAATTCAGAATCTAACCCTAGATATATCTATTTAAACAATGCAGGTGACAAAGATGTTGCCAGTCAGAATTTAGGTTCACATATTGTTCTAACTCTTGATTTGTTTATTAAAGAAACTAAGTTTTTCAAGCTTAATGTTAAGCCATAAACCACTCTTTATAAGGTATGATGTAAAATATACCAGTTCTGTGGGCGTGGCTTATTTTGTGGGTATGGCTTGAGGTCTTGTGTGTGTGGCTTCAGGTGGGCGTGGCTTGGTGGTCAGGTGACTCGGGTGTGCTTGGTGGTCAGGTGACCAGATGGGCGTGGTTTAAATCTGTTAAATGCATTTAACAGAGTTGGAAGAAGGGACCTTGCAAGGTCATCTAGTCCAACCCCCTGCCTAAGCAGCATTGCAAAAGCACACAAAATGGCCCCTGCCACAAGCATGAACCTCACAGAGCAACAAAGAGCTGGAAAAAATACTTTTACACTTTACACACACACACACACACACAACACAACTGGCTCACACACCATGCAAAAGCAACTGTACTGACTCACCATGCAAAAGGACACAAATAGTACCTGCAACAGATTTAACACATTTAACAGATTTAACAGAGTTGGAAGAAGGGACCTTGCATGGTCATCTAGTCCAACCGCCTGCCTAAGCAGCATTGCAAAAGCTTTAAATGGCTATGTCTAACAAAAAAAAAAATCCTAAAAAAAACCCCAAGGAAAAGAACCCCCAATTTACTATTTTTTTAAAGCAAAAAAAAAAAGTTACCCAATTGAAGGAACAAGGCGTCCAGGTGAAGCGAGTACCTGTGCCCATGTGGCAAAGGGGAACAACTTATATAGGCCATGGGTGGGGTGGGTAGGCCGGAAGCGCCGAGCCGAGTGGCGGGAAAAGCAGCCTTTTTTTTTTTTAAAAAAAGGAAAAGCGGCGAGCGGGAAGAGCGGTGAGTGGGCGATTGGGTGGACATGGGTGGTGGGGGCACGGGGACCGGACCAGTTCGGGGGTGTGGCCAGCCAGCCATCACTACCAGTGCAACGAACCACCAGCGCCAGCCCCCACCAGTGCGCTTAGCGCCGGTGCGGGTGGGCGGACCCGCCGGTCGCCACTACCAGTTCACCTGAACTGCTCCGAACCGGCTGAATACCACCTCTCTATATAATATACATACTGTGTATGTATGGTGCAAATGAGTGTGGAGCCTCCTTGGAACTACCGAAAGGACTGTATTGTGGAGCTGTGCTTTCTGCCTATGTCCAAGAAGACTCCACACCCATTTGCACCATTCAGGTGACCCTGAGGACTACAGATAAACCTCCAAGTGGCCTCAGTGACCCTCCAAAAGGATGCAAATGACCAGCTGTCTGCAAGGAGTATAAAAGAAAAAAAGCAAAATCCAGTTGCCTCTTGTAAAAAGCATGACAAACCAGGACCCAGAAGTGCTCTTCATATCGGTTCTGACCTTAAAAGAAACCCGGGCAAGAACCCCATATACTGTAGATATTTTAATAAGATTTCTTTGAAGCTCCTGCTTGGTCTCTGCTTCATGGTTCTCCGAGATATGGAAGGGCTGAGATGAAACGGCCTAAGAACCAGTCTATTGCCTCCGTCTCAACTTTTCTCTTGGTATGAGTTCCCGAGCTTTACCAGGGGGGAAAAATGGTGCCAAAATGATTTAAAGCAGAGCTCTTGTGGAGTCAATAATCAGTAACTGGAACGTGAGTCTTTTTTCTTCTTCTTCTTTTCTATTTTTTTTTGTATGTGCTGTCCGAGATAAAGTTAATTCCATTTGAAAAGATACTTAAGGTGACACGAATTGAATTTGTTAGGTCTCTGACCATAACTGATTGGATAGATAATATATGTCTAGTTTTTAACAGCTATAAGTCTGTTTAGCTTAGGTGTTGCAGACTGCCACAAGAGGGAGCTAGAGTTCACAGCTTATTTCTATGGGAGTCCCTCTCTGTTTGTCTTTGGTCTCTGCTACTCAGAGTGTGTGTTCTCTGCTACTCATTAGAGCAAGGCCTAGAGTATGTATGCTCTGCATTTCTCTCTGTGTTGTAGTTATGTATTATAGCTGAAATGTATTTGTACTGGATAATACTTGGATTGTCATTATGACTATTAAGTGTATGACTTTGGACTGTTTATAGGAACATGCTATTTCTTAAAGTAAACTTTAATTCAAGTTAGTGTATCTGTGTGTGGCTGAGTACTTATTCACAACTGATCTCAATCTAAACGTTTCTGTATGCACAACCTTGGTAACACAAGGAATACTCTGCTAATACATTAACACTGGTTATGGGCCCAGAGAGATATTGAGAGTTAGTGTGAATATTCAGTTTCATACTCAGACAGCTAACTTGTGGTTTACTGTTAAATTAACAATGGCACAAGAACAGTCAACTAGCTTATCCCTGATAACCAGGTTAGATGGAACTAACTATGTTTCCTGGTCTATGAAGTGCAGCTTACTTTTGCGTAAAGAAGGATTATGGACTGTGGTTAATAATCCACCTGATATAACAGCTTGGGATCCAACAAATGATGAAGATAAGAAGAAAATAGCTGACTTTAACCGGGATAATGAAAAGGCTCTTAGTATTATTGGACTGACACTGAGTGATCAGCAACTGGTCCATATTCATGGTGAAGATTCTGCTGCCAAGTGTTGGAGTACCTTAAAGAGACTTTATGTTCGTGATAGTGTTGGTGCGCACATACACCTTACACGTAAGCTGTTCAGAGCCCGTTTGTTAAAAGGCGGTGACATGTTAGCTCATTTGGAGTTTATGAAGAGAACATTACAAGAGCTACATGAAAAAGAACTGATTTTTTCAGAGTTGCATCAAGTTTATATTATTCTTTCTTCTTTGGATGACTCTTATGATGATTATGTGTCTTCACTGGAAGTTTTGACCAGAGATGAACTGACATTGACTGGCATAATAGGAAGACTGTTAGAAGAGTTTAGAAGAAGGCAAGATAGAAAACAGCTGAGAGAGAAACCACCACAGGAAGAAAAACGGTCTTCAACTGCCTATATTGTTAGGAAATGTTATTCTTGTGGGGCTAAGGGTCATATAGCCAGATTCTGTAAAATGGGTAAAAGGCAGAATGCTAGTAATATGCAGAGAGCTTATAATGATGTTAGTGTAGCTATATCAAGTACAAATAAAAATGTAAGCCATGATATCTGGATAATAGACAGTGGAGCATCTCAGTGTATAACTAAAAGTAAAGAGAGATTTGTTAATATGACTAAAAGTAACCAGCATGTATCATTAGCAAATGGCTGGAAATTGAAAGTATCTGGAGAAGGTAATGCATATTGTTCATGTATTAATGAAAATTTACCAATGTTATATGTACCTAACCTTATATATAACTTACTATCTGTGAGAGAATTGGTAAAAGCAGGGTTTGTGGTAACTTTTCAGGGAGATAAATGTTTAATTGAAAAACAAGGTAAAAGAGTTACTGCAAGGTTGCATGATGGCTTATACATTATCCATGATAGTCCATTAAATAAGGCCAATTCAGTTTATGAAAATAGAAAGCCTCATGACGAATGTATTCATTTGCTCCATAGACGTATGGGACATTTAAATTTCAAAATTTTAAAGAAAACTGTTGAGTTATCTAATGGTATAAAATTAAAACCTTGTACAAGATATTTAAATTGTAATGCTTGCAATCAGGAAAAGAGCAAGGTAATTCCTGCAAACAGGTTAAATGGATTTAAAACCAAGGAACCATTAGAGGTTGTATTTGCTGATCTCATTGGCCCTAAGAAACCCAGTTTAGGTGGAGCCTGTTATATATTGAGCATAGTTGATCATTTTTCTAGATATGGTTTCTGTTATCTGATGAAAACAAAAACAGAAACATATCAGCATTTTGTAAACTGGTTAAGGTTTGTTGAACGAAAAATGAAAAAGAAACTGGTTAGTTTAGTAACAGATAATGGTACTGAGTTTACCAATAAGAGATTTGAAGATATGCTAAAGAGAGCTGGTATTGAACATAAGCGTTCTGCTCCTTTTCGGCCACAACATAATGCGCATATTGAACGTAGAGGTCAGACATTACAGGCTATGTCTAGAACCATGATTTCAGATTCTGGTTTACCAGAAAGACTCTGGGGTGAAGCTATAATGTGTGCTAACCATGTTTTGAACAATGTAGTGAATGCAACAACTGGTGAATTGCCATTTACCCATTGGTATGGTAGGAAACCAAATCTTAGTTATTTGCATACATTTGGTGCACCAGCATGGGTGCATATTCCCACACAAGTAAGGCGAAAGGGACAACACAGAGCACGGAAATTATGTTTTGTAGGGTATGAATCTAATCATAGATCATTTAGATTCTGGGAGCCAGGTACTACTAGAGTATATTGTAGTGCAAGTGCTAAATTCCTTGAGCATGTTGGATGGAGTAAACTGGAACAGGAATACAAGGAACAAGATAGTATTGTTGTTGAGGATCCATTGTTTCCTGATGATTCTGATAAGAGAAGTACTGATAATAGGATAGTGAAAGAATCCTCAATAGAGAAACCATCTATGGATGATGTAGAAGATACTTCGATAGGGGAGGAAAAGGAAGAGGAAATTCCAACAACTTGTACTAAATTGCCTAGGAGGTCGACTAGGGAGAGACGTCCACCTGATAGATATCAGGCAAGTATTGTATGCCAGATTAATGTGGAACCGTCTAATTATAACGAACTTAAGCTGTATCCAACAAAGGAACAGGTATCTTGGCAGGAAGCTATGAATAAGGAATTAAAATCTTTAAAGGATCTTGAGGTATATGAAGATGTAAAGTTACCACCAGGTGAGCGTGCAATAGGTTGCAGATGGGTGTATAAATTAAAGACTGGTGTGGATGGCACTGTTACCCATAAAGCAAGATTAGTTGCTCAGGGGTTTGCTCAATCAGATAAGGATTATGATGAGGTATTTGCACCTAGTCTGAGAGCAAATACATTGAGAGGAGCATTAGTTTGGGCAGCTAAAAATAAATGCATAATTAATCATGTAGATGTCGAAACTGCATATCTACATGCACCTTTACAACATACCATTTATATGAGAAAGCCATTAGGTTTAAAAGATGATGGAAAAAATGATTATTGGAAATTAAAGAAAAGTCTTTATGGTTTAAAGCAATCAGGTTATGAATGGAATAAATGCATTGTAAAAGAATTAGTTTCCATGGATTTTAAAGCTGGTATAGCTGATCCTTGTTTATTTAGGAGAGAGAAAGATGGTTTGATTTCTCTGTTGCTATTATTTACAGATGATATAGCGATTATAACAAAGACTGAACAAGAAGCAAATGATATTGTTTCTGAATTACAAAGAAAGTTCAAGATTAGAAATTTAGGAGAAATTAAACATTATTTGGGTCTTGATATAATGAAGACAAATAGAGGATTCAAAATTTCGCAAGCTAAGAAGATTAGCCAATTGTTAAAAAGATACAACCTGGAGAATTGTAAAACTGCTAAGACACCAATGGATCAGGGATTTACAAATAGTGATACTAAATGTCCTGTGTTTGATAAGGAGATATATCAGTCTCTAATTGGTAGTCTCTCATATTTGAGTAATTGGTCTAGACCAGATATATCTTACAGCGTAAATCAACTGGCTAGATATAATGCTGAACCAAATGAAAGGCATTGGCAAGCAGCTAAACGAATACTTAGATACCTAAAGCACACAATACATTATTCTTTATATTTAGAACCAAGAAATGAATTAATGTTAACTGCATATGCTGATGCAAGTTTTGCTACTGATGCAATGACTCGCAAATCAACATCAGGTATAGTGGTAATGTTGGGTAATGCTTTAATAGGGTGGAAATCTATTAGGCAACAACATATTAGTTTATCCACTATGGAAGCAGAATTCTCGAGTTTATCATTAATGTGTACAGAATTGGTGTATTATAAACAATTGTTAAAGGATATAGGAATTACTGTACAGGAGCCATTTATTGTGTATGAAGACAATCAATCTGCCATTAGTATGGCTAATAGTTTAGCTGTGAAAACAAGGTCGAAACATACTGATTTGAGATATCTGAATGTTAGACAATGTGTTCAAAATAAAATGGTTAAGTTGGAATACTGCATGACTGAACAGAATATTGCAGATCATTTTACTAAAGCGCAAGGTGCAATTAAACACAAAGAGTGTTGTGAAAACTATGGTTTAAAGATGTAAGGTATTATATATTGATCTACCCAAAGGGGAGAATGTTAGGTCTCTGACCATAACTGTTTGGATAGATAATATATGTCTAGTTTTTAACAGCTATAAGTCTGTTTAGCTTAGGTGTTGCAGACTGCCACAAGAGGGAGCTAGAGTTCACAGCTTATTTCTATGGGAGTCCCTCTCTGTTTGTCTTTGGTCTCTGCTACTCAGAGTTTAGTCTCTGCTACTCATTAGAGCAAGGCCTAGAGTATGTATGCTCTGCATTTCTCTCTGTGTTGTAGTTATGTATTATAGCTAAAATGTATTTGTACTTGATAGTACTTGGATTGTTATTATGACTATTAAGTGTATGACTGTGGACTGTTTATAGGAAAATGCTATTTCTCAAAGTAAACTTTTAACTCAAGTTAGTGTATCTGTGTGTGGCTGAGTACTTATTCACAACTGATCTCAATCTTAACGTTTCTGTATGCACAACCTTGGTAAAACAAGGAATACTCTGCTAATACATTAACAGAATTATTCAAACCTTCTTTCTCAGCATTAACTCTAGGTTAATATCTCATGATGCCTCCGCTTTCATTACTGGAGTTTTTAAGGACATAACTTTTTATAATAAATTCAATACCGAGAAGCCGGGCTGAAATTGGTTTACTTTCTAGCCAGCCATAAAAAGAAAATGCGGTATTAATTGTAAAAGCGAATATTAAAACGGTCACCGAACTTGACTCAGACAGATGTGGAAATAGCCCTTCTGACCGGGGTGGGCCGAGCCACGCATTTCTGCTCTTCTTTGAATGTTAAAAATGTGAAACTATAGTTTTAAAGGGCTTCCATCAAGAAGAATTTGAGACCGGTTTTTCAGCTGCTCTGCTGTGACCTTCCTTGGCTCTCTTGTTTGGAGAAGTCTACAGATGTTTAGAAAAATCACCTCCGATCCAGGTAATTTCCTTGGACCAGGGGTGAGTTGCTCACTTTCCCAGACCGGTGCGCTGCTCCGCGTTTCTTCATGCTTTATCACACACGCGCGGCTACACGTGTGCGCCCCCTCGCACAATTTTGCTTCTGCGCATGCGCGGAAGCAAAATCTCGCCAAAATCTCGCGAGGGGATGCGCACGCAAGAGAGATTTCGGCGCGATTTTACTTCCACGCATGCGCAGAAGCAAAATTTCACCGAAATCTCTCTCTCTCGTGCGTCCCCTCGTGAGATTTCGGCACGATTTTGCTTCCGCGCATGCGCAGAAGCAAAATCGCCCAAAAATTCAAAAGAAAAAAGATGGCGACGCGCACGACTGCCCGGTGGAGACGGTACCGGAGCAGTCGCGTGCAAATTGGGTTAGCGGCGGGTCCCTACCAGAGCTACGACCTGGACCGCACTGGTAGGAACCCACCCCTGTCTTGGACCTAATTATAAAGTTAAGTTATCGTCCCCAATGAGTGGAAAAATTCACTTGGTTTGGACGGACATGGAGGAGATAACTTTTGGAGAAACGATGACAACGATGGTTTATATTCCAGGATGACCTTCTGTAGATGGTCTTCCTGCCTTAGGCATCAAAACTATCTGGGTGACTTGTGGACTTCAACTCCCAGAATTCCTCAGCCAACCATTATCAATCCTTCCAGCCCTGAGTCACGGTGGCTGGGGAATTCTGGGAGTTGAAGTCCACGACTCTTGAAAATTACTAAGTTTGGAGACCTCCTACTCGAAAGCAGAGTTTCCCCAACCACAGCAGGTTTAAGACTAGTGGGCTTTGGCTTCCAGAATTCCTCAGCCAGCCATGGCAACCCCACTCCCTTCTGGAGCTGACTCACGCTGGCTGGGGAATTCTGGGAGTTGAAGTCCACAGGTTTTAAAAGTTGCCAAGTTTGGAGATCCCCTGCTCTGGAGGGAGAAGAAGATTCTCAGACTGCTCCAAGATGGAAGCAGAGGCACAATTCTGACCAGGTTGGTTTTTTTCTGAGAATGGGTGAACACAACGGGTGCTTTGGTCTTTTGGTTGGCCTAAGGTCACTGCCGTTGTAGCCCTGATTCAGCCTTTTATGTTGACTGTGAACATGGCCTTAAAAGAAGAAAGAGCTAACGAGACAGTTTCCTGTCCCAACTTGGGGACCCAAAATGCAACAACCTTGCAGTTAAGGCAAAGGCCAGAGATGGTGAGTTCTAGTCCTGCCCTAGGCATGAAAGCCAGCTGGATTGTTAAGGGGGGCAATCCCCCGTGGAGGTCGATGGATCTTTGCTTCTTTTCGAAGTCATTCTCATTAGAAAATAAAACCGAGATTCAAATCTAATTAACAAAATATTTATTTCAGTAGAAAAGTAATAAAAAGAATTCCTTAATAAACTACGTCTTATCGGCTAATGAAAAAGTCATGTCTGCCTTCGGCAGAAATGGAGGAAGAGAAGGAGGGAGTTGACTCCTGGAATACAGGCATGCGTAGTAAAACATATCACATGTCTGCTTCACCATAAATACAAGAAACAGTAGAAAACATAGAGATGCACAAACTGACAATATTCACATCGTGACATGGATGACTTTGGGACACTCACCAGAAGATGGTGAGTTCTAGTCCTACCGTAGGCATGAAAGCTGAATAGGTGACTTTGAGCCAATCACCAGGTGATGGTGAGTTCTAGTCCCATCTTAGGCATGAAAGCTGAATAGGTGACTTTGGGGCAATCACCAGGAGATGGTGAGTTCTAGTCCTGCCTTAGGCGTGGAAACTAACTGGGTGACTTTGTGCCAATCACCAGGAGATGGTGAATTCTAGTCCCGCCTTAGGTGTGGAAACTATCTGGGTGACTTTGTGCCAATCACCAGGAGATGGTGAGTTCTAGTCCCGCCTTAGGCGTGGAAACTATCTGGGTGACTTTGTGCCAATCACCAGGAGATGGTGAGTTCTAGTCCCGCCTTAGGCGTGGAAACTATCTGAATGACTTTAGGCCAATCACCAGGAGATGGTGAATCCTAGTCCCGCCTTAGGTGTGGAAATGATTTGGGTGTCTTTAGGCCAATCACCAGGAGATGGTGAGTTCTAGTCTCGCCTTAAGCGTGGAACTTTCTGGGTGACTTTGTGCCAATCTCCAGGAGATGGTGAATTCTAGTCCTGCCTTAGGAGGAAGATTAGACATATTCACCGCCTTGAGTGGTTTATAAAAACAATAAGGCAGGATAGAAATAAATAGATAAAGGTCCTCCTATGAAGGCTCCAAGGATGCTCTTTGGAAGCTCATTGTCGAACAGGTCAATTTATCTTACCCTGTCATGTCTATGGAGATTCTCCGTCATCCAAGTCATGGTTGTCCCAAGAGGCAGTTGGACTTTCTGGTTTTTCTTTGAAGACCTTTCACTTCTCATCCAAGAAGATTCTTCGGCTCTGAGTTCTTCAGCTCTGAGCCGAAGAAGCTTGGTTGAGAAGCGAAATGTTTTCAAGGAAAATCCAGAAAGTCCTGTTGCCTCTTGAAAAAAAGCACCTTTTGGGACTTACCCCGTTGTTAAGGAGTTATTGTGCTGTTGAGTGCATACACAGCGAAATAGTGATTGTGGTTGTGGTGTTGCAGTTTGATATGAATGCTATTCAATCAATAAACAGATACGTTTAGTATTTACAAATAGTTTACTTAAAGTAATAGCAAAGTTCAAATAGGAAGTCCAAGTCATACACAGTCAATGCGAAGAATCTTCTTCTTGCCTATATTTGTTTTAACTAACAAACATTACAGCTAACAATCAATTCTACACTATCACAGATAGTTACTCTTTTCACAGCAGCTCTTCACAGCAATTTCACACAGTCACAAAGTCAATTACTCATCAGTGAAGCAGCAGAGAGTCAGCACTCAGGAACACACCTTCAAATACACACACAGACAGCAGACATTAATCACCATTCTGAGCATGCTCTCTTGCTTCCTTATATAGTAATCAGCCTGCAAGCATTTAAAGCAATACACATATAACATTGATTTGTGGCTTGTTCATATATTAGCAAACCCAATCGTTTGAACAGGGTTCTAACACCCGTCACCCAAAACGATAATGAGGAATATAATTTATGCAGATTTCAGCCTGTTGAAGTTTCCTAAGTGGCTAAAGTGATACAACAGGGACTTAAAAGGCAAGAGTTTAACACAGCCAAAACCCTGGTCAAGGGAGTAGGCATGCACGTAGGAGTATTATATGTACCTGTGTAACTGTCCATCTAAAAGTGAGACCTAAGAAGAACCTTACTAAATATCTCTTGGGTGAAGACCGTGCGGTCCTAACGTTCTCAGGCCCAAGTCCCGTTCATGGTCTCCATTGCTGGCGCGAGGCAGCGCAGGACGATGGGTGATGAATGGCGTGGGCAGGCAGCTTCCTTTCGAAGGTAGCTTTTCAAAATATAAATTAGCCTTCGGAGCATTTATCATTTGCAATAGCAGCTTTATAAATTATACACTGTGAATTTATAGCCCAAACGTTTCTCTCCTAGCTTTAGCGCAGGATCCAAGAGAATGAGAAAGGGGATTATTTTATTGTGGGGGACACCACAATGGAAGAAGGGGGACTCACATCTCCTGTCTCATTCTAGCTGAGCTGCAAGGAGTGTTTCCCTAGTCCTCGACATACAACCATTCGTTTAGTGACCGTTCGGATTTACAGTGTCACCAAATATGAGCCAGCCATGCGCTGCAGCGGCCAAAAAAGCCAACGCTGTCCCAGGGTTCATCAACACAGGGACAGAATCAAGATCACGCGAAGTGTTAATACCACTTTATAATGCCTTGGTAAGGCCACACTTGGAAGACTGCATTCAGTTTTGGTCACCACGATGTAAAAAAGATGTGGAGACTCTGGAAAGAGTGCAGAGAAGAGCAATGAAGATGATTAGGGGACTGGAGGCTGAAACATATGAAGAACGGTTGCAGGAACTGGGTATGTCTAGTTTAATGAAAAGAAGGACTAGGGGTGACATGATAGCAGTGTTCCAATATCTCAGGGGTTGCCACAAAGAAGAGGGGGGGAGGTCAAGCTATTCTCCAAAGCACCTGAAGGCAGGACAAGAAACAATGGGTGGAAACTAATCAAGGAGAGAAGCAACCTAGAACTCAGGAGAAATTTCCTGACAGTTAGGACAATTAACCGGTAGAACAATTTGCCTCCAGAAGTTGTAAATGCTCCAAACACTGGAAGTTTTTAAGAAGAGACTGGACAGTCACTTGTCTGAAATGATATGGAGGTTGGATTAGAAGACCTCCAAGGTTTCTTCTAGCTCTATTATTCTATGTTCTCCATGGGCTCAGCTTGAACAGACTTAGGACTCAAGCTCTTCTCCAAAGCACCTGAAGGCAGGACAAGAAGCAACGGGTGGAAACTAAACAAGGAGAGAAGCTACTTAGAAATAAAGAGAAATTTCCTGACGGTTAGAACAATTAACCAGTGGAACAGCTTGCCTCCAGAACTTGTGAATGTTCCAACACTGGAAGTTTTTAAGAAGATATTGGATAACCATTTGTCTGAAGTGGTGTAGGGTTTCCTGCCTAAGCAGGGTGTTTGACTAGAACCGTGATGGTGAACCTATGGCACGCGTTGCTGGCTGTGGAATTCTGGGAGTTGAAGTCCACACATCTTCAAACTGCCAAGGTTGAGAAACACTGTCTTAGGCGTTCGACCCCCAAAGGGGTCGCGACCCAGAGGTTGAGAACCACTGCCCTAGACGTTGCAACTTCATGTACCAGCTGCACTTAATAACCTTCTGACATCTTCCTCCCATCCTTGAAGTCTGCGTAGTCTCGTATTTCCCTGGCTTTAACAACTCCACGTAGACCGAAAGGATAATACGGACGGAACTGACTGAGCTAATTAGAGCCTGATTTGTCTGGAACATGACAAACATACTCTTGACACAAATGGGATATATTTATGCTCATCCTTCCCTATTAACTACCTGCGAGTGGATCTCTGGCGTGCAAGGAGCAGGGGAGGCTGACAAGAGCAGACAAGGGAACGGCCGTCCCAGGCGTTTTCAAAGTTTAGTCAACGGAGGCATTTATTTCAGATAGCCGGGATTTATTTAACCCTTCCAATCTGACCCGTTGTCTCTACCTTGTTTTGACGGATGGAAACCCTCGAGGCTTCCAAGCTGTCACTTTTGAAGGGTCCTTAAATAAATGGTGGTAAGTCCAGGACTGCCTGGTTATGAAAAGAAGCAAAAATATTCTGGGGCTGACCCTGGAGGGATAAAAAATACAACTTTTGCATGTGCCGATAACTGTGACAGGACGCTTCCTTCCTCATTTCTGTTTTATGTGTCCAAAAGATATAAACAAGGGTAGGGAGAGCCTTCCACAGATTAGCAGGTGATTATTAAACTAGGCAGCCCTGAATTCAACTCCTGGTAGATGCCTTGGGTGTCAGGAAAAGAGTATTTTGGAGAAATACTCCTTTACAGCCTGAGAACTTAGAGTGCAGGTCCCTCCTGAGTCTCTCGCTTTGCCCCTTATGCAGCTGTGGGCTATGTGGTCTCTTATCTGACTGTTCCCCTGGCAGGATCCCTTCACACTGTTTCTCTCTCTCTCTCTCTCTCTCTCTCTCTCTCTCTCTCTCTCTCTCTCTCTCTCTCTCTCCCTCCCTCCCTCCCTCCCTCCCTCCCTCCCTCTCTCTCTCTCTCTCTCTCTCTCTCACACACACACACACACACACACACACACACACACACACACACACACACACACACGTGTATAACCTACATACATTAAAGGTAAAGGTTCCCCTCACACATATGTGCTAGTCGTTCCTGACTCTAGGGGACAGTGCTCATCTCCGTTTCTAAGCCGGAGAGCCAGCGCTGTCCGAAGACGTCTCCGTGGTCATGTGGCCGGCATGACTAAACGCCGAAGGTGCACAGAAGGCTGCTGAGATAGCGCAGTGGTTAAAAGCAGCATTGCGACCTTCAGCTGATTGCTAGTTTAGCAGTTCAGCTGTTCAAATCTCACTAGGCTCAAGGTTGACTCAGCCTTCCATCCTTCCGAGGTGGGTAAAATGAGGACCCAGATTGTTGGGGGCAATATGCTGAACTCTGTAAACCGCTTAGAGAGTGCTGTAAAGCACTATGAAGCGGTATATAAGTAAAGTGCTATTACCTTCCCACCAAAGGTGGTCCCTATTTTTCTACTTGCATTTTTACGTGCTTTCGAACTGCTAGGTTGGCAGAAGCTGGGACAAGTAACGGGAACTCACTCCGTTACGCGGCGCTAGGGATTCGAACCGCCAAACTGCCGACCTTTCTGATCGACAAGCTCAGCGTCTTAGCCACTGAGCCACCGCTGGCTGGCTGGCTGGCTGGATGTAATGTATGATACACACACACACACACACACACACACACACACACACACACACACACACACACACACACACATTCTTACAGTACATACTTGTATTTATGTACAGTATGTATCATCCTTTTAACCATTGTCTCTCCACTGCAGGATGAAAGCTTCCTCCACATATTTCTAACCCATGCGGTCCTGAGCTTTCTTTTGTCAATTGGGCTCGCTGTACTTGCTGATGTGGTCGCTCCATCTTGTTTGAGGTCTTTTTCGTGGATGCTTTTGATAGAGAGGGGTCCATTCTATGACTGCCTTGGCCCACCTGCCCATTTCCATTTCAATTCTTTTATTCTTTTGATGGCATTGTATATTTGCATTTCTTGTACATATCACGTTTATATTTTCTCTCTCTCTCTCTCTCTCTCTCTCTCTCTCATCTATCTATCATCTCTCTCTCTCTCTCCCTTCCTTCCTTCCTTCCTTCCTTCCTTCCTTCCTTCCTTCCTTCCTTCCTTCCTTCCTTCCTACCTACCTACCTACCTACCTACCTACCCACCCACCCACCCACCCACCCACCCACCCACCCATCCATCCATCCATCCATCCATCCATCCATCCATCCATCCATCCATCCATCCATCCATCCATCCATCCATCCATCCATCTATCTATCTATCTATCTATCTATCTATCTATCTATCTATCTATCTATCTATCTATTAGTGATATTTATATACCGCCTCATAGTGCAAGGACTCTCTAAGTGGTTTACACCATTAAGCAATGTATATATTTACATTGCCCCCAACAATCTGGGTCCTCATTTTACCTACCTCGGAAGGATGGAAGGCTGAGTCAACCCTGAGCCGGTGAGATTTGAACAGCTGAACTCAAATGATCAGTCACCTAAAGTAGCCTGCAGTACTGCTCTTTAACCGCTGCGCCACCTCGGCTCTATCTATCTATCTATCTATCTATCTATCTATCTATCTATCTATCTATCTATCATCCTTCCTTCCTTCCTTCCTTCCTTCCTTCCTTCCTTCCTTCCTTCCTTCCTTCCTTCCTTCCTTCCTTCCTTCCTTCCTTCCTTCCTTCCTTCCTTCCTTCCTTCCTTCCTTCCCACCCACCCACCTACCTACCTATCTATCTCTATCCTATACTTTATATGTACAAGAAACGATGCCATCAAGAGAGTAAAAGAACTTTTTATTGGACTTTTTAAATGTTTGGAAACGACATATTTATACAAGCAAATGCCGGCGGAGGCAAATAAGCTGGAAAAAAACTCCCGGAGGTGGCCTATAATGCATCCTTTTTTTTTTTTTAAGCTTTGCACGATAGCCTGTTCAAAAGCACAGCTGGCCACAATAAACCTGGTTTCCTTTTTTCTTTTCGGGTAATTTACTGCCCTCCTGACCTATATAAACATCAACCGCTTTGGCACCGCGTGAGCAGTCTAAATACATGCTCGGAGGCGCTGGTGCGGGTTTTAAATATTGCATGTGCGAAAGGTTTTCTAAGCAGGTCCTTTGGAAGTGGAAAACATTATATTTCCATCAGCAGCGGCAGCTTCGGCCCCGGGAAATTTGTGATCTTGAGGATTGTGCGGGAAGTTCTGGTTTTTGTTTCGAAGGAGGAACCCAGCGAGCTGGAATTTGCCCCCCCTTTTTTTACAGGATTGACTCAATTAAAACTTCCTAGACTGGATCTCTTTGGTTGATCCCAACAACTGAGCCATTGTTCAAATTGTCTTCTGTGTGCCGGCAGCAGATTGTGTAATTGCGGGCTCGGTTGAGTTTCCTGCAGACGTTTCACGACCCAGCTAGATAACATCATCAGTGTTAGAAGGGAGCGGGGTTTCCTGTTTGCGTGTTAGTGGCTTGGCTGGTAACTGTTGGTGGGGAATGGTCTTGGTAGTTCCTTGATTAGGCTGTGGTTAATTGTTAGTGTTAGAACCCGGTTCAAACGATTGGGTGTGTTAATATATGATTAAGCCACAAATCATTGTTATGTGTATATTGCTTTAAATGCATTGTGGATGATTACTATATAAGCAAGCAAGAGAGCATGCTCAATGTGGTTGGTGGTTGATGGTTGATGGTTTGTGGTTGGTGGTTGTGTTTGATGGTGTGTTCCGGATTGAAGATTCTCTGTGCTGCTTTACTGATGAGTAGATTACTTTATGACTGTGTGGAATTGCTGTGAAAAGAAGAGTAACTATCTGTGATAGTATAGAATTGAGTGATAGCTGTAATCTTTGTGAGTTAAAACAAAGATAGGCAAGAAGAAGAAACTTTGCATTGACTGAATAACTGTGTATGACTTGGACTTCCTATTTAACTTTGCTACTATTCAAGTAAATATTTTGTACATATTAAAGATATTCTGTTTATTGACTGAATAGCATTCATATCAAACTGCAACACCATTACTACAACACATTTCGCTGTGTATGTGCTTAACAGCACAATAACTCCTTAATAGTTAGTTTGTGAGATTTATATTCCTTGCAGTCATCTGGTCATTAGTACTTCCACTGAGAGTCGTTGAGGCCACTTGGAGGTTCATCTGTGCCCTCGAGGTCACCTCAATAGTGCAAATGGGTGTGGAGCCTTCTCGGAAATGCTGAAAGGACGGTAAGTATTCAGGTGAGTCTAAGGACATAGGTAAATCTCCAAGAGGCCTCAACGACTCTCAGAAAGAGCGCTAACAACCAGAGGACTGCAAAGAATAGAAATCCTTCCGTTCTCCACAACAAAACCAGTTGGTACCTTTCATCAGAATGGTAGAAGGAAGATGGATGAGAGAGAGAGAGAGAGAGAGAGAGAGAGAGAGAGAGAGAGAGAGAGAGAGAGAGAGAGAGAGAGAGAGAGAGAGAGAGGACAGATATATACAGAGGGGATAGACAGACAGACAGACAGACAATAGGAAGGGAGGAAGATGGATGATAGATATAGATAGATAATGATGAAGATAGATAATGATGAAGATAGATAGATAGATAGATAGATAGATAGATAGATAGATAGATAGATAGATAGATAGATAGATAAAAAAGATAGATAGATAGATAGATAATAGAAAGGAAGAAAGGAAGATGGATGATATAAGATAGATAGATAGATAGATAGATAGATAGATAGATAGATAGATAGATAGATAGATAGATAGATAGATAGATAGATGATAGACAGATGATAGACAGACAGACAGACAGACAGACAGACAGACAGAGACAGATAGTAGGAAGTAAGTAAGGAAGGAAGATGGATGATAGATAGATAGATAGACAGACAGACAGACAGACAGACAGACAGACAGACAGACAGAGACAGATAGTTGGAAGTAAGGAAGGAAGATGGATGATAGATAGATAGATTAGATAGATAGATAGATAGATAGATAGATAGATAGATAGATAGATAGATAGATAGATAGATAGATAGATAATAGGAAGGAAGGAAGATGGATGATAGATAGATAATAGGAAGGAAGGAAGATGGATGATAGATCGATCGATAGATGATAGATGATAGATAGATAGATAGATAGATAGATAGATAGATAGATAGATAGATAGATAGATAGATAGATAGATAGTAGGAAGGTAGATAGATAGATGGATGGGCAGACAGACAGACAGTCAGACAGATAAGTATTAATAGAATAGAATATGTGGGATTGGTTGCTCTCTTGCAGAGGAATTGAATTGGATCCAGACAAGCCTTTGATGTCTGAAGAATAGAATAGAATAGAATAGAATTCTTTATTGGCCAAGTGTGATTGGACACACAAGAAATTTGTCTTTGGTGCATAGGCCAGTGATGGCGAACCTATGGCACGGGTGCCACAGGTGGCACGCGGAGCCATATCTGCCGGCACACGAGCCTTTGCCTAGCTCAGCTCCAGCACGCATGTGCGCGCCGGCCAGCTGATTTTTGGCTCGCACGGAGGATCTGGGAGGGCGTTTTCAGCTTCCAGAGGGCCTCCGGGGGGACTGGGGAGGGTGTTTTTGCCCTCCCCAGGCTCCAGGGAACCCTCTGGAGCCTGGGGAGGATGAAAAATGGGCCTACCGGGCCCACCAGAAGTTGGGAAATGGGCCATTTCCGGCCTCCAGAGGGCCTCCGGGGGAGCGGGGGAGGCCGTTTTCGCCCTCCCCAGGCATTGAATTATGGATGTGGGCGCTCGCGCATGTGCGATAGCATGCGCGCATGCACTTTCGGCACCCAAGGGAAAAAAGGTTCGCCATCACTGGCATAGGCTCTCAGTGTACATAGAAGAAAAGATATATTTGTCAAGAATGGTTGTCATAGGGTTCAAGTAAGCAATCAGGAAACAATCAATATGAATATAAATCGTAAGGATACAAGCAACAAGTTACAGTCATACAGTCATAAGTGGGAGGAGATGGGTGATAGGAACAATGAGAAGACTAATAGTAATAGTAATGCAGCCTAGTGAATAGTTTGACAGTGGTGAGGGAATTATTTGTTTAGCAGAGTGATGGCGTTTGGGAAAAAACTGTTCTTGTGTCTAGTTGTCTTGGTGTGCAGTGCTCTATAGCGTCGTTTTGAGGGTAGGAGTTGAAGCAATTTATGTCCAGGATGCGAGGGGTCAGTAAATATTTTCACGGCCCTCTTTTTGACCCGTGCAGTATACAGGTCCTCAATGGAAGGCAGGTTGGCAGTAACTGTTTTTTCTGCAGTTCTGATTATCCTCTGAAGTCTGTGTCTGTCTTGTTGGGTTGCAGAACCAAACCAGACAGTTATAGAGGTGCAGATGACAGACTCAATAATTCCTCTGTAGAACTGTATCAGCAGCTCCTTGGGCAGTTTGAGCTTCCTGAGTTGGCGCAGAAAGAACATTCTTTGTTGTGCTTTTTTGATGACGTTTTTGATGTTAGATGACCATTTTAGGTCTTACGATATGATGGAACCTAGAAATTTGAAGGTCTCTACTGTTGATACTGTGTTGTCTAGTATTGTAAGAAGTGGTAGGATGGGTGGGTTTCTCCTAAAGTCTACCACCATTTCTACGGTTTTGAGTGTGTTCAGTTCCAGATTGTTCCGGTCGCACCACGAGACTAGTTGTTCAACCTCCCGTCTGTATGCGGTTTCATCGTTGTCTCGAATGAGGCCAATCACTGTTGTTTCATCTGCAAACTTCAGTAGTTTAACAGATGGATCGTTTGAGATGCAGTCATTGGTATATAGAGAGAAGAGAAGTGGTGAGAGCACACAGCCTTGGGGGGCCCTGTGCTAATTGTACAGGTATCTGATGTGATTTTGCCTAGCTTCACCTGCTGCTTCCTGTCTGTTAGGAAGCTTGTGATCCACTTACAAGTGTGTTCAGGTACCGCTAGCTGATTTAGTTTAGTTAGAAGAATGTCCGGTATGATGGTGTTGAATGCTGAACTAAAGTCTACAAAGAGGACCCTTGCGTAGGTCTTTGGAGATTCAAGATGTTGTAGGATGTAGTGCAGAGCCATATTAACAGCATCATCTGTCGATCTATTTGCTCGGTATGCAAATTGCAGGGGGTCTAACAGTGGATCTCTGATGGTTTTCAAGTGGGACATCACTAGCCTTTCAAAGGTTTTCATAACTACAGATGTTAGAGCAACTGGTCTGTAGTCCTTCAGTTCCTTGATGGAGGGCTTCTTCGGCACTGGGATGATAGTGGAGCGTTTGAAGCAAGAAGGAACATGGCATATCTCTAGTGATTTGTTGAAGATTTGGGTGAAGATGGGGGCCAATTTGCCAGCACAGACTTTTAAGCAAGAAGGAGTTATCTTGTCTGGACCTGGTGCTTTTCCCGGGTTCTGTCTGTGAAGGACAGGTATCCTTCTGCTGTCAAAGCTGAAATGTCTCCAGAGGTTCACTAAGGACTCCTCTCCAATTTTCAGGGCTTTTGAGGATAAAAAACCCCTTCATCTTAAAGAGAAAGAACTTTATTCTGAAGTTCCAAGAGTACCTTTAAAACACCAAGTTCTGTAGAAATGGAGTTATCTTGACTCAACATCCAAGACAAATAGCTTCATTCTTTTTTAAAAAAATCACATTAAAGAGAGCCCATGAATCAAGGGATGTGCCTGGATCAACAGCGGGACCATCCGAGAGTGCCCTTTTGGCGGGCTCTAATTTAGGATCCAATTAAAACCCACATTTTAAATCTTCAATTAATGAATTCATCAATTAATGGTATCAATTGATAAATGTTTTCTTCTCCTTATTAGTTTATGGGGCCTAAGATGCAAAGTAGATAAATGGAAGATCATTAATTTTCCTCCCCCCCGTGGTGCAGGAAAAAAGGAGGCTCACAGTGACAATGTTTGAATTTGTATAACAAGAAGTCCTCGATTTATGAGTGGGGACAGGGCAACTCTAGTATACGGTATAAGCAGAGAGCAAAACCCTGCTCCCTTCTAGAGCGCATGAAGTTACCTAGCTGGGTAATGAAATGCCTGCAAGAAAACAACCAAGCTCAGAGAGCATCAAGAACCCCACAGTCTTCATTGCCTTCTTCTTCTTTGTTGTTCTTCTTTGTTGTTCTTCTTTGTTGTTCTTCTTTGTTGTTCTTTGTTGTTGTTGTTGTTGTTGTTGTTGTTGTTGTTCTTCTTCTTCTTCTTCTTCTTCTTCTTCTTCTTCTTCTTCTTCTTCTTCTTCTTCTTCATTTTCTTCTTCTGTTTCTTCTTCTCCTCCTCCTCCTCCTCCTCCTCCTCCTCCTCCTCCTCCTCCTCCTCCTTCTCCTTTGTTGTTCTTCTTTGTTGTTCTTTGTTGTTCCTTGTTGTTTTTCTTTGTTGTTGTTGTTGTTGTTCTCCTCCTCCTTTTTTCTTCTTCTTTGTTCTTCTTTGTTCTTTGTTCTTCTTCTTCTTCTTCTTCTTCTTCTTCTTCTTCTTCTTCTTCTTCTTCTTCTTCTTCTTCTCCTTCTCCTTCTCCTTCTCCTTCTTCTTCTTCTTCTTCTTCTTCTTCTTGTTCTTCTTTGTTCTTCTTTGTTGTTCTTCTTTGTTGTTCTTCTTTGTTGTTGTTGTTGTTCTTTGTTTTTTGTTCTTCTTTCCTCCTCCTCCTCCTCCTCCTCCTCCTCCTCCTCCTCCTCCTCCTCCCTCTTCCTCTTCCTCCTCCTTCTTCCTCCTCCTAACCGCCAGTCCCTTCTAGCACCAATGAGGTTATCTGGTTGGGTAATGAAACGTCTTCAAGAAAACCACCACACTCAGAGACCACCATGGACCCCACTGTTCAGATTCCTTTCTATCGGTAGTAATTCACTAGTTGGCTTTTCCTGAACTGGCACCATCCAAAGGAATTCGTAGCACGGCTGTCATAATTTTCAGTCAACAGAGGCTTTTGGTGAGATGTCGCTGCTAGGAACCGTAGGCCAGTCCATCCTATGGTCTCCCATCTTTGTGGATTCCCCAACGGATGAGCCGAGATGGCGCAGTGGTTAAATGCAGCACTGCAGGCTACTGCTAGTTCAGCAGTTCAGCTGTTCAAATCTCACCAGGCTCAAGGTTGACTCAGCCTTCCATCCTTCTGAGGTCGGTAAAATGAGGACCCAGATTGTTGGGGGCAATATGCTGAACTCTGTAAACCGCTTAGAGAGGGCTGGAAAGCACTATGAAGCGGTATATAAGTCTAAGTGCTATTGCTATTGCTATTGCATCCTAGCACAGCCGATTTTTCATCTGTCTTCTTTCTTCCAGACTGTATCGAGCAGTCCCGGTTTCTGTCTTTCCGTAAGCGACGTAAGCGATGGCTCGTCTCGCCGAAGTTGCATTTTGACTTTTTACGTTTAAGGCTCCCTGTGTGTTTTGAATTTCAAAAGCAGTCTGAATTCATATTTTGGCCGGAGCCTGACATTTAATTCGCCAGCCGGGCTGCATGTTTAATGATCAATTTATAAATGCCTTTTTTTGATGTAAAGCTGCAGATAATTGGCTTTAGCGGATTCTTTGCCAGGGCTGTTGATCACCCACTGCTCCTGCCAGCTTCGATGGAGACGCAGGGGGCTTCGGGACGCAGTGAAACCAGAAATTATATTTGCTAGGGAGAAAGAAACCCTATACCATTTCAGACAAATGGTTGTCCAATAGCTTGACCCCCTCCTCTCTGTGGCAGCCCCTCAAATATTGGAAGACTGCTATCCTGTCTCCCCTGGTCCTTCTCTTCACTAGACTAGCCATGCCCAGTTCCTGCAACCACTCATCGCATGTTTTAGTCTCCAGTCCCCTAATCATCCTGGTTGCTCTTCTCTGCACTCTTTCGAGAGTCTCAACATCTTTTTTCTAGTGTGGTGACCAAAATTGGATGCAGTATTCTAGGTATGGTCTTACTAAGGCTTTATAGAGTGGTATTAGTACCTCCCTTGATCTTGATTGTATCCCTCTGTTAATGCAATTTAGGATTGCATGGGCTTTTTTGGCTGCCGCTGCACACTGCTGGCTCATATTTAGCTGGTTGTCCACTAAGACTCCAAGATCCCTCTCACGGTTGCTGCTATTAAGCCTGGTTTCACCCAGTTTATATGTGTACTTTTGGTTTTTCTTACCTAAGTGTAAGACTTTTCTTTTCTCTGCATTGAATTTCATTTTGTTAGATGGGGCCCAGCGTTCAAGTCTGTCAAGATCCACCTGGATCTTGAGCCTATCTTCTAGGGCAGGGGTAGGCAAAGTTGGCTCTTCTATGACTGATAGACTTCAACTCCCAGACTTTCTGAGCCAATCATGCTAGCTCAGGAATTCTGGGAGTTGAAGTCCATGAGTCATAGAAGAGCCAACTTTGCCTACCCCTGGTCTAGGGTGTTGGCTATTCCTGCCAGCTTAGTATCATCTGCAAATTTGGTAAGTTCCCCTTCTATTCCCTCATCTAAGTCGTTTATGAAGATATTGAAAAGTACTGGGCCTAAGACGGAACCTTGTGGTACCCCACTGCTTATTTCCCTCCATGTAGACTTAGACCCGTTAAGGACTACTCATATTTGCCAGGGAGAAAGAGGCTCAAAGTATGGGAGAAAGGATCAATTATTATTTCATCAGTATTCCTCCTTTCCTGAAGGGCTGGGGCAGTGCTGTTAATCAATAAGCCGTGATCTCTGAGAATAATGTGGAAAACTTTCTTGGTGAGCTTCCCACCAATCAGAGAAACTTCCAATTGTAATGATAGAGGAGAATACAGATAGTCCTCGGTTTACGACCACAATGGAGCCCAAAATTTCCGTTGCTAAGCGAGACATTTGGGAAGTGAGTTTTGCCCCCTTTTCCCGACCTTCCTTGCTATAGTTGCTAAGTGAATCACTGCAGTCATTAAGATAGCTACACGGTTGTTAAGTGAATGTGACTTTTCCGTTGCTTGTCAGCCGTTCGCAAAAAAAGGGTCAAATGACCTCCAGGACCCTGCAGCCATCATAAAGATGAGGCAGTTGCCAAGCCTCTGAATTCTGATCGCGTGACCGCGGGGAAGGCTGCAACGGGCATAAGTGAAAAACGGTCCTAAGTCACTTTTTCCCAGTGCCCTTGTGACTTTGAATGGTCACTAAATGAACCATTGTAAGTCGAGGATTGCCTGTATTTGTATCTGGGTGGCATCAGAAGAAGCCTGAAATGGGGTCCTTGGGGCTCTCTGAGCTTGGCTGTTTTCTTGCAGACGTTTCATTACCCAACTAGGAAACATCATCAGTGCTAGAAGGAAGTGGGGTTTGTGGAGAGGAGGAGGAGGAGGAGGAGGAAGATGACGACTGTGGGGTGCTTGATGCTCTCTGAGCTTGGTTATTTTTCTTGCAGACGTTTCCTTACCCAACTAGGAAACAACGTCAGTGGTAGAATGGAGGGGGGTTTGTGGGGAGGGGGGGGAGGAGGAGGAGGAGGAGGACTATGGGATCCTTGGTGCTCTCTGAGCTTGGTTGTTTTCTTGCAGACCTTTCATGACCCAACTAGGTAACATCATCAGTCCTAGAAGAGAGGAATGGTGGTGGTGGTGGTGGAGGAGGAGGAGGAAGAGGAGTAGAAGGACTGTGAGGTTTCTGGTGCTTTCTGAGCTTGGTTGTTTTCTTACAGACCTTTCATGACCCAACTAGGTGACAGCATCAGCATGTTGGACGGCAGGATTTGATCTCTGCTTAATGCCCTATCATTTTGATGTGGGTGTAGGTTTTCTGCTTGGTGGTTCTTTGATTAGGTGATTGTTTTCTGCTTGATGGTTTGCCTAGTACCAATAGAAGAGGATCAGGTTGAAATGAGGGGTCCTTGGTGGCCTCTGCTTGGTTGTTTTCTTGCAGACGTTTCTTTATTCAACTAGGCAACATCTTCAGGGCTAGAAGGGAGTATGGTTTGTGATGATGATGATGAGGTGGAGGAGGAAGAAGAAGAAGAGGAGAACTGTGGGGTCCTTGGGGCTGTCTGAGCTTGGCTGTTTTCTTCTGACGTTTCATTACCCAACTTGGAAACATCATCAGTGGTAGAAGGGAGTGGGGTTTGTGGAGAGGAGGAGGAGGAGGAGGAGGAGGAGGAAGAAGAAGAAGAAGAAGAGGAAGAGGAGAACTGTGGGGTCCTTGGTGCTCTCTGAGCTGGGTTGTTTTCTTGCAGATGTTTCATGACCCAACTAGGAAACATCATCAGTGCTAGAAAGGAGTGGAGTTGGCAGAGGAAGAGGGGGAAGAGGAGGAGGGGGAGGGAGAGGAGGAGAAGAAGGGGAAGGGGAGGAGGAGGAAGACTATGGGGTTTCCTCTCTCTTCCACCAATAGAATATTTGTAGTTGAGAGTTCAACTGTGGGGTCCCTGAGCTTGGCTGTTTTCTTGCAGACCAATTATACAGGTAGGGGTAGTCCATTTGGAGTTAGAACGGCGCTGAAAAAAGAAATTTAGGACAATTTTTTGCACTTACAACCTTTGCAGCATCCCCAGGGTCACATGATCAAAATTCAGTGGCTTGGCAACTGACTCAAATTTACGACGGTTGCAGTTTCCCAGGGTCACGTGATCCCCTTTTGCAACCTTCTGACTAGCAAAGTCAATGGGGAAGCCCGTGTGACTAATTTAACAACTGCAGTGATTCGTTTAACAACTGCGGCAAGAAAGGTGGTAAAATGGGGCAAAATTAATTTAACAATTGTCTTGCTTAGCAACCGAAATTTGGGCCTACCTGTCCCTACCTACCCATCCATCCATCCATCCATCCATCCATCCATCATCTATCAATCATCTATCTGTCTGTCTGTCTCTGTCTATCTATATCCATCATCTATCTGTCTGTCTGTCTGTCTCTCTCTCTCTCTCTGTCTCTCTTTCTCCCTCCCTCCCTCCCTCCCTCCATCATCTATCTATCATCTATCTGTCTCTCTGTCTGTCTCTGTCTGTCTCTGTCTATCTATATCCATCATCTGTATGTCTGTCTGTCTGTCTCTCTCTCTGTCTCTCTTTCTCTCTCCCTCCCTTCATCCATCCATCATCTATCTATCGTCTGTCTGTCTGTCTGTCTGTCTGTCTGTCTGTCTGTCTGTCTGTCTGTCTGTCTGTCTCTTTCTCTCTCTCTCTCCCTCCCTCCCTCCCTCCCTCCCTCCCTCCATCCATCATCGTATCTATCATCTATCTGTCTGTCTGTCTCTGTCTGTCTCTGTCTATCTATATCTATCCATCATCTATCTGTCTGTCTGTCTGTCTCTCTCTCTGTCTGTCTCTCTTTCTCCCTCCCTCCCTCCCTCCCTCCCTCCATCATCTATCTATCATCTATCTGTCTCTCTGTCTGTCTCTGTCTGTCTCTGTCTATCTATATCCATCATCTGTATGTCTGTCTGTCTGTCTCTCTCTCTGTCTCTCTTTCTCTCTCCCTCCCTTCATCCATCCATCATCTATCTATCGTCTGTCTGTCTGTCTGTCTGTCTGTCTGTCTGTCTGTCTGTCTGTCTGTCTCTCTTTCTCTCTCCCTCCCTCCCTCCCTCCCTCCCTCCCTCCCTCCCTCCATCCATCCATCCATCCAATATACTGTATATGGCTACCCACTCACTCTCCATGCCTCTGGGCAGCTTACAAAGAAGAAGCCCTTATTATGAAAAATTGCAATTTTGGGGACTTTGGGGCTAGACTTTCATGGCTGCGACTCTTCCACCAAGTTCCCATTTTACAGGCAGTCTTGAAACTTCCTATAATTCCTCAAGGGGGAAGCATCTTTATTTGGTGGAGAGGAAAAAAAGAAGAAGAAGAAGCTTTTTTTGGGTTGTGTGCCTGTTGTTTTCGATAGGCACTCAATCCCACTCTCCCCCCTCCTGCCGCAGGGGGCCTTTGCATGAAAACAAGCCTTTTCTCTCTGAAGAGCTCACCTGTTCCTCCTGCTTGTTCTCCCACCTGGCTGTAATCCTGTAGCTATTGACATCTCCGTGGGAGGCTGTGCAAATGATTAGGATGTCAAAAGAGGAATTAGGGCTTCAGGTGAGACATAAGCAGCAGGAGCAGGTGAGCTCCGGAGCGGAAGAAGCCGATCTTGTTCCCATTCTGGTCTCCTGTTAATGCAGAGTAATGCGTCTCAGGTGTCTTTAGGTGTAAAATTTGCATCTCTTCCCCTAGCAAGCAACTCATTTCAAATGAAGTTTCTGATCTGTATGCTAAACTTTTTGGGAAACCAACCTCCTCGCTATCGAACTTGGGTGCCAGGTGCACGGGCCGATGGTACCGTGCCACAACCGCCTCTTGGTCCTCGGGATCCATGACCAGCTGCACGGGATGTGGGCGGGCCACAACATCCTCTTAACATCCTGGACAAATATTTGTCCAATTTTTTTTTTGAAAACCTCCAGTGACGGAGCATCCACAACTCCGGGAAGGCAAGCTATTTCATTGATTGACCGTTCTCAATGTTAGGAAATTCCTCATTACCCAACTAGGTAATATCATCAGTGCTAGGAGAGAGTGGGGCTTGTGAGGAGGAGGAGGAGGAGGAGGGACAGTGCAGCCGTCATATGTACACGCCAGTTTCCAAGCACCTTGGAAGTAAAATTCCAAGTAAGTAAAAAAAGCAAAATTCTACACCTAGGTAAGACGAATCAAAAATACACATACAAACTGGGCGAAACCACACTCAATAGCAGCGATTGCGAGAGGGATCTCGGAGTCCTGGTAGACAGCCAACTAAATATGAGCCAGCAGTGTGCAGCAGCAGCCAAAAAGGCCAAGGCAGTGCTGAGCTGCATAAATAGAGGGATACAATCAAGGACCAGAGAGGTACTAGTACCACTCTATAAAGCCTTGGTCAGACCACACCTAGAGTACTGCATCCAGTTTTGGTCACCACACTACAAAAAAGACATTGAAACTCTAGAGAAAGTGCAGAAGAGAGCAACCAGGATGATAAAGGGTCTGGAAAATAAAACATACAAAGAGCGGTTGCAGGAACTGAGCTTGGCCAGTCTAGCGAAGAGAAGGACCAGGGGTGACATGATAGCAGTGTTCCAATACTTGAGGGGATGCCACAGAGAGGAGGAGGCCAGGCTGTTCTCTATGGCACCAGAAAGCCAAACAAGGAATAACGGATGGAAGCTGACCAAGGAGAGATTCAACCTGGAAGTGAGGAGAAACTTTCTGACAGTGAGAGCGATCAACCAGTGGAACAGCTTGCCAGCAGAGGTTGTGAGAGCCCCAACTCTTGCGACCTTCAAGGAGAGACTGGACTGCCATCTGTCTCAAAGGGTGTAGGAATTCCTGCTTGAGCAGGGGGTTGGACTAGATGACCTACAAGGTCCCTTCCAACTCTAATAATAAATCTAAATCTAAATCTAAACCTGAATTTTGATCACGTGATCCTGTGATGTGACAACAGCCGTAAGTGTTAAAAACGGTCAGAGGTCAATTTTTCCAGCGCTGTTGTAACTTCCAACGGTCACAAAATGAACTGTTTGTAAGTCATGGGCCATCTGTACTATTGACCCTCTGTTCAGTTGTCCTGAGCGCTGCTGTTAATTTTATTTCCTGAGGTTCAATTATTTTTGCCAAATCTTTGAGTTTGGGGACGCATCCAACAAAATCGACTGAATTTCAGTTCTCCAACATCCACAAAAACTCCTTTGTAGATTCTAAACCTCTTGTGAGTCACCCTGCCCCAAAGCCCAGAGAAATCCCTCTGTTTAGAAAATATAAAATCCTATTATTTCTCGTTTCCCTTCCTCCGTGGGACTATGAAATCACATTTTTTTTACAGATTACGCCGCTCTCCGCCTTCCACTTTTATTCCAGGCACTTTGACACCCGCGGGATTAGCGTGCATTTATCAAATAATGACGTAAGCACCACCGAAATGCATACTTTGACAGGGGCTAAGGCAAATCACCGGCTGGTTTCATTGAGGGCTTCAAAGAACTATCCTAAAAGGGCGTCTTCGTTTGGATTTCTCCTCTTTTTCAAATAGCGCTTTCACGTTCTATTCGGTTTCCTTGGAAGTTAGCAATTTCACGGCACTCGCCAGATGTCCCCCCTAAGCAGGAATCGCTTAATCTTCTAAAGTATCGGGGTGCGGGCCCTGATGGAGATGCGTGGATTTTTCCCCTCCCATTCTTCCCTGTTGATTTTTCCATTCTTTCCCTGGACTTCCCCCTCCCCACCAAGATGGGCAATGAAAGTTAATGGAGGGAGACGGAATGTGGGAACTGACACGACCATTCCTGCATTGGAATGGAAGGAGTTTGAGACAGTACGCATTTCTAGAACATAGAATGATAAGAATTGGAGGTCATCTAATCCAGTGGTCCTCAACCCCCGGTCCGTGGACCAGCACCGGGCCGCGGCATGCCAGAAACCGGTCCGTGCAAACAGGTGAAGCCCCATCCAAGGAATGCAGGCAGCAGGCAAAACCACGTCCCTTCCTGTCCATTGAAAAGCCTCCCTCCAGAGGACCCGGTCCCTGGTGCCAAAAAGGTTGGGGGCTGCTGATCTAATCCAACCCCGTGCTCGAGCAGGGGACCCTATACCATTCCAGACAAATGGTTGTGTAGTTCCTTCTTGAAAACCTCCAGTGTTGGAGCACCCACAACCTCTGCAGGCAAGACGTTCCGCGTTAACAGAATAACAGAGTTGGAAGGGACCTTGGAGGTCTTCTAGTCCAACCCCATGCTCAAGCAGGGGGCCCTATACCATTCCAGACAAATGGTTGTGTAGTTCCTTCTTGAAAACCTCCAGTGTTGGAGCACCCACAACGTCTGTAGGCAAGCTGTTCCAATGATTAATTGTCCTCACTGTTAGGAAGTTTCTCCTCAATTCCAGGTTGCTTCTCTCCTTGACGAGTTTCCACCCGTTGCTCCTTGTCCTGCCTTCTGGTGCTTTGGAGGATAGGTTGACCCCCATCTTCTTTGCAGAAGCCCCTCAAATATTGGAACAGTGTTATTGTGTCCTCCCTAGACCTTCTTTTCATTAGATGGGACAGACCCAATTCCTGGGAGATAACTCTTTAAGCCAGAGGTCTTCAAACTTGGCAACTTTAAGACTTGTGGACTTCAACTCCCAGAATTCTCCAGCCAGCTATGGAGAATTCTGGGAGTTGAAGTCCACAAGTCTTAAAGTTGCCAAGTTTGAAGACCTCTGGTTTAAGCCCAAAGGACTTGAATGTGGAGGAGTCTGTCTTTGAGCTGTGATTTTTTGCGTGATAAACCTGCAGCTTTAGTCTACTGATGAGTGTGTGTGTATGTGAGAGTTGAAGTCCCTGTCCCATTCATCCCGGGGCTGAAGTCAGAGCCAGAACTTGGAAGAGGAAGCGCCTGTTGCTGCCAGCCAACTAACTTTGCAATATCCCATTTGTTTTCCAACTATCTCGAACTCTGAAGACGGGAGAGAGAGGGAGGGAGGGAGGGAGGGAGGGAGAGAGAGATTATCAATGCTGTCTATGGTGTGCCTCGCTGTGAATTTCATTTATTCATATACTCATCATTTGTGCTATTATTATTTTTTTATGAGCTGCTCCAGGTGTGGCTTATGTCTAATGTTCCTTCCTATTATTTTCCCTACAACAGCCCTGTGAGGTGTGAGATGGGCTGAGAGAGAATGACTGGCCCAGGGTCACCCAGCCAGCTTTCATGCCTTCGGCAGGACTAGAACTCACAGCCTCCTGATGATTGACTCAAAGTGACCCAGCTAGCTTTTACACTTTAGGCAGGACTACAATCCAGAGCCTGCTGGCGATGGGCCCAAGGAGTCATCCAGCTGCCTTTCGTGCCCAAGGTGGAACTAGAACTCATTTCAAAGCCACCTCATTTTTTCTTGGCAAAAGAGCAGAAACAATTTGTTGTTGTGTTTTTCTAGGGTGTATTTTCATTTCTCCAGTCTAGCCTGTAAGCCTTGCATTTCCTGGTGGTGTCATATCCAAGTCCTAACCAAGTCTGCTATTGCACGGGTACAGAGAAGACCTCGGAGAGTGAATGTCTCTCCCAATTTCTTTGGTCCCCTGGAGGATATTGATTCTCCTTGGAAGACCTCTGTGAATATTTTGTGAGGTTCGGTGAGGTTGCGGGATCAGGATGGACCCCACTGCCTTTCAAGCACCAGATTCATCCCCGGGGCCTTTCTGAATTCCATCTCTGCAGGATTGTCGTTTGAGAGGCAGACCCGAGATTAGAGTATGAGAGCGGCTGGGGGTCTCCAGGAACGCTCCCTGCAAATACGGAATCGAAAGGAGAAGCACATGGAAATTTTTCCTTCCCTTCCCTTCCCTTCCCTTCCCTTCCTTTTCCTTCTTTCCTTTCCTTTCCCTTCCTTTCCCTTCCTTTCCCCTCCTCTCCTCTCCTCTCCTTTCCCTTCCTTTCCTTTCCCTTCCCTTCCCTTCCTTTCCTTTCCTTTCCTTTCCTTTCCTTTCCTTTCCTTTCCCTTCCCTTCCTTTCCTTTCCTTTCCTTTCCCTTCCCTTCCCTTCCTTTCCTTTAATTTCATTTTCCTTCCCTTCCTTTCCATTCCATTCCTTTTCCTCCTTTCCTTTCCTCTCCTTTCCCTTCCTTTCCCTTCCTTTCCTTTCCTTTTCCTTCCCTTTCTTTCCATTCCATTCCTTTTCTTTCTTTCCTTTCATCTCCTCTCCTCTCCTCTCCTCTCCTTTCCCTTCCCTTCCTTTCCTTTTCCTTCCCTTCCCTTCCCTTCCCTTCCTTTCCTTTCCTTTCCTTTCCTTTCCTTTCCTTTCCTTTCCTTTTCCTTCCCTTCCCTTCCCTTCCCTTCCCTTCCCTTCCTTTTCCTTCTTTCCTTTCCTTTCCCTTCTTTCCCTTCCCTTCCCTTCATCCCTTTTTCCCTCTCTTATCTCATCTGACTCTTCCTTTCCTTTCCTTTCTGTTTTCCTTTTTATCCCCCTTTTCATACAGACCTAGAACGCTCTTCTCCAAGGACGTTGCTCTGCTTTGACTCCTCTCCCGTAGACCTCCCTTTCTTCTTAACCTGGGGAATTCTCCCACTTGGCAGGTAGTTTCTGTTATGGAAATGACTTCTCCTCCTTTCCCAGCTGCACCAAAGCCACCTCTTTTGCGTATGGCTGCAAAGATGCTCTTTCGAAAGCCTTTGGTCTTTTTTTTTGGCCACAGATTCTGACTCGGGTTCTCATCCGCAGAAGCTTCTGTTAGATCTGGAGCCAAAAGGGTCTTCAGGGGCTGCTCTGAAGCGGCAGACTTCTTTCGGCGTAGCCCATCTGCCACCGGCATCGGAGTTGGGAGAAGGATTTGGCGCTTTCTCTCCTTCTTCCAGCCGTTGCGCTGTTTCTACATGGGCAGGTAGAACAGACCTATTCCCCAAGCACCTGAAGGCAGGATAGGAACCACTCCAGGTAAATAGGGCTGGACCTCTGAGCAAAGGTTTCATTTGAAATACTGCAGGCCGGATGCAAACGGTTGCAGGAATTGGGTATGTCTGGCTTAAGGAAGAGAAGGACTAGGCGGGACATGATAGCAGCCTTCTAAAATTTCAAGTGGCTGCCCCAAAGAAGTGGGCGTCCACCCAGGGGTGAAATTCAAAAGGTTCTGACAGGTTCTGGAGAACCGGTAGCGGAAATTTGGAGGAGTTTGGAGAACTGGCAAATACCACCTCTGGCTGGCCCCCGAGTGGGGAGGGAATGGAGATTTTGCAGTATGCTTCCCCTGCCACACCCACCAAGCCACGCCCACAGAACCAGTAGGGAAAAATTTTGAATTTTACCCCTGGGTCCACCTATTCTCCAAAGCACCAGAGGGCAGGACAAGAAACAATGGATGGAAACTAATCAAGGAGAGAAGCAACCTAGAACTAAGGAGAAATTTCCTGACAGTGAGGACAATTTAGGAGCCGAGGTGGTGCAGTGGTTAAAGTGCAGCACTGCAGTTCAGCAGTTCAGCTGTTCAGATCTCACCAGGCTCAAGGTTGACTCAGCCTTCCATCCTTCCGAGGTGGGTAAAATGAGGACCCAGATTGTTGGGGGCAATATGCTGAACTCTATAAACCGCTTAGAGAGGGCTGTAAAGCACTATGAAGCGGTATATAAGTCTAAGTGCTATTGCTATTGCTAATTCACCATTGGAACTGCTTGCCTCCAGAAGTTGTGAATGCTCCAACACTGGAAGTTTTAAAGAAGAGACTGGACAGCCATTTGTCTGAAATGATGTAGGGTTTCCTTCTTGAGCAGGAATTCTGGGAGTTGAAGTTCCCGGATCGTGAAAGGGTCATGCTTTCCCACCCCTGCTTTAGACCAATTATCAGGGATATCATATTGGTCTACTTGACTCAGGTTTTCTGCGTGATGCTTCCATCCGTCGGCAGGCCAACGGGGGAAATGCAAATCCGAACAGCTGCAGGGGGAAATCTCTGCCAAGGCCCCATTCCGACTATAAACGGGGCACATTCTCCCTGGTGCAATTAACAATTCCCTCTCTGGCAGCTTTTCAGCCGGGGAGATCATCAAGGTAGATTTACTTTCCAGCAGATGAACTAAAGACTTGCAGGTGTTCCATCGCCCCTCCTCCCCCGCGCCCTTCCTTTCCAAAACCTCCCTGCCAAAGGAAGCGTCTCGGCCATGCATTATGCATGAGAGCCGTTTGCCCGCCACGCTCCGGGCGTCATCCTTGGCCTTTTCCAAGTTGGACGACACCAATTAAGAGCTGGGATTTTTATTATTATTATTTTTTAAATTATTCAATAATCTGAACTCTCAACATCGTTTAACATACCGATATCAATGTCGTAAACAAGTTCTAATGGGCCCTAGAGATGTTTGGGGGTGTTTTGGGTTTTTTTTTTCCTCATCGGTTTCCTGCCCATCAGCTACAGGGAGTGGACTCTGTGGAACGAAGGGAAGAAATTAAAAAAGAAAAAAAGAAAGGAAGGAAGGAAGAAACAGAAGGAGGGAAGGAAAAAGAAAGAAAGAAGAAAGGAAGGAAGGAAGAAGAAAGAAAGAAAGAAAGAAAGAAGAGAAGAGGAAGGAAGGAAGGAAGACAGATGAAGGAAGGAAGAAGAAAGAACAAAGAAAGAAAAAGGGAAGGAAGGAAAAGAAAGAATGAATGAAAGAAGAGGGAGGGAGGGAGAAAGGAAAGAAAGAAAGCGAGGGAGAAAGAAAAAAGGAAGGAGGGAGGGAAGGAAGGAGGAAGGAAAGAAAGATAGACACCAAGCGTGCGCGCGCACACACACACACACACACACACACACACACACACACACACACACACACACACTGGCAGGTTATTCGGTGGTTTGGGCTTGCCTTTGGGATTTTGACCTGCACTGCACTAAAAAACACAAAGAGAAGACTTTCCCCCCCCAAAAAAAAGCAAGAAAAGGAAAAGAAAAATGCTACCACAAATGTGCTTTGCAGTTAAATGACAGCTTTTGATTCAGTGCTGTGTTTAATAGGGAGAGCAGCTTCCCTCGTTATCAATGTTTTATACGGATATCTATCTATATCTGTATCTGTATGTATGTATTTATGTATGTATGTATGTATGTATGTATGTATGTAAAAACATTTCACCTTGTACTGAATGGGATATTATTTAACTGTTGGAAATTTGATGATGATGATGATATATTATGATTCTTGACAAATGTATCTTTTCTTTTATGTATACTGAGAGCATATGCACCAAGACAAATTCATTGTGCGTCCAATCACACTTGGCCAATAAAGAATTCTATTCTATTCTATTCTATTCTATTCTATTCTATTCTATTCTATTCTATTCTACTCTATTCTATTCTATTCTATTCTATTCTATTCCTATTTTATTCCTATTCCTATTCCTATTCCTATTCCTATTCTCTTCTCTTCTCTTCTCTTCTCTTCTCTTCTCTTCTCTTCTCTTCTCTTCTCTTCTCTTCTCTTCTCTTCTCTTCTCTTCTCTTCTCTTCTCTTCTCTTCTCTTCTCTTCTCTTCTCTTCTCTTCCATTCCATTCCATTCCATTCCATTTTTTCTATTCTATTCTATTCCATTCCATTCCATTCCATTCCATTCCATTCCATTCTATTCTATATTTATTTATTTATTTATTTATTTATTTATTTATTTATTTATTTATTTATTTATTTATTTATTTATTTATTTATTTATTTATTTATTTATTTATTTATTTGGTTTTCTTATATGCCGCCCAACTCCCGAGGGACTCAGGGCGGCGTACAACACAGAATATTCCAATATACTATTCTATTCTATTCCTATTCTATTCCTATTCCTATTCCTATTCCTATTCCTATTCTATTCTATTCTATTCTATTCTATTCTATTCTATTCTATTCTATTCTATTCTATTCCATTCCATTCCATTCCATTCCATTCCATTCCATTTTTTCTATTCTATTCTATTCTATTCTATTCTATTCTATTCTATTCTATTCCATTCCATTCCATTCCATTCCATTCCATTCCATTCCATTTTTTCTATTCTATTCTATTCTATTCTATTCTATTCTATTCTATTCTATTCTATTCTATTCTATTCCATTCCATTCCATTCCATTCCATTCTATTCCATTCCATTCCATTCCATTCCATTCCATTCCATTTTTTCTATTCTATTCTATTCTATTCTATTCTATTCTATTCTATTCTATTCTATTCTATTCCATTCCATTCCATTCCATTCCATTCCATTCCATTTTTTCTATTCTATTCTATTCTATTCCATTCCATTCCATTCCATTCCATTCCATTTTTTCTATTCTATTCTATTCTATTCTATTCTATTCTATTCTATTCTATTCTATTCTATTCTATTCTATTCCATTCCATTCCATTCCATTCCATTCCATTCCATTTTTTCTATTCTATTCTATTCTATTCTATTCTATTCTATTCTATTCTATTCTATTCTATTCTATTCCATTCCATTCCATTCCATTCCATTCCATTCCATTCCATTCCATTCCATTTTTTCTATTCTATTCTATTCTATTCTATTCTATTCTATTCTATTCTATTCTATTCTATTCTATTCTATTCTATTCTATTCCATTCCATTCCATTCCATTCCATTCCATTCCATTCCATTCCATTCCATTTTTTCTATTCTATTCTATTCTATTCTATTCTATTCTATTCTATTCTATTCTATTCTATTCTATTCTATTCTATTCCATTCCATTCCATTCCATTCCATTCCATTCCATTCCATTCCATTCTTTATTCTATTCCATTCTATTCTATTATCTATATCTATCTATCTATCTATATCTATGTATCTATGTACCTATGTACCTATATACATATATACATATATACATACTGGTAATTTCCAACAGTTAAGTAATATCCCATTCAGTACAAGGTGAAACGTTTTTACCTCAAATTCCCCGCTGTGTAATGGCCAATCAGATGGTATTTATAAGGGGCTGAATGGATTGAAAATTAAACCTTTTTCAGACGTTAACATTTAATGGCTTGCTTTTCTTTCTCCCCCCCCCCCCCACCGCTCTTCAAGTTGATTTTATGTAACCCAGGATACTCGCAATTCCTGAATAGGCTGAAGTGCCTTGTTTATACCCCACATCCTGCAGGCACTGCTTTTATATTTATCGTACCTGTGTAGACAGAATTAAATTGCAGATTTGATAGCAGGTTCCTTTCTTCTGCGTGAAAACGATGGGTTGGGGAGGTGCGCTGGTTCTTGATAATCAAAGCCATTTCATTTCTGTATCTTTGTTTTCTTTCTTTTTTTAAAAAAATTGCCCTATAAACCACAGATGAGAAGTAACCAAGGAACCGTAGACAAGATTTCAACAGAATAATGGAGTTGGAAGGGACCTTGGAGGTCTTCTAGACTGACCCCCTGCTCAAGCAGAAAACCCCCATACCGATAGTCTTCGACCTACAATCACAATTACGAGTCCAAAATTTCTGCTGTTAAGTCAGACATTCGCCCCATTTTACGACGTTTCTTGCCACCGTTGTTAAGTGAATTTAACCGCAGTCCATAAGTTAGTAACCCGGTTGCTAAGTGAATCTGGCTTCCCTGTGGACTTTGCTTGTCAGAAAGTCGCAATAGGGGATCATGTGACCACCGCGGGACACTGCGATTGTGTTAAATACAAACCGGTTGCCAAACATATGGATTCTGATCATGTGACCATGGGGAGGCAGTAAAAGTCGTAACTGCAAAAAATGGTCGTAAGTCACATTTTTCAATGCCGTCGTAACTTTGAACATCACCAAATGAACTGTTGTAAGTCGAGGACTACCTGTATCAATTCAGACAGGTGGCTGTCCAATCTCTTCTGGAAAGCCTCCAGTGATGGAGCATCCACAACTTCTGGAGGCAAGCTGTTCCACTGGTTAATTGTCCTCACTGTTAGGAAGTTTCTCCCCAGTTCTAAGTTGCTTCTCTCCTTGGTTAGTTTCCATCCGCTGCTTCTTCTCCCCTGCCTTCAGGGGCTTTGGAGAACAGCTTGACTCCCTCTTCTTTGTGGCACCCCTCAAATACTGGAAGACTGCTATCATGTCCACCCTAGTCCTTCACTAGACTGGCCATACCCAAATCCTGCAGCCGTTTTTCATATGTTTTAGTCTCCAGGCCTTTACTCATCTTTGTTGCTCTTCTGTCCACTCTTTCTAGAATATCAGCCTATTTTTATATCGGGGCGATCAAAACTGGATGCAGTATTCCAAGCGTGGTCTTATCAATGCATTACAAAGTGGTATTAATACTTTGCATGATCTTGATCCTATCCCTCTGTTAAGGCAGACTAATAGCCTAGGATGGATCTCTCCTTGATTGGTTTCCATCAAGAGGTCTTGGAGGTCTTCTAGCCCAGCCCCCTGCTCAGGCAGGAGACCCTATGCCATCTCAGGCAAATTGTTATCCAATCTCTTCTTAAAAACTTCCAGTGTTGGATCATTCACAACTTCTGGAGGCAAGCTGTTCCACTGATTAATTGTTCTAACTGTCAGGAAATTTCTCCTTAGTTCTAAATTACTTCTCTCCTTGTTTAGTTTCCACCCATTGCTTCTTGTCCTGCCTTCAGGTGCTTTGGAGAATAGATTGACCCACCCCTTCTTTGGGGCAGCCCCTCAAATATTGGCACACTGCTGGCATTTACCACTTGCAAGGTTACCTAAAATGTTTAAAAATATGTCTAGCAAATGTTGGAAATGCAATAAAAAGAACGGGCACATTTTATCATATGTGGTGGACTTGTGTTAAAGCAAAAAAAAAAAAGGGCCAAAAATGCACAGATGGCTAGAAAAGATAATAGGGAAACATGTAGACTTTAAACCTGAACTGTTTTTATTAGGGATGATATCAGAAAATATTTGACAAGAAAAGTATGTATTTAATATTACACGTCTTAACAGCAGCCAGGGTTATCTTCGCACAATATTGGAAAAAATGAAGAAACACCGCACGACAAAGAGATAATTCAGAAGATACTAGATTGTCCATAAATAGATAGACTTGCATTGAAAATCAAACAGAAAGAAGACACAGAATATTATCAAACATGGAATTTATTTTACCAGTGGTTGGAAAAAAAAGGGGTGGAGATTAAGAATCTGTATTGCTAAGCAAATTAAATACCCAGACAACACAATGTTTATTAAGTACTAAGAAATGTAATTATTATAAAATTAATACAATTTAGAATAGAATAGAATAGGATAGAATTCTTATTGGCCACGTGTGATTGGACACACAAGGAATTTGTCTTTGGTGCATATGCTCTCAGTGTACATAAAAGAAAAAATACATTCGTCAAGAATGGTTGTCATAGGGTTCAAGTAAGCAATCAGGAAACAATCAATATTAATATAAATCGTAAGGATACAAGCAACAAGTTACAGTCATACAGTCATTTGTGGGAGGAGATGGGCGATAGGAACGATCAGAGGTGGGATCCTACCTCTGATTGCCGGTGCGGTTAATCGCTGACTTCGCGGAAGAGCCGAAGACGCTGCTCGAGCCTGCTCCTGTTCGCGGAGCGGGAGCATTCCCCGGGCGCTTTCCCCGCCCGCATGGATGCCGCCAATTGCGTTCTTTTGCCCTCTGCGCATGGGGCCATGCGCGTAGGGCAAAAGAACGCCATGGGCGGCTTCCATGCGGGCGGGGAAAGCGCCCGGGGAATGCTCCCGCTCCGCGAACAGGAGCAGGCTCGAGCAGCGTCTTCGGCTCTTCCGCGAAGTCAGCGATTAACCGCACCGGCAATCAGAGGTAGGATCCCACCTCTGGGAACGATGAGAAAAACTAATAGTAATAGTAATGCAGCCTTAGTGAATAGTTTTGACAGTGGTGAGGGAATTATTTGTTTAGCAGAGTGATGGCGTTCGGGGGAAAACTGTCCTTGTGTCTAGTTGTTCTGGTGTGCAGTGCCCTATAGCGACGTTTTGAGGGTAGAAGTTGAAGCAGTTTGTGTCCAGGATGCGCGGGGTCAGTAAATATTTTCACGGCCTTCTTTTTGACTCGTGCAGTATACAGGTCCTCAATGGAAGGCAGGTTGGCAGTAACTGTTTTTTCTGCAGTTCTGATTATCCGTTGAAGTCTTTGTGTCTGTCTTGTTGGGTTGCAGAACCAAACCAGACAGTTATAGAGGTGTAGATGACAGACTCAATAATTCCTCTGTAGAACTGTATCAGCAGCTCCTTGGGCAGTTTGAGCTTCCTGAGTTGGCGCAGAAAGAACATTCTTTGTTGTGCTTTTTTGATGACGTTTTTGATGTTAGGTGTCCATTTTAGATCTTGCGATATAGTAGAACCTAGAAATTTGAAGGTCTCTACTGTTGATATATATATAAATTTATAAATATATAAATTTTATATGTATAAAAAAATATTGGAACACTGCTATTTTGGAATTGTCGAAGCTGAACGTGGCTTTCGTTTCTTCTTTATCTACAGATGTCTAGCCAGAGAGGTCACTGTCAGCTGGTGCCACCTTTAGACCTGGATGGCTCCTTCCTTGGCGTAGCTAGACTACAAACTTCGCATAAAGACCACAGCTTAACTCGTAGGAGCCCTAGTCTTCAACCTTCAACTCAACCTGGTAGGAATAGGGGTGTCCTTGAGTCCGGCACCCCTGGATGTCAGACGGAGGGCAGGAACGGTGGTCTTTTGCAAAACGGATTGCCCCATAAATGCAACCACAGGGCGTCTCCAGCCACGCAGCCTGCCCGTCTTAGAAGAACTCCCGATGGGGAGAAGAGGAGGAACGGCTGTCCTCTCCCGGGCTGTCCCTTCCATCAAAAATTAGGAAACTCGGCTCACGAGTCTTTCCAAGACGCTTGCCGCGTTCGAGACCGGTATCCGGGACCCCCGTGCGAATCCTCCTCGGAATATTTCGGCTCGCCGCACCTTCGGAGGCCGAAGGCCGGCGATGTCTCGAGGTCGAAAGAAGCCGATCACCGCGGCCAGAGCTTCTCCGAAGAGAAAAGGAAAGAGCTCTTGCTCCAGAAAATTGAGCTGGAAATCGAGAAGGAGCGCCTGCAGAATTTGTTAGCGGAGCAAGAGGCCAAGCTTCTCCAGCAACAGGAGCAGCTCCAACAATCCAGGCGGGAGTATCACCGGTAAGCTTGGGAAAGGGGAATGAGAAACTGGTTTTTGCTAGACCAGGGATCTCCAAATGCAGTAACTTTAAGACCCTGGGACTTCAACTTCCAGAATTCCCCAGCCAGCCAAGCTGGCTGGGGAATTCTGGGAGTTGAAGTCCACGGGTCTTAAAGTTGCCAGGTTTGGAGACCCCTATGGTAGAGCACAGTTGCTGTCCCAGAAATCTCAGAGTCCTTTTGCCTGACCTTCAGGCCCAACAAACCACACCAGAAAAGAGGTAGCAATAGCAATAGCACTTAGACTTATATACCGCTTCATAGTGCTTTACAGCCCTCTCTAAGCGGTTTACAGAGTTCAGCATATTGCCCCCAACAATCTGGGTCATCATTTTACCCACCTCAGAAAGATGGAAGGCTGAGTCAACCTTGAGCCGGTGAGATTTGAACTGCTGAACTGCTGAACTAGCAGTCAGCTGAAGTAGGTTGCAGTGCTGCTTTTAACCACTGCGCCACCTCGGCTCAAGGTAGTCCCATGATGGTGAACCTATGGCATCCGTGCCAGCCGATTTTTGGGATGCGCGAGGTGGGGGGGTGAAGTGCATGCAGGAGAGGCGTGTGGATGCACGGGAGGTCACGCACGCATGTGCGGGGAGCACGGGGGACGCAGCGGGCCCGTCCCACAGCTGGTTTTTGGTCCCAGGAGGCTGCAGGAAGGCCTGCTAGGCCCAAAATGGAGGGCAGGGTCGCCTGCACACATGCATAGAGGGCGGGGAGAGTGTGGGGGATCATGTGCGCACACACGGGGGAGCGTGGGGGGTCTTGCGCGCATGTGCAGGGGGTGGGCACATTGCATTATGGGTGCCGGCACGTGCGCGCGCTATTGCGTGCACGCGCTTTCAGCACACAATGAGAAAAAGATTAGCCATCACTGAGGTAGTCCTCAATGTACGGCCACAATTGAGCCCTGAACTGACATTGCTACAGGGTGGATTTGATTTAAATCAAGTTGATTTAAACCACGATTTAACTCACTAGTAAAAAGGCTTGATTTAAATCAGAGGTCTTCAAACTTGGCAACTTTAAGACTTGTGGACCAACTCCCAGAATTCTCCAGCTGGCTGGAGAATTCTGGGAGTTGAAGTCCACAAGTCTTAAAGTTGCCAAGTTTGAAGACCTCTGATTTAAATCAATTCAATTTAAATCATAATTTTTAAAGAGCAACTGTCTGTCCCGCAGCGGCTCCTCTTCTGACCCGCTGTTGACTCACCGACAGTCCCAATATTGCATAATATACAGTATATCACCTTATGCTACATAACTAAGCTCCATTTCATGCTGAATAAACATTATTCAGCATGATTATTTAAGCATGATTATTAATGTATCTTAAACAGGAAACTACCTTTAGATAGGTTTTTACTCCAAAAGCACTTTATTAAAATGAATTTGATAAAAATCAAAAAATTCCAATTTAAATAAAAAAATCGATTTAAATAAAAAAAACATTTTTTAAAAAAAGAAAAACATCGATTTTTATCCACCCTGCATTGCTGAGTGAGAAATTTGTCCTCTTTTGCGACTTTACTTGCCACATTTTGCTAATTGAATCACTGCCGTGGTTAAATCGGTCACACGGTTGTGAAGTGAATCACTGCAGCTGTTAAGTGAGTCACGCGGCCGCTAAGCGAATCCGGCTTCCCTGTTGGCTTGGCTCGTCAGAAGGTCGCGAAAGGGGATCACGTGACCCCTGGAGACTACAACCATCATTAATATGAATCAGTTGAAGCTTCTGAAAGCAAATTGTGTGTCCATGAACATGCTACGTTGGTCATAAGTGTGAAAAATTGTCCTTTTTTCAGTGCCATGATTTCAAACGGTCACTAAATGGGCTGTTGTAAGTCAAGGACTACCTGTAGGTGGAAAGGAAAACACTTTTTTTTTGCAAATAAAAAGGTTGCGTGGAAATAAGTTCCCCCTGGGCACAGCCCTTGCTTGGAGCCTTTTCATACATTTTTTGAAACACATGAATTGCCACGAACCCATCATGGAAACACACATTCTTACCAACTGGGAGAGGAGAGGCCGCCTGCGCAATGGTCAGCACTCGTCCCTTTAGGGCAGGGGTCGGCAAACTTAAACACTCAAAGAGCCACAAAGGTCTGTCTCAAACGGTGTAGGAACTGCTGCTTGAGCAGGGGGTTGGACTAGATGACCTACAAGGTCCCTTCCAACTCTAATAATAAATCTAAAATCCTAACCGAAAGCCCCCCATTCAATTCTGGAGCCGACCGGATGTCCGGTTCCCCCACCATAGAGTCTCCTCCTAGCACGGCATCCTTCTTCCTCTGCCGACCAGAAATCTGGTTCCCCCCACCACCATAGAGTCTCCTCCTAGCACGGCGTCCTTTTTCCTCTACCTAACTGAAAACCCTATCAATTGTGGAGCCGACTGGCTACAGGGAGCCACAGCAGAGGGATGAAAGAGCCACATGTGGCTCCAGAGCCGCGGGTTGCTGACCCCCTGCTTTAGGGCCTCTCCCTAGCCAGCCCAGCATCTGGTG
>JALIGW010000032.1:3707278-3829778 GCA_023053685.1 Diadophis punctatus similis | reverse complement strand
AAGAGAAGAGAAGAGAAGAGAAAAGAAAAAAATAAAAAAGAAGAAAAGAAAAGAAAAAATGGAATGGAATGGAATTGAATGGAATGGAATGGAAAAGAAAGAGAAGAGAGGAGAGGAGAGGAGAAGAGAAGAGAAGAGAAGAGAAGAGAAAAGAAAAAAATAAAAAAAGAAGAAAAGAAAAGAAAAAATGGAATGGAATGGAATGGAATGGAAAAGAAAGAGAAGAGAGAAGAGAAGAGAAAAGAAAAGAAAAAAAGAAAAGAAGAAAAGAAAAGAAAAAATGGAATGGAATGGAATGGGAATAGAATAGAATAGAATAGAATAGAATAGAATATATGGAATATAATAGAATATAGAAAATATAGAAAGAATAGGATAGAATAGGATAGTAGAATAGAATAGAATAAATAGAATAAGATAGGATAGAATAGAATAGAGTAGAGTAGAGTAGAGTAGAATAGAATAGAATAGAATAGAATAGAATAGAATAGAATAGAATAGAATAGAATAGAATGACAGAGTTGGAAGGGACCTTGGAGGTCTTCTAGTCCAGCCCCCAGCTCAAACAGTAGACCCTATACTGTTTCAGACAATTGCTTGTCCAATCTCTTCTTAAAAACCTCCAACGATGAAGCACCCACAACTTGTGGAGGCAAATTCTGTTCCACGGATGAATTGTTCTCAGTGTCAGGAAATTTCTCCCTAATTCCAGGTTGCTTCTCTCCTTGATTAGTTTCCATCATATTTGCTTCTTGTTCTACCCCCAGGTGCTTTGGAGAATAGCTTGACTCCCTCTTCTTTGTGGTAACGTCTCAAATACAGATAGTCCTCAACGTATGACCACAATTGAGCCCAACATTTATGTTGCGGCGAGAAATTTGTTAGGTGAGTTTGGCCCCATTTTACGACTTTTCTTGCCACATTTGTTAAGTGAGTCACTGCCGTCGTTAAATTAGTAACACGGTTGTTAAGTGAATCTGGCTTCCCCCTTGACGTTGCTTATCAGAAGTTCGCAAAAGGGGACCAAGTGACCCCGGAACAGGACAAAAATCACAAACGTGAGTCAATTGTCAAACATCCCGAATGTAAATCATGTGACCATGGGGAAGCTGCAACGGTCATAAGTGTGAAAAATGGTCATAAGTTACTTTTTTCAGTGCCGTTGTAACTTTGAATGGCCACTAAGTGAACTGTTGTAAGTCAAGGACTACCTGTACTACTATCCTGTGCTCTCCTAGTCTCTCATTTCTCTAGACTAGCCAAACCCAAATCCTGCCACCGTTCTTCATGTGTTTTAGTCTCCAGGCCTTTGATCGTCTTAGTTGTTCTTGAATTATATATTGAATATTCTTTGCACTTTTTCCAAAGCCTCAACATGTCTATGGAGATTCTCCTCCATCCAGGTCGTGGTTGTCCCAAAGGTGCTTTTTTCAAGGGGCAACTGGACTTTCTGGTTTTTCTTCTTTGAAGATGTTTCGCTTCTCATCCAAGAAGCTTCTTCAGCTCTGACTGAATGGTGGGGAATGTATAAATCCTTCCCTTCCCCACCATCCAGTCAGAGCTGAAGAAGCTTCTTGGATGAGAAGCAAAACATCTTCAAAGAAGAAAAACCAGAAAGTCCAGTTGCCTCTTGAAAAAAGCACCTTTGGGACAAAGTCTCAACATTTTTTTTTGTAATGTGGTGCACATGTAAAGTCTTGGTTGAACACGTCAAATAGGTAAAGTATGTTACATGTTCACATTGTACACACAAAACTTGTAAATATGACGTTATTATTTTACATGTAAAGCCTGTAAAATATTTCACCTCTTGGCTGAACGCCCTCGATCGGTTTATCCTCGCCCAATTACTCGGCGCAGCTTGCCCGTAACGTGAAAGGCACTTCAAGGTACCCTCCAAAGCTAAACCAATCTACCAGTTGTAGATCTTGAAAAGCTACTTCATCGCTCCGACGCAGATGGTCGGCTACGTGGCGGAATATCCCACACCGCAGACATTAGTTTGCGAGAGCGATATGCTCGGCACCTGCACATGCTCTCGACATCTGGGATAGTTGAACTCACTCACTCACTCTCTCTCTCTCTCTCTCTCTCTCTCTCTCTCTCTCTCTCTCTCTCTCTCTCTCTCTCTCTCTCTCTCCCTCTCTCCCTCTCTCCCTCTCTCCCTCCATCCCTCTTCTGCCCTTGCATTTCAGCTGCATTTTTGCATATGCGTATCTTGGGCCAGGAAACTTGGGAGTGGGGGTGGGGAGGGGGCTTATTTGAAGACGAGCCAAAGAAGGGATTATCACCCAGGCAGATGCCAGTCCGATCGTGAACCAGCTCCTCATTTCTACTCCGAAGATCTTGGCTGAGTCGCTAGTCTGGGATAAATCTGCTTTTCCCAGAAAGTAATCGGCGTGACTTGAACTGCTCATGCCCCTGGCTGTGTCCTGGCTTTCAAGGGGCTGAGTATCTTGGGAGCTTGCCCTACACAAGCCCCACTGAACGGAACAAGTAGAGACCCTTCGGAGAGGTCCTTGGTATTCTCTGAGCTTGGCTGTTTTCTGGTAGAGGTTTCAATGCCAAAGGAAGTCAAGCAGACCCCACACTCTATTTGCACTGATGACGTTCCCTAGTTGGGTAATGAAATGTCTGCAAGAAAAGAACCAGGCTCAGAGAGCACCAAGGACCCTACAGTTGTTGTCTTCCTCCTCCTCCTCATCTGGAAACTCCCCTCCTTTCTAGCATTGATGACGTTGCCTAGTTGGGTCATGAAATGTCTGCAAAAAAACCACCAAGCTCAAAGACCACCAAGGTTGTCCTCTTCCTTTCCCACTCCTTCTAGTACTAGTTCAACCCTACAAATATTCTCGGCTATCGGTAGAGTCGTGAATAGAATAGAATAGAATAGAATAGAATAGAATAGAATAGAATAGAATAGAATAGAATAGAATAGAATAGAATAGAATAGAATAGAATAGAATAGAATAGAATTCTTTATTGGCCAAGTGTGATTGGACACACAAGGAATTTGTCTTTGGTGCATATGCTCTCAGTGTACATAAAAGAAAAGATACATTTGTCAAGAATGATTGTCATAGGGTACAAATAAGCAATCAGGAAACAATCCATATTAATATAAATCGTAAGGATACAAACAAGAAGTTACAGTCCTGCAGTCATAAGTGGGAGGAGATGGGTGATAGGAGCGATGAGAAAAACTAATAATAATAGTCATGCAGATTTAGTGAATAGTTTGACAGTGGTGAGGGAATTATTTGTTTAGTAGAGTGATGGCATTCAGGAAAAAACTGTTCTTGTGTCTAGTTGTCTTGGTGTGCAGTGCTCTATAGCGACGTTTTGAGGGTAGGAGTTGAAGCAATTTATGTCCAGGATGCGAGGGGTCAGTAAATATTTTCACGGCCCTCTTTTTGACTCGTGCAGTATACAGGTCCTCAATGGAAGGCAGGTTGGCAGCAATTGTTTTTTCTGCAGTTCTGATTATCCTCTGAAGTCTGTGTCTGTCTTGTTGGGTTGCAGAACTTCTATTCTGCAGGAATTGTACATGACCCTGAAAAAAATGAATTATGACCGTTTTTCATACTTAACAACCGTTGCACCATCCCCGGGGTCACGTGATCAAAATTTGGACGCTTGGCATCTGATTCATACTTATGACCGTTGCAGTGTCCCGGGCTCACATGATCCCCTTTTGCGACCTTCCGACACACAAAGTCCATGGGGAGGCCGGATTCGTTTAACAACCATGTTACGGTACTAACTTAACAACTGCAGTGATTCACTTAACGACCGTGGCAAGGAAGGTCATAAAAAGGGGGCATAATTCACTTAACAAATGCCTCCCTTAGCCACAGAAACTTTGGGCTCCATTGCGGCCGTATGTCGAGAACTACCTGCGCTGGGTTTCCTGCCTGAGCAGGGGGTTGGACTAGAAGACCTCCAAGGTCCCTTCCAACTCTGTTATTCTGTTATCTACGAAAGCTTGGCTTTCCCCAACCTCCTTTCCTTTACGCATTTTGGACTACAGCACCCATCTCTAAACCCCCCCACCCCACCCCAAAATCAGGGGAAACCAGGATGCTACCTAGATCCTTCACTCTCAAGCAGCAAACATTTTTTTCATAAATCTACAATTCATCTATCTTTGTTGGTTACTGTGGCCCATGGGAACATTTCTGTCGTCGTTATTTCTTTGGCAGCTCTTCTGATGTGGGCTATCTCGAGGAGAAGCCATCTTGCTGAAGTGTCAGCCCCCTCCCTTCCCCTCGCTGATATTTTTAGTTAGTGGGAAATGTCAAAGTGAAGATTTCACCGCAATTTTCTTGCCTTCGGTATGCTTGGGGTGTTGGGGTGATCTTTCCGGGGAGGGAAATGTTGGCTTTTTCAGAATATTTCTTTTATGGTGCCACCCTTCTGATCGTTAGGCGAGAGAAAGGGGCACATGCTGTTGACAAGGAATTTCTATTTTTATTTTTATTTTCCTCCTTGTTAAGAAGCACATTATTGGCAGTCCCTTTGCTCGCCCAGCTGCTGAATTCACACAGGTGCCCGTGTCAGCCGCCCGGTGGCTTTCCTTCTCTCTCAGTTTTGTATCGCAAAAGAATATCAAATTGGATTGTAGTTTTTCCCGGAGCTGCAGCCGCACTTTCCTGTAGATTTCCTCTTTCTGGTTCTGCCTTGAAGTGCTCTTAGCAGAATAACAGTGTTGAAAGGGACCTTGGAGGTCTTCTAGTCCAGCCCCCTGCTTAGGCAGGAATCCCTATAACCATTCCAGACAAATGGCTGTCCAATCTCTTCTTTAAAATCTCCTGTGATGGAGCACCCACAACTTCTGGAAGCAAGCTGTTCCACTGATTAATTAACAGAATAACAGAGTTAGAAGGGACCTTGGAGGTCTTCTAGCCAACCCCCTGGTCAAGCAGAAAATCCTATACAATTTCAGACAAATGGCTATCCAATCTCTTCCTAAAAACTTCCAGTGATGGAGCACCCACAACTTCTGGTGGCAAGCTGTTCCACTGGCTAATTGTTTTAACTGTCAGGAAATTTCTCCTTAATTCCAGGTTGCTTCTTTTTATTTTTTGTTTTATTTATTTTATTTATTTATTGTTGTCAAGTACGTGTTGGTAATATACATAGATATAATGTTGTTTATATACATAAAATGAATATTGATAAGAGGGAACATTAGGACAGGGACGGTAGGCACGCTGGTGCACTTATGCACTCCCCTTACTGACCTCTTAGGAATCGGGTGAGGTCAACAGTGGACAGTCTAAGGGTAAAATTTTGGGGGTTTGATTCTCTCCTTGATTAGTTTCCATCCATTGTTTCTTGTCCTGCCTTCAGGGGCTTTGGAGAATAGGTTCACCCCTTTTTTCTTGTGGCAGCCCCTCAAATATTGGAACACTGCTATCGTGTCTCCCCTCTTTCCATCAGACGAGATATACCCAATTCCTGCCACCGTTCTTCGTATGTTTCCGCCTCCAGCCTCTTGGGAGGGGGGGCGCTCTCAATTCTTTTGCAACCCGACCCCCCACATTATGCATGGTTGTTGAAGCTTCAGAAGGAGCAGGTGTCAACCGGGGTTGCGTTCATCCAGGGCTTCTGCAAAACACAACACTCTTTGTGAATTGCTCTCCTCGGACTCTCGAGGTGCATTTAATAACACCCCATGGCTCCCCGTCAGCTTCTCGGATTGACTCTCACCTGCGACTTGCTTGTCCCGTCTTCGCCCATCTCTTCCTTCCTAGCTGCTTTTAAACTGACATTTTGACAGCCTCGGACGAACTCGGTTTCCAAATGGCTGGCGACGGTTTGATTTCCACCCCCCTTCTCCTCCTCCTCCTCCTCCTCTCTCCCGTCTCCTTGAACTAACAGAAATTTCTGCTTAACCCACTTGTCACTCTCTCGTCAAACAGCCAGACTTACCTGCCAGCGTGTTGATGCTTGTTGTAGCTTTTGAAAAGGGTGGAAAAGTAAAAATAAGAATAACAGCAGGCCAGCCACTTACTCGGACAATGAAATGTCCCTGGACGCAGCTAGAGAAAAACAGGAAGGCTGGACTTGCTGGGAGAGAGAAATCGGACTTGTCAATAAGGGCCCATATCTCTGCAACAGATGGAGGCCGTTGCCCGTTGTTGCATAGCAGATGTCTGTATGCAGCCTCAGAGAAGCTGAGACGCAGCAGCCTCCGATAAAGGACACTTCTGTCCTTTGGAGGCTGGCATTGCTCTTCCGTTATCAGACAAAACGGGCAGAGTTGCAGGCCTCGGGCGTTTTTTCTTTTTGCCCAGGATTCATTACTGGTCCTTTAGTTACCAATCTCTCTGTAGATAGGGATGGATGGATGGATGGATGGATGGATGGATGGATGGATGGATGGGTGGATAGCAATAGCAATAGCACATAGACTTATATACCACTTCACAATGCTTTACAGCCCTCTCTAAGCGGTTTACAGAGTTCAGCCTCTTGCCCCCAACAATCTGGGTCCTCATTTTACCGACCTCAGAAGGATGGAAGGCTGAGTCAACCTTGAGCCGGTGAGATTTGAACAGCTGAACTGCTGAACTGCAGTGCTGCATTTTTAACCACTGCACCACCTCGGTTCTTTAATAGGTACGGTAGGTAGATAATTAGATGGATAGAGGCAGATGCATAGATTAGATTGGTAAGTAGGCAGGCATAGAGAGACAGACAGATAGATAGACCAGGTTCTTAGTTTTTGTTTTCCTCTTTCCTTTCCTCTCCAAATTGTGAAACTCTTACAGAGCCCACAGTCACATCATTAGACGGATGGATGGATGGATGGATAGATAGATAGACAGACAAAGATATATATATATATATATATATATATATATATATATATATATATATATATATATATATATATATATATATATATATATATATATATATATATATATATATATATATATATATATATATAGACTGTCTATCTCTGTATTATTTCCATATCTTATCTCAGTCTCTCTACCATGTCTCTCTATCTCTACCTTATCTGTCTATCATTTCCATCTTTAGTCGCTCGCCCATGTCTGTCTCTCTGTCTAAGCATCTCTCTATCATTTCCCTCTCCATCTCTATCATCTCCGTCTCTCTACCCTGTCTGTTTTTCAAATAGTGACTTAGGACCGTTTTTCACACTTGTGACCATTGCGGTATTCCCCACAGTTTACATTCAGATGCTCGACCACTGATTCACATTTATTTATTTATTTATTTATTTATTTATTTATTTATTTATTTATTTATTTATTTATTTATTTATTATTATAACATACCAGCAACAGTGTGTGCCAACCTTGTGAAGACTTACAGAAAACAGACCCTGTGAATGAATGAATGAATGAATGAATGAATGAATGAATGAATGAATATATATACATGATGATGTTCGTCCATCGTATTCGAAGAGGACCTTGACATCTATCAATTGGGGGGGATGTCAGGACTTGCACGTGAATTGGATTAAAGTCAGGGAGAGGTACAGGAGAAAATGTTAGAGTTGATTTGGTAAGATCTGTTCTTCACATTTCTCCTGTGGTGAGAAAGATTGATTTTTCTTGGGAGGGTTTTCGGTTTCCTCCTTTTTCTGTGTTTGGCTTGCTTCCCCCGCCCCCCGCCCTCCCCAAATGCCACGCTTTGGCCTGTAATCTTTCCACCTTGAATTTAAGCACCTCTGCTGCAGGATGAAGGAGCAAGGTCCCTTTTACATTCCATCCCCTCAGCTGGAGGTGGTGACACGCGATGAAATGCAGGCTCGGAAAATGTATTTTGTGGTGTCCCAGAATGGAAGAGTAGAAGGGAAGAAGGGATATTGGAGATCACCAGCTGTCTGGGGAAGGAATCGAATTTCTTTCTTTCTTTCTTTCTTTCTTTCTTTCTTTCTTTCTTTCTTTCTTTCTTTCTTTCTTTCTTTCTTTCTTTTTTTCTTCCTTCCTTCCTTCCTTCCTTCCTTCCTTCCTTCCTTCCTTCCTTTCTTTCTTTCTTTCTTCCTTCCTTTCTTTCTTTCTTTCTGTCTTTCCTTCCTTCCTTCCTTTTCTTCCTAGCATCTCTTTCCTTTCTCTTTCCCTCCCTCCTATCTCACTTTCCTCCCTCTCTCCCTTCTCTCCTTCCTTCTCTTCCTAACATCTCTCCTTCCTTCCTCCCTCCCTGCTCTCCTTCCTTCCTTCCTTCCTTCCTTCCTTCCTTCCTTCCTTCCTTCCTTCCTTCCTTCCTTCCTCCCTCCCTCCCTCCCTCCCTAGCATCTAGCATCTCTCCTTCCTTCCTATTTCCCTCCCACCCATTTCACTTTCCTCCCTCCCTCCCTCTCTTCTTCCTTCCTCTTTCTCTCCACCTTCCCATCTCTCCTTCCTTCCTTCCTTCCTTCCTTCCTTCCTTCCTTCCTTCCTCCCTCCCTCCCTCCCTCCCTCCCTCCCTCCCTCCCTAGCATCTAGCATCTCTCCTTCCTTCCTATTTCCCTCCCACCCATTTCACTTTCCTCCCTCCCTCCCTCTCTTCTTCCTTCCTCTTTCTCTCCACCTTCCCATCTCTCCTTCCTTCCTTCCTCCCACCCACCCTCCCTCCCTCCCATCTCGCCTTCCTTCCCCAACTGAGCCCAAAATTTCTATTGCTAAGTAAGACAGTTATGAAGTGAGTTTCGCCCCTTTTTACGACCTTCCTTGCCACAGTTATTAAGTGACACCCCTGCAATTGTTACGTTAGTTAACACGGTTGTTAAGTGAATCTTGCTCGTCAGAAGGTTGCCAAAGGGGATCACATGACCCCTGAACCGCAACTGCAACTGTCATAAATGTGAGTCAATTGCCAATTTTGATCAGGTGACCCTGCAACGGTCATAAATCCGTTTTTTCAGTGCCGTTGTAACTTTGAATGGTCAGTAAACAAATGACCGAGAACTCCCTGTACTTGCATTTTATTTTGTTATTTGTTTAAAAGACTGAAATGTTAGATGTCTCACCAAAAACAGAGGTTGTGTCATTTTTTTCTCAATTATCTCTCTCGGTGCAATTGTTTCATTTTCCCTGGACGGTTTCCTTGCTCTAAAATAAAGATAGCTACTTGGGCATCACATAAACCATCTCTTTCATTCTTATTCCTCTGCCTTCAGGAACCCTCAGGAAACTAGCCAGCTTTTGTGATGATTTTTTTCTCTTAGAAGCAGGAAGGAGAAGCTTACTAAAAAAAAAAAGCAATAGCTTATCAAATCCTTTACTTTTGGCGGAAAAAATAAAATTCATGTTGATTTAGCCACGGCTTCTCTGTGAAATGTCACCACGATATGCTTCATGGATCTTTTTTTTTTATTATTCAAAAAGTTTTATTAGTACAAAGTACAAACATTTTTCTCTTTTCTTCCCCCCAAACCCCTCCCCACCCCCCTTACCCTCCACCCTTTAACCCCCCCCGCCCCCCCGACTTCCCAGAAAAAAAGGGTATAGTATACAATAAGCATAATATTAAAATATACTAACAAATTGTTAATTTCAAATTTTCTCTAGTTCTTTAACTCCTGATTAGTCAAAACTTTTAGAACATAATCTAAAAATTAAGTGTATAACATTGGTAATCTAACATTCCAATATATGAAATTATAACTATATATCTTTCATTTAAATAGTCCTTAAAACATAATATGATAATACAAAAAAAGAAAAGGGAAATTTTTCTTCACCATCCAGCCAGATGCGTGACCGTCGACATCAATTCCCCAATAATAAATGATCCTTCTTTCAGCACTAAACCTCCTTGGTGGCATGCCATACCTGGCATTTAGAGTCATCTTGCTTAATTACAGTACAGTCCATAGTTGTTCTCAACAGAAAAAATTATGTTATAAACTTCATCTTTTCTGTAAAATATTTTAAATGGTCCACCATATTTTTATCCAAAAGGCCTAGGTTTTCTTTTCTTTTTTTCTTAACATAACCATCATATACAAAAATGGATCTTTAGGATGAACTGTTTATTCTTCTCCAGAAATTGTGGGTTCTGCATCACTGAGGCTTTCAAGAAGAGATTGGACAGTCATTTGTCTGAAATGGTACAGGGTCTCCTGCTTGAGCAGGGGGTTGGACTAGAAGACCTCCAAGGTCCCTTCTAACTCTGTTATATTCTGTTAATTAATCAGTGGAACAGCTTGCCTCCAGAAGTTGTGGTGCTCCATCACTGGAGGCTTTCAAGCAGAGATTGAACAACCCTCCAAAATGGCAGACAGGGTTTCCTGCTTGAGCAAGGGGTTGGATGTGTGGATTTGGTTGACCTCTGAAGAGGATGACTTAACCAAGAAGAACACCCCTCAATCCTTACTAACTTCACAATTGCAGTGATTCACTTAACATCTGCGTCAAGAAAGGTCGTAAAATGGTGCAAAGCTGGCTGAACAACTCTCTTTCTTAGCCACAGAAATTTTCGTCGTGGTCATGAACGAAGATAAATATACGTATCCCAGGATAATGATGCGAAATTGAATTTGGGTCGGTCACTGGGACCAGAGATTTACTCTTCCGAGCGTTTGGACTTGTGCTGGAGCCCATCTTCGGGGAATTTCTCTACTGGAATATGTGCTTTGTGCTGTTCTGTTAGTTGTGGTGCCCTCCTATTGGCTGATTGGTGTGTTGACGGCTGGCGATTGGCTGTTGTTTCCTTGTGCTGCCCAGCCCTCGCCTTCTAAGTACTTGATAGGCTGGTGGTCAATCAGCACTCCTGTTGACCAACGAGGGGCCCGTTTCCCAGGCTTCAATCACTTCCCCGGCTGTTTTTGTGCCTGCTCTTCCGACAATCTTAGGAGCTGCAAAATTGAATATGTGTCCTTGTTCACTATAGTGTGAGGCTACCAATGAGTTCAAGTCTCCTTGTCTAACTACTCGCTTGTGTTCTTGCAATCTGGTAGTTAGCTTCCTCCATGTTTGTACTACATAGTCACAGGGGCAATCCATGCAGGGGATCCAGTATATTACATTGGAAGTATCTTCCACCTCCAGGAGATCTATGCAATGCATAATTTAAGAGCCGAGGTGGCGCAGTGGTTAAATGCAGCACTGCAGGCTACTGCTAGTTCAGCAGTTCAGCAGTTCAAATCTCACCGGCTCAAGGTTGACTCAGCCTTCCATCCTTCTGAGGTGGGTAAAATGAGGACCCAGATTGTTGGGGGCAATAGGCTGAACTCTGTAAACCGCTTAGAGAGGGCTGTAAAGCACTATGAAGCAGTATATAAGTCTAAGTGCTATTGCTATTGCTAATTTGTCCTTGTTCATTATGGCCATATGTCGAGGACTGCTGCTAGTCATTGAAGTTTCTCAAAGGGTAACATTTGCGATCAGAGATGTTCTGTTATGACCTGTCGGCCGCCGGCCCCTCCAGCAGCCGAATCAAAGGAGAAGGAGGAGGCGTGAAAGTCAGGGTCAGCATCAAGGCAACCTGAGTGCTCCGAGGGGGAAGAGGGAATGGAGCTGTCAGAGAGAGAGACAGAAGTGGATCCTGGGCTGTCCTTCACCCTCAGATGGAGAGTCAACAGCCCCCCAGGTCTGGAGGTGGCTGATGAAGAAGAGGAAGAACAGCTGGGTCCAGTGCCTGATGTGCGGATGTGCAGAAGGCAGAGGAGAGGAGAGCAGTGGAAATCTATGGGCCAGTCCTTGGGAGAGAAGAGCCACCGCTGCTAGCGAAGCCTTACCCTAGCTCTGGGGACAAAAGGCAGGGGGAGGAGATGAATAGATGTGGCAGACAACTATTCATCTCCCTGCCGGACAGACTTGTTAGCCTGCGGTGAGAGAGAAACTTTTTGCCGGCTCTCCTAATAAATGCATCTTTTGATTTCACTTCAGAGGGTTTGTCGTGTTTGGAGAGCTGGGTCAGAACACATTCCTTCTCCACATCCAACTTCATGAACAGATCCAGGGGCCGGAAGAACGATCTGGAACGCTCAATTTTTATAGGAGCATTAATGAGACGCGATAAAGCCACTACGCGTGGCATTCATAATGCGATGAAGTTCATTATGAATGGCCTTTTCATAGTCTTGATCTCATTACATTCAGTCCTTATGACCCAGAATCCGGCTACAGTTATTGTGCAGGTTAACTTTCATTTAACAGAGGTCCTAATTTTAGAAGCTCCAATGTCTGTTCTTTTTATGGTTTTTATGGAGAGACCATGAACTTGTCGACAGGTGCTGCGCACGACACTCTCTAGCTACAAAGATTTCTGGAGTCCTCGACCTACGACCAAAACTAAGCTCAACATTTCCCAAGGCTAAGCAAGACAGTTGCTGAGTTCGTTTTGCCCAATCTTACGACCTTTCTTGCCACAGTTGTGAAGTGAATCGCCACAGGTGTTAAGTTAGTCACAAGGTTGGTAAGCCAATCTGGCTGGTCAGAAGGTCGCAAAAGGGGATCACGTGACCCCAGGATGCTGCAACGGTCGCCAGTTGCCAAAGGTCTGAATTTTGATCATGTGACCATGGGGATGTTGCAATGGTTGTACCGGGTTCCCCCGAAAATACGACCCACTCAGAAAGTAAGTCCTAGCTTGATTTTTACACGTGCGCCCGATATAAGCCCTACCCCAAAAATAAGCCCTAATGAAGACACCGCCCACTCCAGGGTGCACAGGTAAAAATTAAGCTAGGGTGAGGATGGGGAGGTGGAGCTGCCCTACTATTTATCTTCGGACAGTTGTAGCCAGGCCTCGCACACCTTGACCCATTTCTTCTGCAGCTGGCAAGGCTTTCCTGAAGGCCTCTGTAGCCGATAACAGAGCTCTGGATCGATCCGGAGCTCTGTTATCATCTGCAAAGGCCTTTCCTGAAGGCATCTGTAGCCGATAACAGAGCTCCAGATCGATCTGGAGCTCTGTTATCATCTGCAGAGGCCTTTCCTAAAGGCCTTTCCTGAAGGCCTATGTAGCCGATAACAGAGCTCCGGATCGATCTGGAGCTCTCTTATCAGCTGCAGAGGCCTTTCCTAAAGGCCTTTCCTGAAGGCCTGTGTAGCCGATAACAGAGCTCCAGATCGATCTGGAGCTCTGTTATCATCTGCAGAGGCCTTTCCTAAAGGCCTTTCCTGAAGGCCTATGTAGCCGATAACAGAGCTCCAGATCGATCCAGAGCTCTGTTATCATCTGCAAAGGCCTTTCCTAAAGGCCTTTCCTGAAGGCCTATGTAGCCGATAACAGAGCTCCAGATCGATCCGGAGCTCTGTTATCATCTGCAAAGGCCTTTCCTGAAGGCCTGTGTAGCCGATAACAGAGCTCCGGATCGATCTGGAGCTCTGTTATCATCTGCAAAGGCCTTTCCTAAAGGCCTTTCCTGAAGGCCTATGTAGCCGATAACAGAGCTCCAGATCGATCCGGAGCTCTGTTATCATCTGCAAAGGCCTTTCCTGAAGGCCTGTGTAGCCGATAACAGAGCTCCGGATCGATCTGGAGCTCTGTTATCGGCTACAGAGGCCTTCTGGAAAGCCTTGCTGGCCTTGCTGGACGAAGAAGTTCCTGAAGGCCCCTGACAGCGGAAAGGAGGCCGGGGGTGACACGTACAAGTGAGGTGAGTCAGTGGATGACCACCACCCCGAAAATAAGACCTGGTGCCTTTTTTGGTGGCAAAATATATATATATAAGACAGGGTCTTATTTTCGTGGAAAAACGGTAAGTGTGAAAACCGATCATAAATCTCTTTTTTTCAGTGCCTTTGTGACTTCAAGTGGTCACTAAATGAACTGTTGTAAGTCAAGGACTACCTGTAATGGTGCAAAAATGCATTCGAATTTTGAATGCTGGCTGGGGAATTCTGGGAGTTGAAGTCTACATATCCTCAAAGCAACTAAGGTTATGAAACAGTGGCCTACAGGGACATAATGAGTAGGGTAGGATAGGATACAGAACAGAACAGAACAAGAGTTGGACGGGACCTTGGAGGTCTTCTAGTCCAACCCCCTGCTCAAGCAGGAAACCGTATACCATTTCAGACAATTGATTGAAACTCTAGAGAAAGTGCAGAAGAGAGCAACCAGGATGATAAAGGGTCTGGAAAATAAAACATACAGTCTGGCGAAGAGAAGGACCAGGGGTGACATGATAGCAGTGTTCCAATACTTGAGGGGCTGCCACAGAGAGGAGGGGGTCAGGCTGTTCTCTATGGCACCAGAAAGCCAAACAAGGAATAACGGATGGAAGCTGACCAAGGAGAGATTCAACCTGGAAGTGAGGAGAAACTTTCTGACGGTGAGAGCGATCAACCAGTGGAACAGCTTGCCAGCGGAGGTCGTGAGAGCCCCAACACTTGCGACCTTCAAGGGGAGACTGGACTGCCATCTGTCTCAAATGGTGTAGGAACTCCTGCTTGAGCAGGGGGTTGGACTAGATGACCTACAAGGTCCCTTCCAACTCTAATAATAAATCTTATGTAAAAAAATTGTCTAATCTCTTCTTAAAAACTTCCAGTGTTGGAATATTTGAAACTTCTGGAGGCAAGTCGGTCCACTGATTAATTGTTCTGTCAGGAAATTTCTCCTTAGTTTCATGGTAATCGCGGTAAAACTGAGAACAGTCTGGATCGATCTCATCTTTGTTAATTGATGGACTAACTAGCAGTTGTGATCTTCTTATCAGCTTCTCCTATATGGACTTCTTCATGTGCCAAATCTTATGTACATTGATAATTGAGAAGCGTGTGGGAATGACTGATTTTCTTCCTAGACTGCTTTATAGTCTCCTCCTTTTAACTAACCATGGTTTAGAGTGGCCCCTACTGTCTTAGTGCAAATAGTATAACAAACTGCGGTCGACCTCGGATACAGGCAGGACACTATTTTCTTCCATACGGTACCTTCTTCTGAGCAAACCGAAGAGAAACACAGTTTTGGGAAACTGCCACCTAGACCGGAAGGAGGGATGAAGTGAGGACCTAGCTTGGAGTCCTTGTGTAGCTGCAAGTGGCATAAGCTTGATCTCCTGGAAGATCCGTGAAGATCCTGGTTATTTCCAGATAAGGGGAGATTCTTGTAACCTGTGTGACAAACAATAAAGTTATTGACTTTGACTCTTTACAAGAATCTATGGTTGCTTGTGCCTGCTTAACGCTTAACAGCGGTGGCAAGGAAGGTCGTAAAATGGGGCAAAACTCACGTAACAACTGTCTCACTTAGCAACAGAAATGTTGGGCTCAGTTGCGGTCGTAACTCGAGGACTACCTGTATTCTGGTCTAGCTATTGTCATAGTGTTCCAAAGGTTTATTTTGTTCTGCCTGGAGATGGATCTTGCACTGTTTAACCTACCTTTTATAATAGGAACCTCTTTAATGAGAATCAGGTGATTGTGATCACTTGGTAGATGATTAAATTTACACATTGCCTTTTTTCCTTTTGGAAAACAAACATCCGAAAAATAATTAATTCCGGAGATGATCTGACAACAGAAAATAGCATCACTAGGAGATGCTGGAAACTGACGGGCCGGAGACATAAACCGGCTGTATTTCTGGCTGTGTGTGTCCAGCCAAGCACTTCCTTTTTTTCTCCCTTTTCTCTTTCTTTCTTTCTTTCTTTCTTTCTTTCTTTCTTTCTTTCTTTCTTTCTTTCTTTCTTTCTTTCTTTCTTTCTTTCTTTCTTTCTTCTTTTTCTCTTTCTCTTTCTCTTTTTCTTTTTCTTTCTCTTTTCTCTCTCACTTTTCTCTTCTTTCTCTTCCTCCCTCCCTCCCTCCCTCTCTCTCTCCATTCCTTCCTCCCTGTCTTCTCTCTCTCTCTCTCTCTCTCTCTCTCTCTCTCTCTCTCTCTCTCTCTCTCTCTCTCTCTCTCTCTCTCTGTGTGTGTGTGTGTGTGTGTCTCTCTCCCCTCTCTCCATTCCTCCCCTCTTTCTGTCCCCATAGTACATAGTGTGGACCAGTTTGTAACAATGGGAGAGGGACCAGAGCAGAAGCCCTCTGCCCTCCTAGTAGTTTAGCGGTTGGATAGTTAAGTTAGTCCCGCCTCCTTCCGTGCCTGGTTTATAGGGATAAGGGGGTTTCCGCAGCACACGTAGAATGGAAGAGGCTTGTCCAGGGATGGCATTCTAAGATGTTCACTCCACCTCTGGGCAAGCTTCTTCTCAGGGAGGGTTGGTCTTCCAGAAGCTCTCCTGGTGGCACCTGCTCTCCCCTGGCATTGTAAGAGGGACGGCCGTGCCCTGCAGAAATCCAGGGATCCAGACAGATCCCTTCAGGCAAGATTGAGGCTGCAGAATGACAAGCCCTCCCTCACTCCACCATTTCTTGATCCGATATCCCTCAGAAGCGCCATGGAAGATCTCCTTCAGCAGAGGAGCCGATAGTTTAGAATAGAGAAATTGGACGTCCTGGATGGTTTCGGATGACCTGGAACAGAACAGTGCGGCCAGTCAAGATCCAGAGGGAAGCCCAGCCAAGGAGTGGTTGAACTGGAAAGGGTGATGCTCACACACGCGTGGCTTTAGGGGTGAGGTCAAGGACAATTTCAGTGGCTCTCAAGATGTCTGCTGTTGCTGCCCAGATGTTTCTCAGGTTCCACAGACTGTGGTTCTAATAGAAAAGAAAAATTTATAACCCAAGATTGAACTGTGGGGTCCTTGGTGCTCTCTGAGCTTGGTGGTTTCCTTGCAGACATTTCATGACCCAACTAGGTAACAACATCAGTGCTAGAAGGGAGTGGGGTTTGTGAGGAGGAGGAGGAAGAAGACTGTGGGGTCCTTGGTGTTCTCTGAGCTTGATTGTTTCCTTGCAGACGTTTCATGAACCAGCTAGATAAGATCATCAGTTTTAGAAGGGAGTAGGGTTTGCTGTCTGTTTATACTAGTCGCATGCCTTTTCAGTGTTGGTGGGAATATTTTTGGTGGTTTCTTGATTAGGCCGTGGTTAATTGTTAGATTGTCTGAATTGGTAGTTTCTTTAATTGGAGTATTGTCTACTGCGTGATTGTTTTGCAGTATTAATCTTGGTAGATAGACACTGTAGGAAGCCCCCTCCCCAAGATTAAAATATTCTTTATTAATATTAAAAAGAGGCAGGATAGAATATTTTCCCTAAAGGTGGAGAGGAGAAAAAAAATCTTAACGAAGGCAGAAAACAGCCCCAATCTTCCTGCTGTAGGAAAACTGCCTCAGGCAGAAGATTGAAGGCTGCTCTTTAGGAATGGACATTTTATATCCATCCAGAAAGGCTGGGCCAACCTATTCATAAGCAAAGAGACTCCAGATAAGCAGCACAATTAGGCAAGCCAAAACTGACAAGATTAGCTGGGACAAATACCTAGGATTTGCATTTCCCCTTTTGCCTGTAGAGCCAGCCATGACTCCTGCATGACCCCGTAGGAATCTGGCAACAGCAATTAAAATATTAAAGGACACATTCTTACACAGGAACAGGCATCTCAATCACAAAGCCCCAAAGGAGGTATAAAAGCCCACCTACTCTCAACCCCATTTTGTCAGCCACCCCAGAAACATGCTGCTGTCACAGAAGTTTCTGGCATCCAAATAAACAGAGACCTTCCTTCCTGCAGCCTGCCTTCATTTTGTTTCTAGTGTCTTTCTCCCAGCTTGGAACCGGACCGGATTTTTCTTCCAACAATATCAATAGAAGAGAATCTTTGTAGCTCAGGGTTGAACTGTTGGGTCCTCTGAGTTTGGTTGTTTTCTTGCAGACGTTTCATGACCCAGCTAGGTTTCCAGGAATTCTCTAGCATTTTTGGACTTGGCTTGCTCTAGATTGTTCCCAGTTTCCCAGTCTGTCCATGTGTCGGGCAATAAACCGAGCTTTTGACATGTCTTCTGATTGCTAGTTGATGTTCATGGATGCACTCTGCTAGTCTTGGTGCCTGTTTGTCCTATTCTTCTTTTGGTTCCTTGGTGTTGTGTCCCAGCACCGCAACCCACAGAAAAACACACACACAACTGTTTGCTACAAAAGCAAAAGGGGTCCTTTTACTAATGAAGATGCTTAGTAAAAGCGCAGGGGTTTAAAGTCCAGAAACAAGCATAAAGAGATTCTCGGGGAATAAAGTTCCTTCGTCTCTTTGTGAGTTATTAGCCAAAGTTCAAATGTCTAAAACAAATACCAATTAAGTCTTTTTCTTATCTCTCTCCCTCACTCAAGTTGGCTGGAATCCCAGACATAAGCATTCCAGAAGCTGCTATTTCCAAACACAGGACTTACAACAGGAACTCCGATGCAAAAGGACTCTGAAGTGCTCGCAGAACACAGGTGTTGCTTCCAGCAACTATTCAGGCGTGCTCCAGGACTTAAATAGCCTGAGGGCGTGGCTCATTAGCCCTCAGCTTTACCTGTGAGGAGACCTCTGGCTGTAAAGCCGATCCCTTCTGCTGGCTGCTCTGCGAGCCCTAGCATCCAGCAGAGGCTCCTCTTCCTCTGAGGACTCACTCTGCACCGGCTGAGAAGGTGCAGAAGGCCCTGGCTGGTCTCCCTCCTCTGGCACTGAGTCCTCATCGCTGTCAGACTCAGGTGCCAGGTACACAGGGTGATAGTGCCGTGCCACGGGCAGCTCTAGGTCCTCCGGATCCTCGACCAGCTGCACGGGACGCGGGCAAGCCACAACACTTGGCTACCTCTCATCAACCCTACAAGATGTACATCAGCCACGAGGTTCACGGGAAGGGAAGCCCTCTATACATTCAGACTTGTGAGAGCTTATGAGGGGTGATGGAGGAAAGTCTTCTTCTGTGACCAGAAAAGAACCAGGGGTGAAATCCAGCAAGTTCTGGAGAACCGGTAGTGGAAATTTTGAGTAGTTCGGAGAACCGGGAAATACCACCTCTGGTTGGCCCCAGAGTGCGGAGGGAATGGAGATTTTGCAGTAGCCTTCCCCTGCAACGCCCACCAAGCCACAGAACTGGTAGGGTCAAATTTTGAATTTCACCCATGAGAAGAACATTTTCAGGAAGAATCAGAGATGCAATGCACGGTTGCAGGATTTGGGCATGTCTAGTCTACAGAAGAGAAGGACTAGGAGTGACATGATAGCAGCATCCCAATATTTGAGGGGCTGCCCCAAAGAAGAGGGGGTCCACCTATTCTCCAAAGCACCAGAAGGCAGGACAAAAAGCAACGGATGGAAACTAATCAAGGAGAGAAGCAACCTGGAATTAAAGAGAAACTTCCTAACAGTGAGGACAATTAACCAGTGGAACGACTTGCCACCAGAAGTTGTAGGGGCTTCATCACTGGAGGTTTTTTAAGAAGAGTCTAGACAGTTACTTATCTGAAATGGTATAGGTTCTCCGTTTTCCTGCTTGAGCAGGGGGCTGGACTAGAAGACCTCCAAGGTCCCTTCCAAATCTTTTATTCTGTTAATCAGTGGAATGGCTTGCCTCCATTCCCTTGCTGTGGGAGCGCCATCGCTGGAAGCTTTTAAGAAGAGACACTTGTCTAAAATGATACACGGTCTCCTGCTTGAACAGGGGGGTGGACTAGAAGACCTCCAAGGTGCCCTTCCAGCTCTATTCTGATTGATTGGCTAGCCCCATAAAATGCCTTTGGTGATTCTGCTCCGACCTTCTGCTGGATTGACTCATCCCGCGTTCGCAAATGAGTTAAATTCCACCATCCTTGGCTGGTTTTTAATTTAAACACGAATTTCGCCCCTTTCCGAGCAGACGTCGGTTTATTTTTATTTTTTATTTTTCCGGGGGGGTGGGGAGTGACATTTCTCCCCTTCTCTTCAAGCAGACCTAATGAAGCCGTATTAGTGCCCTAACTTGAGCAGTATATAAAGATTGGTAAATAAGACCCCATTAAAAAATACTTCGAATGTAAGCAGCCCGGGTCCCAGTAGCCTTTCTAATGTCCGTTAATGGTTATTCGGAGGATCAGAAGGCTCATTTTCCTGAGCCATTAAGTCAAACTGTGCGATTATTTAGAAAGTTAATTCATGCATACTCCAAATCAGGCTTAAGTAATGCAGAGGGTAGGAGGTAAAAAAACATCTACCGAGAGGATCCGTCCTTTTTGTTATTTAACCATCAGCCGTAATTAACTTGCAAATTTGAAATAATTAGAACAAATTAAAGGTATTTAACTTCGCCTCCCTGAAGAAAAATTCAAATTGCGCCAAATGCAGTTTTAAATTATTCAAGTCTCCGAGGTCTGCACTGGGTTTTTTCCCCCTCAACCCCCCCCACCTCCCTCCCTCCCTCCCTGCCGCCACCCCCCCCCCCTTCGCCATATAATGCATTTATTTTTTTCTATGACAGGAATACCAATCTGCTTTTTGTCAGAAGGCTTCCCATCAAGTAATTGTTCTTTGTGTCTAATAAATGACAGCTATTCTTTCTCGGTTTAAAAAAAAAGTATTTTAGTCTCTGAAGACTACATCGGCATTGCCGTGGCATTTTAATTCAATAAAACAAAAGGTTAACTTTCTTTTTTCTCTCTCTCTCTCTTTGTCTCTTCTCTTTTCTCTCCTATCCTTTCTTATCTTCGCACCCCGCCCACCCCATCCCACCTCCTCATTTTGTTTTAAGGAACAATCTTTTAGCAAGGGGGTGGGGGAGGTCCTGCATGACATTTTTTAAAATACAATTTGCCATTCTCTCTCCGAAGCCAGGCCTGGCTTATAAAAGCATCCGAGGAAATCATCACATTGAACCGTTCATTTGGGCCCAATTTTAGATAAAGCGTGTGGGGTAACTGACAACGAAATTCTCTTTTTCTCTCTCCCGAAGGTGCTTTCTGAAGAGGCAACTGGACTTTCTGGTTTTTCTGGTTTTGAAGTTGTTTCGCTTCTCATCCAAGAAGCTTCTTCAGTTCTGACCGGATGGTGGGGAATGGAAGGATTTATGTTCCTTGCAGGCAGCTGGTCATTTGCATTCTGTTCAGAGAATCGTTGAGGCCACTTGGGGGTTTGTCTTTGTCCTCAGGGTCACCAGAGTGGTGGTAATGGTTTCCATAGTCATTTCCAGGATGGATTTCCAGAAAAATGCATAGTACAGAAACCATTTGCACCATTCAGGTGACCCTGAGGACACAGATACACATCCAAGTGGCCTCAACGACCCTCTAAAAGGATGCAAATGACCAGCTGTGTCTGCAAAGAGTATAAATCCTTCCATTCCCCACCATCCAATCCGAGCTGAAGAAGCTTCGTGGATGAGAAGCGAAACGTCTTCAAAAGAAAAAACCAGAAAGTCCAGTTGCCTCCTGAAAAAGCACCTTTGGGACAATCCTGACCTGGATAACAGAGAATCTCTACAGACTGAGCTATACAATTTGGGATGAAGAAATTTGGAGTGGTGTGGGAATAGGAATGGATTTCCAGAGGGAAAATGGCAGACTACAGGAACCATTTGCACCACTCAGGTGACTCTGAGGACACAGACAAACCTCCAGGTGGCCTCAAGGACTCTCTAACAGGATGCAAATGACCAGCTGTCTGCAAGGAGTATAAATCCTTCCATTCCCCACCATCCAGTCAGAGCTGAAGAAGCTTCGTGGATGAGAAGCGAAAGGTCTTCAAAGAAAAACCAGAAAGTCCAGTTTCTTCCAGAAAAAAGCACCTTTGGGACAACCACAACTTGGATGACTGAGAATCTGCGTAGTCTCTTTTTCTCTATTTCCCCCCCTCTATTTTCTGTACAAATAGTCTTCAAACAACAGTTCATTTAGTGACCGTTCATACGTTTCATGACCCAACTAGGTAACATCATCAGAGCTAGAAGGGAGGACGATTTGCAGAGTGGAGGAGGCGGGGAAGAGGAGGGAGGCATTCTTAGTGATCTTTGAGGTTGGTGGTTTTATTTCTGCATTTTCATTACCCAACTAGGTAACAACATGAGGGCTAGAAGGCAGCTGGATTTAAGAGGAGGAGGAGGAGGAGGACTGTGGGGTCCTTGGTGTTCTCTGAGCTTGGTGGTTTTCTTTTCTTTCTTTCCGCCCGCTCCCTTCTAGCCCTGATGATGTTACCTAGCTGGGTCATGAAACGTTTGCAAGAAAACAACCAGTGTCAGAGAGCACTAAGGACTCCACAGTCCTCCTCCTCTCCACAAACCCCACTCCCTTCTAGCACTGATGATGTTACCTAGCTGGGTCATGAAACGTCTGCAAGGAAACTGCCAGTCTCAGAGAGCACCAACGACTCCACAGTCATCCTCCTCCTCCCCTAAAACCCACTCCCTTCTAGCACTGATGATGTTACCTAGTTGGGTCATGAAACGTCTGCAAGGAAGCTGACATTCTCAGAGAGCACCAACAACCCCACAGTCCTCCTCCTCCTCCTCCTCCTCTCCACAAACCCCACTCCCTTCCAGCACTGATGATGTTACCTAGTTGGGTCATGAAACGTCTGCAAGAAAACCGCCATTCTCAGAGAGCACCAAGAACCCCACCGCTGCTTCATGTCTGTTATATGTCCACTTGTGATGCTGGTTGTCCATACTCTGCAACCGATGGGAAGGATAGTCGTGACCAACATGTACCCCAAATTGTCACTGCCATGCGGGGGCATTCTCTCTCATCCCTGCCAATCTCTCTCTCTCTCTCTCTCTCTCTCTCTCTCTCTCTCTCTCTCTCTCTCTCTCTCTCTCTCTCTCTCTCTCTCTCTCTCTCCCTCTCCCTCTCCCTCTCCCTCTCCCTCTCCCCCTCCCCCTCCCCCTCCCCCTCTCCCTCTCCCTCTCCCTCTCTCTCCCTCCCTCTCCCTCTCTCTCCCTCCCTCTCCCTCTCCCTCTCTCTCCTTTACGTCTTAAAACTCTGCAGGGTTGCAGCTCTTGAAATCCACACTTGGTATAGTCATATTTTACTTTCCTTAACCGCTGCTGCTTCTGGTTTTAGCTGACATTAAGAGCTGAAGAGTCAGACCCCCAAGGCCTTGTTAGTAGAGCTTGTTATGCTGTACGGGTGGGGTTATTTTTTTATTTTTATTTTTGCATTCCAGCTCCATCCAGTCTTTTAAAATTAGCAATTCCCTACCACCACCACTTCTGCCATTGGTAGGGCTATTCAGCCTTGCGTGCCATGTGGCATCCCAGGGGTAACCATGCCCCATTCAAAGAAGTCATTGGAAACCCTTCCTCCCCCCCTAATTTTAGCCAGTCAAATGTCAGCCTCTTCACAAAACATTGTTATCCTTTCTCGTTTAGATAAATATTTCCCTCCAATTATGACTACCTTTCCATGATGCTAATTTGGATAAAAAAATCTATGGGCTGAAAGCTGAGTTTCGCTTCTCACCTTTTCACTGATAACAGGCTGTCCTCGATTTATGACCGCAATCGAGCCTGAAATGTCTCTGGCTAAGTGAGACAGCTGTTAACTGAATTTTGTCCCAGTTTACGACCGTTCTTGCCACTGTTGTTAAGTGAATCGCTGCAGTTGTTAAGTTAATCGGATGGTGATGAAATGAACCCGGCTTTCCCCAATGATTTGGCTTGTCAGGAGGTCGTAAAAGGGATCACGTGTCTCCCTGGGACACTGCAACGGTCATTAATAGGAGTCAGCTACCAGTCCTTCGAATTTTGATCACGTAACCATGGGAACACTTACTTGCAAGTATGAAAAACGGTCCTAAGTCACTTTTTTCAGGGCAGTTGTAACTTGGAACGGTCACTAAATGAACTGTTGCAAATTGAGGACTACCTGCAAAGGTTTCAGTCACCTTTTTTTCAGTGCTGTTCGACTCGTCACTAAACGAACTCTGTTGTAAGCTGAGACCTACCTGTAGAAGCAGGTACGCATTTGCAACCCAAAGGGGAAAGTTAGGCTTTGCCAAGAGAAGTCGCTAAGATGCCACCTGTACCCTCCTAACTCTGAGTCTGGTCCTTCTGAACAGCTGGGTGCTGAACTCCCATGCTTCCCAGCTAACATGGGAAAAAGACATGGATGGGGGAATGAGGTTGGAGTCCAACACACCTGAAAGGCTGAAGTTTGAAGAAGACTCACCTCAGAGACGTTTGAAATACTGAAATGCAAAAAAATGAATTTTTTGTTGTTGTTTTGTATATACTTTGTATATACTTTGTGTGTTTAATGAAGTGACAAAATTAGTGGACCAGAGGAATGCTGTCGATATAATTTACATGGACTTCAGTAAGGCATTTGACAAAGTAGATCATAACCTACTACTAGATAAAGTAGAAAAATGTGGGTTAGACAGCAACACCACCAGATGGATTCAAAACTGGCTGACCAACCGCACTCAACATGTAGTGCTCAATGGAACTGCATCTACATGGAGGGAAGTATGCAGTGGAGTACCCCAAGGCTCTGTTTTAGGCCCAGTACTCTTCAACATCTTCATCAATGACTTGGACGAGGGGATAGATGGAGAACTCATCAAATTTGCAGATGACACCAAACTGGCAGGAATAGCCAACTCTCCAGAAGATAGGCTGAAGATGCAGAAGGATCTTGACAGACTTGAACATTGGGCGCTATCAAACAAAATGAAATTCAATGGTGAAAAAAGTAAGGTTCTACATTAGGCAAGAAAAACAAAATTCACAGGTACAGCATATGTGGTACCTTGCTCAACAGTAGTAATTGTGAGAGGGATCTTGGAGTCCTAAAAAGCCAACACAGTTCTAGGCTGCATTAACAGAGGGATAGAATCAAGATCACGTGAAGTAATAATACCACTTTACAATGCCTTGGTAAGGCCACACTTGGAATACTGCATTCAGTTTTGGTCGCCACGATGTAGAAAGGATGTTGAGACTCTAGAAAGAATGCAGAGAAGAGCAACAAAGATGATTAGGGGTCTGGAGGCTAAAACATATGAAGAACGGTTGTAGGAATTGGGTCTGTCTAGTTTAATGAAAAGAAGGACTAGGGGAGACATGATAGCAGTGTTTCAATATATCAAGGGCTGCCACAAAGAAGAGGGAGTCAAACTATACCCTGTTGTTGTTGTTGTTGTTGTTGTTGTTGTTATTATTATTATTATTATTATTATTATTATTATTATTATTATTATTATTATTATTATTATTATTATTATTATTAGGATTAGGGGAGACATGATGGCAGTGTTCCAACATTTGAGGGGCTGCTACAAAGAAGAGGGAGTCAAACTATTCTCCAAAGCACCTGAAGGCAGGACAAGAAGCAATCAATAGAAACTAATCAAGGACAGAGATGCAACCTAGAAATAAGGAGAATAGAAATAGAAATAGGAATAGGAATAGGAATAGGAATAGAATAGAATAGAATAGAATAGAATAGAATAGAATAGAATAGAATAGAATAGAATAGAATAGAACAGAACAGAACAGAACAGAACAGAACAGAACAGAACAGAACAGAACAGAACAGAACAGAATTAAATAACAGAACAGTTTGTCTCCTGGAGTTGTGTGTGCTCCATCACTGGAGGGTTTCAAAAATAAACTGGACAACCATTTGTCTGAAATGGCATCGACCAGTGGAACAGCTTGCCTCCAGAAGTTGTGACTGCTCCAACTCTGGAGGGTCTTAAGAAGAAACTGGAGAGTTTTGAACTTAACAATTGATGCCAGGTTGCTGGTTGGTACAATACTGGAAGAGGAAGATTCATCTATTATTTAAAAGTGAACACTAAGAGATGTGCATTTGGCAGAGATGGCAAAAATTTCAGAACATTTTAAAGACTATTCAAATGATATATTTGGTAATGGAAATGGACTGACTATATTCAAATCAAGTATCAGACTAAGTAGACCTAATTAGATTGTGAAGGACATATTTTAATTTTTAGCTTTTTGTTTAACTTATAATACAAGGAGTTAAGACCTAAAGATATTTGGAAGTTAATAATATTTTTAGCATATTTTAACTTTATATTTGTGTATACTATACTACACCCTGTGTATGTTCTGGGAAGTCCAGGGAGGGGGGAGAGGGTTTGGGGGGGGAGGGAGGGGGGAGGGGGGGAGAAAAAAAAGAAAAAATGCTTGTACTTTGTACTTATAAAACTTTTTCAATAAAAAAAAGAAGAAACTGGAGAGTCATTTGTCTAATGGCGCAGGGTCTCCTGCTTCAGCAGCTGGTTGGACTAGAAGACCTCCGAGGTCTCTTCCAGCCCTAAGATTCCTCTAAGACAGTGCTCCCCAACCAGTGTGCCGTGGCACACTGGTGTGCCGTGAGGCCATGCCAAGTGTGCCGCGGCAAAAGCTCACGTTATTCAGGGGTGGCCAAACTGTGGCGCATGCGCCAAATGTGACGCATTGGATGATTGCAAGTGGCACATTGCAATCATCCAATGGCTGACGCCTCTCCCGCCTGCGTGACTTGCCTCGGCTTGAGTTTTAAAAGACAGCAAGACGCAAACGGGAGAGGCAGGTCTGGTCATTAAGCCTGCTGGCCGCTGCAGTGATGCTTAATGAGCAGACCTGCTGCCCTGGACACAACAGCGAGGAACGCGAGGAGGAGGTACCGGGGCATGTCCCAGGTAGGACACGCATCTCGCGCTGGGGGTTGGCAGGACGGGTGGGGCAGGACTGGCGGGTGGGACAGGGCGCGCGTCCTACCTGGGACTTTTCCCAGTAGCTCCAGTCGCGTTCCTTGCTAATAGCATCCAGAGCAGAGCAGCCCCTTCGAAAAGACAACGTCTCCCCCAGCCGCTTCCCCTGCCCACCTGGACGCCGCCATTTGCGGTCTTTTGCCCTCTGCGCATGTGCACAGCGTTCTGCGCATGCGCAGGCAACACTCAAATGGCGGCATCCAGGCGGGCTCGCACACCCGGGCCAATTGGCGCATGGTATCATTAAGGTTGGCCACCACTGACCTACCTAATTATCAAATAAAATAATAAATCAAGTAATTCTGTTATGCCCAGTTTGACATTCCTATACTATTATACTCTTCAAAACGATATTTTGAAGATTATATTTGTTTTTTATCCAATTTTTGTATGTGGTGTGCCGTGGAATTTTGGGAGAGGCTATACTGTGCCGAGGGTGACAAAAGGTTGGGGAGCACTGCTCTAAGACACCTCTACCCCACTCTTCCTTTTGCTTTCTCTTCCAGTTCCCCCAAGATGGACTGCGAAGGTTGCCTTTTGAGGACACCCTCCAGGAGGAGCTTCAGACCACCAGAAGGAAGCGAAAGGGTTGAATCGGGGATGAAGAGCATGGGCTTCAGTAGCGACACAGACGGCCCCGCTCTTTGGGACAGCACGAAGAAGGAGCCCGTCAGGTCCAAACGAGGTGAGACATGTTTTACTTTTGCATATTATCTGTCAGATAGGCTGAGATTCCCAAAGGTGTTTTTTCAGGGCTTTTTCTTTTGAGGACGTTTCGCTTCTCATCCAAGAAGCTTCTTCAGCTGTGACTCTGGATGGTGGGGAAGGGAAGGATTTATATTCCTTGCAGCCAGCTGGTCATTTGCATCCTTTTAGAGGGTCGTTGAGGCCACCTGGAGGTTTATCTGTGTCCTCAGGGTCACCTGAATAATGCTCCTGGTTCCTGTAGTCTGCAATTTTTTTCCTCTGGAAATCCATTTGCACTACTATAGATTGATTGATAGATGATAGATATAGATAGATAGAGAGAGAGAGAGAGAGAGACAGACAGACAGACAGACAGACAGACAGACAGACAGACAGGATAGAGATGATAGATAGATAGATAGATAGATAGATAGATAGATAGATAGATAGATAGATAGATAGATAGATAGATAGGTAGGTAGGTAGGTAGGTAGGTAGGTAGGTAGGTAGGTAGGTAGGTAGGTAGATGAGAAAGAGAGAGAGAGAGAGAGAGATAGAGAGATAGACAGACAGACAGACAGACAGGATAGAGATGATAGATGATATACAGACAGACAGAGACAGACAGACAGGATAGAGATGATAGATAGAGAGAGAGAGAGAGAGAGAGAGAGAGAGAGAGAGAGAAAGAGACAGACAGACAGACAGACAGACAGACACAGACAGACAGACAGACAGACAGACAGACAGACAGACAGACAGGATAGAGATAGACAGACAGACAGACCGACAGATGAGTGAGAAAGAGAAGATGGATGGATGGATGGGAGATGATGAAGAAGAAGATAAACAGAGAAAGAGAGGGAGAAGATGGATGGATGGATGGAAGATGATGAAGATAAACAGATAAATGAGAGAGAGAGAGAGAGAGAGAACATCTCAACAAAAGCACCGATGAGTCCATTCCTTATGTCCAAGTCATAATTTTTCTGCGTTCTTTAAAGCAAATAGAAATACAAAACGGCTCGCCCTAGATGAGAGCATCAGCCAGCAGGCTATGTTTACGTATTTCTCTGCATTCCCTGCTGTCTTAAATGCGTTAAACACTTTTATGTAGCGATACAACTCTTGCTGGTTTTGCCGTTATTTATAATTCGTTGCACCCTTCCAACGTTTTCAATTTATTACTTATTTAGTACTTTCTCTGTGTGTCTGTGGGCGCTCGCACATGCGTGCATACCTCGGAGATCCAGCAGGTATGCCTATCAGATCAATAATCTGGACTATTAAAATCACAGCCTTTGTGAGCAATCCATTCATCCCTTTGCAAACTCCATTTTCCAGTCTGTTTCCCCTTTAATCTCGGTCTCATTGCATTCAATTCAGACCTACCTAATTGCAATTTAAATCTTTTGTGAAAGTGGCCCTTTTATTTTATTTTGTTTTATTCTGCACTCACACAGCTAATCCTCGAGTTACGTCCGCGATTGAGCCCAAAGTGTCTGTTGCTAAATGAGACGTCTGTTAAGTGAGCTTTGCCCCGATTTATGACCTATCTTGCCACCGTTGTTAATTGAATCACTGCAGTGATTAAGTTGGTGACAGGCCTGTTAAGTGAGTCTGTCTTCCCCATTGATTTTGCTTGTCAGAAGGTCGCAAAAGGGGATCACGTGACCCCGGGTAACTGTCATAAATATGAGTCAGTTGCCAAGGGTCTGAATTTTGATCACATGACCACGGGGATTGTCATGCCCCTGTCGGAGCCTGAATCTGTTGCCGGGGGTGGGGGGAGACGAGCTGGAACCTGAGCCCACAGAGATTGAGGGGGCGGCTTCGTTGGCTTCGGAGAAAAATGGGGAAGGGCAGGCCCAGTTAGGCCAAGGCCTTTCAGGATTAGGACAGCTTGCAGACAGGGAGGAACAGGGGCAAGATGAACATGAGAGACAGAGCTCAGGCAAGGAGCAAGGACCACCCCCTCCTGATCCGAGAGCATGGAGAGTGGAGAGAAGGCGAGAACAGCGCAGACTGAGCAGGCTACTCGGGAGGAGAGCGCCCCGCCCTTCTTCACAAGGCATATCTGGGGAATGAGGCTTAAGGAGACGCTGTGGGGAGGGGCATTTGTCGAGAACAAACGCTGAATTCCTGAAGTGTTGAGTGCCGACGTTTGAACTTTGGGAGTTGGGCAGCATATAAATTTAATAAATTAAATTAAAGTAAAGTAAACTTCCCAAGAGTCCTTGCATTCTTCCTGGCGTTCTTGACTAATTAACTGGATCCTTTGCTTCCTGAACTCATTGATTTGTCCTACTGGATTTATTGGTGTTGCAGCCATGGTGTACACAGCGCTGGGCTGGACTATTTGCAGCCAAGGGTTGCTTGAGGTGTGTGTGGGGGTGTTTGTCATCACTTTGGACTGACCAGAAACGTGGAAGCATTGGGGAAATTTGGAGCAATAAAGAGGGGGTTTGAGCTGCCAGCTGCCTGTGTTATCTCTATGTCGTGCCCCGGCTCATCACAGGGATACTGTGACAGTCATCAGTACGAAAAACGGTCATAAGTTCACTTTTTTTCAGCATCGTTGTAACTCTGAATGGTGACTAAATGAACCATTGCACCCATATTCAGTAAGAATAGCCATGCTGGGCTAGACCAGAAGTCTAACTAGCTTCTGTATTCAGAAGATGCTTCAAAGAGCATCCTGGACCATCCTCCAGCATCCGGGGCCTTGATTTCCATGTCCACGCCGTCGCGAAGAAGGGCACGGCGAATTGTCATTTTATTCAAATTGCTGGGTTTAGCTTGCTGGGTCCCTTCTCCACCAAAAGGGAAGGCAGAACAAACCCCGGTGGCCATGTCCCCTTGGAAAACCATTTGACAGCAGTCCCAGCATAATATTTATTTAAATTTTAATCAGCGATGGTCCTGAAAATTAAGGCTGGATGCTCAAAGAATTGGGCAGGTTGTGTTGTGGCCCGCCAGCAGCCCGTGCAGCTGATAGGGCAACAGCTCGCGTGCCGGCAGATATGGCTCCACGTGCCACCTGTGGCACGTGTGCCATAGGTTCGCCATCACAGTTCTAAGCCACCGATATCTTCATGGCAAATGTTTTCTCCTGCTTTTGGCTCAGCAGTTCCACTTTTAGGAGCAAAGCAAAGTACTTTTTCTCCTGCAAGTGAAAATGCACAAAGCAGGGGGAATTTTGGGCTTTGCTGAAAATCCTCGCCTAATCTTTAGGTCACTGAGAAACTGCCTCTCCCTTTCTTTCTTTCTTTTTTTCCTCCAGATATTTTCACACTCTCCCCTTTTTCCTTTTTCTCTCCTTTTAAACCTGTCAGCCGGTTTGCAATGGGTGTCAGCTGAAGCCTAGCGAGGAAAGGAAAAATGTGTGTTCCTTTTCTCTGAGGAACGAACCCGTTGCCATATTGGATAAGGCAGATATTCTATTTTATTTTATTTGTTTTGAAAAAAGAGGAGAGAGAGAGAGAGAGAGAGAGAGAGAGAGAGAGAGAGAGAGAGAGAGAGAGAGAGAGAGAGAGAGAGAGAGAGAGAGATGCTTTTGCTGCAAAGAAACTTTGGAAAGGGGTCGTCAAAGAGGCCCCCAAACCGAGGGGGTCAGGTTAATCTCTTGCAAAGCTCCGCTACCAAAGTTGGAAAGGCGGCAAAAGGGCTGGTGTCCAAAAGAAATCAATTTCCAATTTGAAACAAAATCATTTTTGACTAACAGGAGTTCAGGATCCATTACTTGTGCTCTCTACTCGGCTGACATTTCAGCTCTTTCCTGCAGCGCGCCATGAATTCTAATAGTCGTCTCATAACGGTGCTCCATGCAATCAATTCAAGCCGGAGAAAGGAAGCCGGGGCAATCGGTGAAGTTTCCAGGGGCAATTTTCACTCTAGATTTCTTTTGCTTTTTTTCTCCCTCTTTCTTTTTAAAAACTACTACTACTACTACTACTACTACTACTACTACTACTACTACTACTATTACTTCCTCCTCCTCTTCTCCTCCTCCTCCTTCTAGTCTACTCTGCTTCTACTTCTAGTCTATTCTACTTCCTATTCTACTAGTATTTCTACTTCTACTCCACTTTCTACTTCTAGTCTACTTCTACTTTCTACTTCTACTATTCTACTTCTGCTTCTAGTCTATTCTACTTCCTATTCTACTAGTATTTCTACTTCAACTTCTATTCCACTTTCTACTTCTAGTCTACTTCTACTTTCTACTTCTATTCTACTATTCTACTTCTGCTTCTAGTCTATTCTACTTCCTATTCTACTAGTATTTCTACTTCTACTCGACTTTCTACTTCTAGTCTACTTCTACTTTCTACTTCTATTCTACTATTCTACTTCTGCTTCTAGTCTATTCTACTTCCTATTCTACTAGTATTTCTACTTCTACTCGACTTTCTACTTCTAGTCTACTTCTACTTTCTACTTCTATTCTACTATTCTACTTCTGCTTCTAGTCTATTCTACTTCCTATTCTACTAGTATTTCTACTTCAACTTCTATTCCACTTTCTACTTCTAGTCTACTTCTACTTTCTACTTCTATTCTACTATTCTACTTCTGCTTCTAGTCTATTCTACTTCCTATTCTACTAGTATTTCTACTTCTACTCGACTTTCTACTTCTAGTCTACTTCTACTTTCTACTTCTATTCTACTATTCTACTTCTGCTTCTAGTCTATTCTACTTCCTATTCTACTAGTATTTCTACTTCTACTCGACTTTCTACTTCTAGTCTACTTCTACTTTCTACTTCTAGTCTACTATTCTACTTCTGCTTCTAGTCTATTCTACTTCCTATTCTACTAGTATTTCCACTTCTACTTCTACTCCACTTTCTACTTCTAGTCTATTTCTACTTTCTACTTCTACTCTACTATTCTACTTCTGCTTCTAGTCTATTCTACTTCCTATTCTACTAGTATTTCTACTTCTACTCGACTTTCTACTTCTAGTCTACTTCTACTTTCTACTTCTATTCTACTATTCTACTTCTGCTTCTAGTCTATTCTACTTCCTATTCTACTAGTATTTCTACTTCTACTCGACTTTCTACTTCTAGTCTACTTCTACTTTCTACTTCTATTCTACTATTCTACTTCTGCTTCTAGTCTATTCTACTTTCTATTCTACTAGTATTTCCACTTCTACTTCTACTCCACTTTCTACTTCTAGTCTACTTCTACTTTCTACTTCTACTCTACTATTCTACTTCTGCTTCTAGTCTATTCTACTTCCTATCCTACTAGTATTTCTACTTCTACTCGACTTTCTACTTCTAGTCTATTTCTACTTTCTACTTCTATTCTACTATTCTACTTCTGCTTCTAGTCTATTCTACTTCCTATTCTACTAGTATTTCCACTTCTACTTCTACTCCACTTTCTACTTCTAGTCTACTTCTACTTTCTACTTCTACTCTACTATTCTACTTCTACTCTACTTCTATTCTTCTTCTACTCCTACTTCTATTCTACTATAATATATATATTTCATCCCTTCCCTGTCACTGGGAAGAACTTAGCTTGCTGATTCACCGTATCTAAAGCTCCCCGAAGAATAGCCCGCTGCGTGGGCCCACTGTTAAAAATCAAGAAAAGACGGCTGCAAATGTTTTCTCCTCTTTCCACAGGCACGTCTGGGAAGGATTCCGCCACGTCTCCTGGAGTGACAGCTGTCAAGAAGGAGCTTGTGACTGCAGCCACCTCTCCAATGCAGCAAGGAGCTTGGCGGTAAGAGGGCTGGTTTAGGCACTGCCACCCTCATTTTTATTTTATTTTAATTATTTCTTTCTTTCTTTCCTTCTTTCTTTTTTCCTTTTACCTTTTCCTTCCTTCCTTCCTTCTCATTCACATCTCTTTCTTTCTTTCTTTCTTTTCCTTCCTTCCTTCCTTCCTTCTTTCTTTTTTCCTTTTCCTTCCTTCCTTCCTTCCTTCCTTCTCATTCCCCTTTCTTTCTTTCTTTCTTTTCCTTCCTTCCCCTTCCCTTCCACCCTCTTTTCCTTCTTTCTTTTCCTTCCTTCCTTCCTTCCTTCCTTCCTTCCTTCCTTCCTTCCTTCCTTCCTTCCTTCCTTCCTTCCTTTTCCTTCCCTCTTAATTCTCCTTCCTTCCCCTCTTTCCTTCTTTTTCCTTCCTTGCTCTCTTCCCCTCTTTCCTTCTTTTTCTTGGTCTTTCCTCTTTCCCTTTCTCCTTTCCTCTCCCTTCTTGCAGGCTCAAATGCAAAAGGGGAAACCTTTCTCCTTTTGTTTTGTTTTTAGTTTTGATAGCCCTCTGCCAGCAAAAACACATAATGTTTTCAGCTGCGATAGCTTCCTGTAGCCCTCTGCCAGTGAAAATGGCACTGGTGGGCCCCTATGTTTCCGCTGGCAGAGGTATTGCGGGTCAGTCCTTTGCTGTCTTCAGGCCGGCCCCCCGGGCCTTGAGTTTAACATCCTTGGGATAGATCAAAGCAATTTCTAAGCCGGACTTCCAAAATGTTGGTTGTGTATGAATACACCTTCTCCGTCTCTTCCTCCGCTCTCCCTGTTCGTGTCCCGTGTTGGTATAATCGACCAGGTTAAAGAGTCGTGCTCGTCTTTCCCCTTACTCAGGGGCTTCTCTAATTGAAAATGGCTAAACGGGCAAGTATATTTCTGCGCGAGACCCGCAACCCATCCTATTCTTCATCAGCCAGAGCTGCTTGGGCAAGCAGGTCGTTCTCCATTTATCACCAGGTGGGTGATAAGCTTAGATTGCAGGTTTAACTAACTAAATGAATCAATATGGAGAATTATAGCTGCCGGGGTGCTAGTAAAGTTAAAGATCTGTCAGCGGGTCTGTTATAAGCCACACTGAACGGTTAAACCCTCACGGTTTGCTTTGCGAAGGCACCGAATCTTTGCTGAACCACATTGGAGCCTTAAGAGGAAGGAGAGAGAGAGAGAGAGAGAGAGAGAGAGAGAGGGGGAGAGAGAGAGAGAGAGAGAGAAAGAAAAAAAGAGAGAGAGAGAGAGAGAGAGAGAGAGAGAGAGAGAGAGAGAGAGGGAGAAAGGGAGAGAAAGAGAGGGAGAGAGAGGGAGAAAGGGAGAGGGAGAGAAAGAGAGAAAGAGGGAGAGAGAAAGAGAGAGGGAGAAAGGGAGAGAGAGAGAGAGAAAGAGGGAGAAAGGGAGAGAGAGAAAGAGAGAGTGGGAGAAAGAGAGAGAGAAAGAGAGGGAGAAAGGGAAAGGGAGAGAGAGAAAGGAAGAGAGAGAAAAAGAGAGGGAGGAAGGGAGAGAGGGAGAGAAAAAGAGGGAGGGAGGGAGAGAAAAAGAGAAAGAGAAAGAGAAAAAAGGGGGAGAGAGAGGGAGAGGGAGGGGGAGAAAAAGGGAGAGAGAGAGAGAAAGAGGAAGAAAGGGAGAGAGAGAAAGAGAGACTGGGAGAAAGAGAGAGAGAAAGAGGGAGAAAGGGAAAGGGAGAGAAAGAGGGAGAGAGAAAGAGGGAGAAAGAGAGAGAGAGAAAGAGAGAGAGAAAGAGGGAGAAAGGGAAAGGGAGAGAGAGAAAAAGAGGGAGAAAGGGAGAGAGAAAAAAGGGAGAAAGTGGGGAGAGAGAGGGAGAGAGGGAGGGGGAGAAAAAGAGGGAGAGAGAGAGAAAGAGAGGAAGAAAGGGAAAGAGATAAAGAGAGATTGGGAGAAAGAGAGAGAAAGAGAGGAAGAAAGGGAAAGGGAGAGAAAGAGGGAGAGAGAGAAAAAGAGAGGGAGAGAGGGAGGGAGAGGGATGGGATGAGTTTTCAGGACATGTAATTTAACTTTGCTTAATTTAAACTTCTAGCAGATCAAATTAAGGTATACTAACCCACACCAGATCAAGTTAAGGAGCATAACCCACACCAACAGCAGAGGGGAAACCTAGCTTAGGAAAGACAGAAATGGGCACAGAGTCACAGGCTCTGAAGACCCCAATGTGTAGGGTGAAGGCTGGTTCTCGGAGCTTGTGGGTTGGTTTCTGGACGTTTCGTTACCAGGCTGGGTAACGTCTTCGGCGGAGTTCAGGGGACTTTGTAAGGGCTTCAGGTGTGGGTGTGTCAAGGGAGGGTCTGGTGATGGCTCAGGTGTCAGCCATCAGTGAGAGTCTTGTGGCGGGTCTGGTGATAGGGAGGTAGCAATAGCTCACAAACCCACCGTCACACTCCGCCAGGAATTATCCAGAGCCAAAGGCAAGATACAGAAAGGTGAAAGAAACAATTACAGGTAGTCCTCGACTTACAAAAATTCACTTAATGAACATTCGAAGTTACGACGGCACTGAAGCTACCAGCTTCTGACAAGCCAAGTCAATGGGGAAGCCAGATTCACTTAACAACCGGGTTACTAACTTAATAACTGCAATGATTCACTTAACAACTGTGGCAGGAAAAGTGGTAAAATGGGGCAAAACTCCCTTAACAAATGTCTCACTTAGCAACATAAATTTTGGGCTCAATTGTGTTCGTAAATTGAGGACTACCTGTATAATCTACCAAATCCACTGTAACCATTGTAACCAATTCTACACCCAAGTTACAGGTATTCACCCCTATTGCAAACCCTAATGCAGGGCTGTCAAACTTGATTTCATTGAGGGTCGCATCAGGGTTGTGTTTGACCTCGGAGGGCTGGGTCGCCGTGGCTGGGGTAGGCGTGGCCATGGTGGGCATGGCCAGCTCAACGTCACTCATGTCAGGGCACCTGTGGTGGCCAAGTGCTAAGGCAGAACTTCCCTGAGACCCTTCCTCACTCTCATTATGTCCTTCCTTCCTTCCTTCCTTCCTTCCTTCCTTCCTTCCTTCCTTCCTTCCTTCCTTCCTTCCTTCCTTCCTTCCTTCCTTCCTTCCCTTCTTTTTCCTTCCTTCTTCATTCGCCTTTCTTCTTCCTTCCCCTCTTTCCTTGTTTTTCCTTCCTTGCTCTCTTCCCATCTTCCCTTCTTTTTCTTTCCTCTTTCCCTTTCTCCTTTCCTCTCCCTTCTTGGATGCTCAAATGCAAAAGGGGAAACAATTCGCCTTTGGTTTTGCTTTTAGTTTGTTTTGATAGCCCCCTGCCAGCGCAAACAGAAAACGTTTTGGGCCATGACAGGCTCCTGCAGCCCTCTGCCAGAGAAAATGGAGCTCGGGCAGGGGGTTGCCACGCCCACCGCTCGAGCTCCGTTTTCGCTGGCAGAGGCACAGCGGGCCGATCCTTCGCTGTTTCGAGGCCGGCCCTGCGAGCCAGATCTATGGGCTGGATCTGTCCTGCAGGCCTTGCCCTAATGCAGTGATGGCGAACCTTTTTTGGCTCGCGGGCCAAAAGGGTGTGTGCACGAGCGCTAGCGTGCGTGCGTGTGCCCACACCCATGCCCTCCCCCGCATATGCACACAACCCCCATGCTGCCCCCTGCGCATGCGCACTCACCCCCCGCGCATGCGCACAGGCCTCACAGCAGACTCCTGAAGCCTGGGGACGGCAAAAAATGGCCCAGCTGGCCAGTGCACGCATGCCCTCCGATATGGCTCCGCGTGCCACCTGTGCCATAGGTTTATTTATTATTATTTATTTATTTTGTGAGATTTATATACCGCCTCACAGTGCAAGCACTCTCAAAGCGGTTTACACCAGTAAGCAATGTATGTTTTATATATTGCCCCCAACAATCTGGGTCCTCATTTTACCTACCTCGGAAGGATGGAAGGCTGAGTCAACCTTGAGCCGGTGAGATTTGAACCGCTGAACTGCGGATCACAGTCAGCTAAAGTGGCCTGCAGTACTGCACTCTAACCGCTGCGCCACCTCGGCTCAGGTTCGCCATCACGGCCCTAATGGGTCTCTAGGTCGGGCCGGCTGTGGACAAAGAGAGAAACCCCAATTCTCTCTGAGTGAGACCTTTCTTCGATCGAACAGAGATGGGTTCTCCCATTAGGCTTGCTCATTGGTGCAGCCATTCAGCCATTTATCCTTTATTAGTTACACTCAAATGAGGAAATACAAGCTGATTGCAAAGGAAAGACATTTGGTTTGTGAAACAAAGCAATTAACCAAAAACATCCCTATCATGTCCCCTTATTAGTAAACGGAAGCAACTTCGGCAGAGTTTATTTAAAGAAGCTAATTAGGTTTTCCAGGTGTTTTCCAGAAAGGAAGTTGCTGTTAAAGGCTAGCTGACACTTCCTGACACATCTGTCTCCAGGTTCACTCAATGTAACATAGGAACTTTTATAGAAATTACTTAGATGATCCTGACCTAGAAATAGCAATAGGAATAAGAGTTATATACCGCTTCGCAGTGCTTTACAGCCCTTTCTAAGCGGTTTACAGAGTTCAGCATATTGCCCCCAGCAATCTGGGTCCTCATTTTACCCACCTCGGAAGGATGGAAGGCTGAGTCTGTTAGCGGAGAAATAAATCCTCCGGAGGTCGATGGATCGTCACTTCCCTTTTGAAAACATTTTTACTTAGAAAATAAAACCCGAGATTCAAATCTAATTAACAAAATATTTATTTCAGTAGAAAAGTAATAAAGAATTCTTATTAGAACTACATTTTATCGGCTAAGGAAATAAATCACTTCTACCTCCGGTAGAAATGGCGATGAGAAAAAAAGGAGTTGACCTCTGGAATGCAGACATGCGTAGTAGAATATATCATACGTCTGCTTGACCATAAATACAAGAAAACAGTAGAAAACACAGAGATGCACAAACTGACAATATTCACATCGTGACAGAGTCAACCTTGAGCCGGTGAGATTTGAACAGCTGAATTGCTGAACTAGCAGTCAGCTGAAGTAGCCTGCAGTGCTGCACTCTAACTACTGCGCCACCTTGGCTCTTCAAATATACCACTTCACAGTGCTTTACAGCCCTCTCTAAGTGGTTTACAGAATCAGCTTATCTGGGTCTTCATTTTACCCACCGCGGAAGGACAGAAGGATGAGTCCACCTTGAGCCGGTCAGGATCGAACTGCTGTCAGTTGGCAGAGTTATCCTGCAATTATGCATTCTAACCACTGCGCCACCACAGTTCTTCTCTCTCCTATCTATCTATCATCTATCTATCTATCTATCTATTAATCTATCTATTAATCTATCTATTAATCTATCTATCTATCTATCTATCTATCTATCTATCTATCTATCTATCTATCTATCTATCTAATCTATCTATCTATCTATCTATCTATCTATCTATCTATCTATCTATCTATCTATCTATCTATCTATCTATCTATCTATCTATCTATCTATCTATCTATCTATCTAATCTATCTATCTATCTATCTATCTATCTATCTATCTATCTATCTATCTATCTATCTATCTATCTATCTATCTATCTATCTATCTATCTATCTATCTATCTATCTATCTTATCTATCTATCTATCTATCTATCTATCATCTATCTATCTATCTATCTATCTATCTAATCTATCTATCATCTATCTATCTATCTATCTATCTATCTATCTATCTATCTATCTATCTATCTATCTATCTATCATCTATCTATCTATCTATCTATCTATCTATCTATCTATCTATCTATCTATCTAATCTATCTATCTATCTATCTATCTATCTATCTATCATCTATCTATCTATCTATCTATCTATCTATCTAATCTATCTATCATCTATCTATCTATCTATCTATCTATCATCTATCTATCTATCTATCTATCTATCTATCTATCTAATCTATCTATCATCTATCTATCTATCTATCTATCTATCTATCTATCTATCTATCTATCTATCTATCTATCTATCTATCTTATCTATCTATCTATCTATCTATCATCTATCTATCTATCTATCTATCTATCTATCTATCTATCTATCTATCTATCTAATCTATCTATCGTCTATCTATCTATCGTCTATCTATCTATCTATCTATCTATCTATCTATCTATCTATCTAATCTATCATCTATCTATCTATCTATCTATCTATCTATCTATCTATCTATCTATCTATCTAATCTATATCTATCTATCTATCTATCTATCTATCTATCTATCTATCTATCTATCTATCTATCTATCTATCTAATCTATCTATCTATCTATCTATCTATCTATCTATCTATCTATCTATCTATCTATCTATCTATCTATCTATCTATCTATCTAATCTATCTAATCTATCTATCGTCTATCTATCTATCTATCTAATCTATCTATCGTCTATCTATCTATCTATCTATCTATCTATCTATCTATCTATCTATCTATCTATCTATCTATCTATCTATCTATCTATCTATCTATCTATCTATCTATCTATCTATCTATCTATCTATCTATCTATCTATCTATCTATCTATCTATCTATCTATCTATCTATCTATCTATCTAATCTATCTATCTAATCTATCTAAGCAGTTTACCCAGTCAGCCTCTTGCCCCCAACAATCTGAGTCCTCCTTTTACCGACCTCAGGAGGACTTAGAAAGCTAATTTAACCTTGAGCCAGTCAGCATCTGAATTCTGGGAGTTAAAGTCCACACATCTTAAAGTCGCCAGGTTGAGAAACCCTGCTCTAAATCGTCCAATTTTTCCACCGTCTGCAAATCTGACACGGCTTCTGTGTCCTGCAATCTCCTGTAACGCTCACATTAAGCAACACACACACACACACAAACACACACACACACACACAAACACACACACTTTGAGAGTGTCGCAACAGCGGTATCCTTTTAGAGGTTTTAGGCAGGTGTGGGGGGAGAAACAAACCCCTCAAATTACCTCCTGGAAATTTGTGTTGTTAGGAAGAACTGCAAGCATTTCCCAGCGTATCTCTGATCAGGTAGATGGCCGTTAGGGGACTTTTAAACCAATTAATATTTGATGTAATACGCCGGGCTCCGAGCTGCATATTGAACGTAGCCCACAGAGCAGTATTACCCCCTCCAGATCCTTTCAACTGAACACTTTGCAGTAAATAAAAACGTGAATTAGCTGCGCGCCATTCATAGCCGCGGCTGAGGAGATGTTGGTGCCTCGGATAACTAAATGAGGTTTTGACTTTTTTCCCCCACTTAAAATGGTCTCCACAGAGCCAAACGGATCTCTGCGACAAAACACATTTTCTCCGTGTTCTACCTTGACGCTGAAAAGGAACTTTTTAAACGTTTTCAGGAAGAAATAAACCGTGGTGACGGGGACAATGGAGGCTGCAAATATTAACAGAATGACAGGGTTGGAAGGAACCTCAGAGGTCTTCTAGTCCAACCCTCTCAACCCTCTGCTCAAGCAGGAGACCCTATGATGGCGAACCTATGGCACGCGTGCCACAGGTGGCACGTAGCGCCCTCTCTGTGGGCACACGAGCTGTCACCCCAGTTCAGTTCAGCTCCACCGCGCATGCATGCGCGCCTCCCACCGTCCAGCTGGTTTTTGGGTCTCTGCCATGCATGTGCCGGGGTCACGTGTGCATGTGTGGGGGGTGGCATGGGGGTCGCGCACGCATGTGTGGGGGCAGGGCGCATGCAGGGATCGCATGTGCATGCGCAGGGGGGCAGGAGGATCATGGGGGGTCACACGCGGGGGCCATGGGGGGGTCACACGCACATTGCATTATAGCTTTCTGCACGCGGTGACAAAAAGGTTAGCCATCACTGCCCTATACAATTCCAGACAAATGGCTGTATAGTCTCTTCTTAAAAACTTCCAGTGTTGGAGCATTCACAACTTCTGGAGGCAAGCTGTTCCACTGATTAATTGTTCTAACTGTCAGGAAATTTCTCCTTAGTTCTAAGTTGCTTCTCTCCTTGTTTAGTTTCTACCCATTGCTTCTTGTCCTACCCTTTGGAGAATAGCTTGACTCCCTCTTCTTTGTGGCAACCCCTGAGATATTAGAACATTGCTATCATGTCTCCCCTGGTCCTTCTTTTCATCAAACTAGACATACCCCGTTCCTGCAACCGTTCTTCATATGTTTTAGCCTCCAGTCCCCTAATCATCTTTGTTGCTCTTCTCTGTCCTCTTTCCAGAATCTCAACATCCCTTTTTATATTGTGGCGACCAAAACTGGATGCCATATTATAATTGTGGCCTTATCACATCATTATGAAGTGGGACTAGAACTTCACGTGATCTTGATTCTATCCCTCTGTTAATGCAGCCTAAGATTGCCTTGGCTTTTAGTTTCCAGTCCCCTAATCAGAGGTGGGATTCACTAACCTTCCCTACCAGTTCACTTTGCTTGCGCGCGTGGCTTGCTTGCATGCATGCGTACGGCTTCAAAACATGCAGAAATAGGACGACATAGAGCCGGCGCTACCAGTTCACCCGAACCGGGGGAATACCACCTCTGCCCCTAAATCCTCTTTGTTGCTCTTCTCTCCACTGTTTCCAAACTCTCAACATCTTCTTTACATGGTGGCCACCAAAACTGGATGCAATATCCCAAGTGCGGCCTTCCCAAGGCGTTACAAAGCGGTATCAACCCTTCACGTGGTCTTCAGGAACCCTTCACGTGATGTTAGGGAAAGTTGATCGTTCCCCTTTCCCCTGAGGAGAACTTAACATCCCGAAGAGTCGGATATTGTTCCATATGCGAGTGATCAAAGCAGACGCCGGCAAATTAATCTCTCATACTCACTGTGTAGGTTGTTAATTGTTCTCTCTGCTAGCTGTCGATAGAATGTGAAAATTTTCATTCCAACCCCCCCTCCCTTCCATCCAGGACGGGGATGGTGGTGGGGGGGCGGGGAGAAGTTGTAGCTGTAAAATGTTAACATTTGCATTTTTATTTGTTGATTTATTTAAAGGACAGCCTCTCTTACAGCAATCCATCACTCCCTGACACCCCAGATATGAATAATGTATTGTAGACTTGCGGTTACAATGTGTAATAAGTGCCTGAGACAGTGGAGAGAATGTTAAGTACGTTGCAAATGTAATATTTATCGACTCGTGGTTTATTGCTTTGGAGGTTCAATAATACTGACCACGGGACATTAATACCGCTTATCCGAAGTTTTGCCGGCCAACTGCGTTATGCAGAAAGGTGCCATCTCTCTCGCACTTCCCCCAATAAATATGGAATGTATCGCACTTTCTTAACGCGCATCATTGGATGGTCAGATGGGCCCATGTGTTCAAATTCCAGAGATGATGATGGCGGAGAAGTTGGTTTTGCCACTAACTCAGTTTCTCCCGGAGTATCAGGCTCCCAAAACTGAGAAGGACACACTGAGCTTTCTTTCTTTCTTTCTTTCTTTCTTTCTTTCTTTCTTTCTTTCTTTCTTTCTTTCTTTCTTTCTTTCTTTCTTTCTTTCTTTCTTTCTTTCTTTCTTTCCTTCCATCCATCTATCCTTCCTTCCTTCCTTCCTTCTTTCTTTCTTTCTTTCTTTCTTTCTTTCTTTCTTTCTTTCTTTCTATCATCAGTATCTATCTGTCTTCTATCTATCTATCTACCTACCTACCTACTGTAAATCTGTCTGTCTGTCTATCTATCTATCTATCTATCTATCTATCTATCTATCTATCTATCTATCTATCTATCTATCTATCTATCTATCTATCATCTCTGTCTGTCTGTCTGTCTGTCTGCCTGCCTGCCTGCCTGCCTATCTGTCTGTCTGTCTGTCTGTCTGTCTGTCTGTCTGTCTGTCTGTCTGTCTGTCTGTCTGTCTATCTATCTATCTATCTATCTATCTATCTATCTATCTATCTATCTATCTATCTATCTATCCATCTATCTATCATATTCATTTACAGGTTAGTCCCGACTTACAACAGTTCATTTAGTGACCAAAGTTACAACGGCACTGAAAAAATTGACCAGTGACCATTTTCCACACTTATGACCATTGCAGCATCCCCATAGTCACGTGATCAAAATTCAGACGCTTGGCAACTGACTCATAGTCTCATCAAGAGACTTTGGGGTAGGAGTTCTCCAGAGGAGATCACCAAAAAAAAAAAAAAAAAAAGAGCTCATTTAAGCTACTCCTACTCAGGCACTTAAAATTGTAGGAGTTCTAATTCACAAAGTGTGTTCTGTGGAGGAACAGACTAACAGAGTTGGAAGGGGCTTTGGAGGTCTTCTAGTCCAACCCGCTGCTTGAGCAGGAGACCCTACATCATTCAGGACAAATGGCTGTCCAGTCTCTTCTTGGAAACCTCCAGTGATGGAGCACCCACAACTTCTGGAGCCAAGCCGTTCCACTGATTAATTGTTTCTACTGTCAAGAAATTTCTCCTTAGTTCTAGGTTGGTTCTCTCCTTGGATTAGTGGCCTAAGTGACCAGATGGTTCAAGTCAACTAAAGCTTTTTGAAGACCAACAGGGAACTTGAAAGGGACCTTGGAGGTGTTCTAGTCCAACCCCCTGCTCAAGCAGTGGACCCTAGACCAGGAGTGTCAAACTCGTGTCGTCACGGCATTGTCATATGACGCATCACAACTTTTCCCCCCTTCGCTAAACCAGGCATGGGCATGGCCAGTGCATGACACATCTAGCCCATGGACCACGGGTTTGACACCCCTGCCCTAGACCATTCAGGACAAATTACTGCCCATTGTCTTCTTAAAAACCTCCAGTGATGGAGCATCCACAGCATCTAGAGGCAAGTCATTCCACTGGTTAATTGTCAGGAAATTTCTCCTTTGTTCTAGGTTGGTTCTCTCCTTGATTAGTGGCCTAAATGACCAGATGGTTCAAGTCAACCAATGGTTTCTGAAGACCAACAGGGACCTTGGAAGGGACCTTGGAGGTCTTCTAGTCCAACCCCCTGCTCAAGCAGTGGACCCTATACCAGTTCAGATAAATGATTGTCCAGTCTCTTCTTGAAAACCTCCAGTGATGGAGCACCCACAACTTCTGGTAGCAAGCCACTCCACTGATTAATTGTTCCCACTGTCAGAAAATGTCTCCTTAGTTCTGAACTGGTTCTCCTTTTAAAAGAAGAGAAAATGAAGAGCCTGAACAAAAGACACGCAGAATTCTAGGACATGTCGCACCATCCCCCCAAAAATAATCAGTTTCTCTTTCAGTCAGCAGGTGGGGGGGAAGGAACCAAAAGAGGCCAACTATTTAGGATCAGAGCTGAAGAAGCTTCTTGGATGAGAAGCAAAAAGTCTTCAAAGTAAAACCAGAAAGTCCAGTTGCCTCTTGTGGGTGGTGGTGGGGGAAGCAACTTTGAGACAACCATGACCTGGATGACTGAGAGTCTCCATTAGATACCTGGGATTTTGCGGAGGGTCCTTTTGTCGTGTAGAAACCGTTTTGTGCGTAAGATGGACAATTCGTGCAACCAAAGGCTTGTCATTACCGGCTTCCTTTTGGCAGGGGGGCATTGTGTCCATTGCTCAGAGAACGAAATGCTGTCGAAAGCTCCCTGCCTTTCAGAGCCAAGAGATTAATGTTAATTAGCAACCATCGGCTCTAATTGTCACCCTCATTAAAATACAGAATTATGTATTTTTGTTTAGTTATAAATAACCTTTCTAATTGTACTTGATGTATGCCAGTTTAATCAAATAGTACACGCGCTGGCAGGCAGATATTTGCATTAATCTAACATTGGATCTCGGTCTTTTTGATTATTATTACTTCTCCTCCTCCTCCATCATCTTCTTTTCCTTCTTCTCTCCTCCTCCTCCTTTCCTTCTCCTCCCTCTCCCTCTCCTCCTCCTCCTCTCCTTATTCCCCCACTCCTCCTATTGTTCCTTTTCCTTCTCTCCTCCTCCTCTCCTTCTCATTCCTCTCTCCTCCTTTTCTTTTTCCTCCTCCTCCTTCTCTCCTCTTCCTCTTTTCCCTCCTTTCCCACTTTCTCCTTCTCTCCTTATTCCTCCTCCTCCTCCTCTTCTTCTTCCTCCTCCTCCTTTCCCTCCTTCTCCCTCTCCTTATTCCTCCTCCCCGTCCTCCCCTTCCCCTCCTCCTCCTCCTTCCTCCTCCTCCTCCTCCTCCTCTTCTTCTTCCTCTTCCTCCTCCTCCTTCTTTTCCCTCCCACTTTTTTCTGGGATGTGCTGGGACTTGTTGCTGGGACTTTCCCTTTCGGCTCCTTGTCTTTTTGACGTTTTTGTTGCAATTTCGCATTCAGCTCCTCAACCCCGCCCCCTCATCTCCCCCCCCCCCATAGGATTTTATATGAAAATGAGGCGCCTCCTGGGATCATTGAGTGCATCCGAACGCCTGTCAGTTGGGCAAGGTTTCCGTCACTCAGCCGTGTGACAATAAGTTGATTAGGACTCGGGAGCTAAGAAGAAGCCCAGGAAAATGCTGTATAAATCGCACCAAGGAAAGCTGGCTTAACCCCTTTTAGAGGAACCTCCCCGGGGGGAGGCGTTGCATCTCTTTGGCAAGTAGGAGATTTTGCAGCTGCTAAACTCCGGAGCGGCAAATGGATTCTGGTTTCACAACAAGGCTAGGTTTAAAAAGAGAGAGATATGCAAGTAGTGCTCAACTTAAGATCCCAGTCGAGCCCAAAATTTCCATCACTAAGCGAGACACTTGTTAAGTGAGCTTTGCCCCATTTTATGACCTTTGTGAATCACTCAGTTGTGTTCTCACCTAGGCTTCCTGATAAATCATAAAACACAAACGTAGTCCCCAAAAACCTCTTTTTATTTCAACAGTGTGAATTCTGTTCATTCCCAGCTGTAATAAGTCCCAAACAATGTTAATTAGTCCGAATTCTTTGGAAGAAGGCTGATAAGCACCAACCTTTATCTCTCTTTATTTATTTATTTATTTATTTGGTAGCTTTTCTATGCCGCCCTACTCCCTCAGGTCTCAGGGCGGCGTACAACATTTTATACAAAAACTCCAAACAAATTATTAAAAACACTTAAAAACAGTTAAATATATATATATACACACAACATGCATACCTGGGGGAGACATCAGATATAAATCGTCTCAACTCACCCCCACCTGCAGGAAGAACCATGTCTTAATGGCCTTTCGGAAGGCGGGGATGATTCGGATCTCTGGGGGAAGATGGTTCCAGAGAGCAGGGGCCCCTACAGAGAAGGCCCTCCCCTTAGGCCCCGCCAGTTGGCACTGTTTGGCTGACAGGACCTGGAGGAGACCCACTCTGTGGGACCTAACCGGTCGAAGGGAGGAATGCGGCAGAGTGCGGTCCCGGAGATAACCTGGTCCTAAGCCATGTAGGGCTTTAAAGATGATGATTAGCACCTTGAATTGTACCCGGAGACCGATGGGCAACCAATGCAGCTGGCGGAGTATAGGTGTTAAGTGGGTGTACCTTGAAACACCCACCACAGCACGCACAGCTGCATTTTGCACATCCGTTTGCTCCACTTTTATGTCCTATGGGAGGGGCCAATCATCTCCAAGCCTTACTCCCGAGTAGCCCTTTTCCTCCGTAACTGTTCTTGCCTTCTGGCAGCTCTGCGCACGGGCGCATTGGGAACAGGGTCCCTCTGTTCCTCTGCCTCGCTCATGTCAGCCTCTGGAGGCTCCGGAGTCAGCACAGAACTCCCAGATGGCCCGGGCCCCATCTTTGGCTCCGGCACTGAGCCTTCTCCAGACTCCAAGACCGGCCCATGTTCCTCCCGAGCCTCCTCGCTGTCCCACTCTGCTGTCGGCTCCGCAGGCCGCTGGCAGACCACAACAAGTTGTTAAGTTAGAATAGAATAGAGTAGAGTAGAGTAGAGTAGAGTAGAGTAGAGTAGAATAGAATAGAATAGAATAGAATAGAATAGAATAGAATAGAATAGAATAGAATAGAATAGAATAGAATAGAATAGAATAACAGAGTTGGAAGGGACCTTGGAGGTCTTCTAGTCCAACCCCCTGCTTAGGCAGGAAACCCTACACCATTTCAGGCAAATGGTTATCCAACATCTTCTTAAAAACTTCCAGTGTTGGAGCATTCACAACTTCTGGAGGCAAGCTGTTCCACGGATTAATTGTTCTAACTGTCAGGAAATTTCTCCTTAGTTCTAAGTTGCTTCTCTCCTTGTTTAATTTCCACCCATTGCTTCTTGTTCTACCCTCAGGTGCTTTGGAGAATAGTTTGACTCCCTCTTCTTTGTGGCAACCCCTGAGATATTGGAACACTGCTATCATATCACCCTTAGTCCTTCTTTTTATTAAACTAGACATACCCAGTTCCTGCAACTGTTCTTCATATGTTTTAGCCTCCAGTCCCCTGATCATCTTTGTTGATCTTCTCTGCACTCTTGCCGGGGGGGTGGGCAGTCAGCGTCCACGCATGCTTTGCTTCCCGAGCCAGCTCATTGTCCTCCGTTGTTCACCTCTCCTATCTGCTCTCCACATTCGCGCATCTGGCACAGGCCCCAGCTGTCCCTCCTCCTCACTCCTCTCTGACTCCACAGGCAGCTGCCTCTCTGGCTGGGAAATGCCGGACGGCCCTGGCTCCATCTCTGTGTCCGACGCTGAGCATCCATCAGAGTCTTCCCCAGGCTTCAGAACTGCCCCATGTTCCTCCCCAACCTTCTTATCGTCCGAGTCTGCCGCCAGCTCAGCTGGCAGCTGGCAGGCCACAACACCTGTTTCCCCATTGACTTTGCTTGTCAGAAGGTCAGAAAAAGGGGATTATTTATTTATTTATTTTATTTAAATAGATTTGTATGCCGCCCAACTCCCGAGGGACTCTGAGCGGCTAACAGCATGTCAAATCCGTCATTAAAATAAAACAATCAACATAACAATTAAAAGGTTATAAAAGTTAAAAAATCATCCATCATTCATAACCAGGACTCCGGGATGCTGCAACTGTAATAAGTACATGCCAGTTGCCAAGCATCTAAATGTTGATCACATGACCATGGAGATGCTGGTCATAAGTCACTTTTTTCCGTGTCGTCGTAACTTCAAAGAATCAGTGCAAGTATCTGTGTTGTCGACTGGAGTGATGCCATGCAATACAATGGATATAGTGGTATATATGCCTTCCCTGCTCCCTCTCTCTCTCTCTTTTTCTTTCTTTTTCTTTCTCTCTCTCCTCTCTTTCTCTCCTCTTCCCTTCTCTCTGTCTTTCTCTTTCCCTCTTCTCTCTCTCTCTCTCTCTTTTTGTCTCTTTCTCTCCTCTTTCTTCTTTTTCTTTTACTTTCCCTCTCTTTCCCTCCTCTCTATCTTTCCTCCTCTCTTTCTCTTTCCCTCCTCTTTCTCTCTTTCTCTTTCCTCTATTTCTTTCCCTTTTTCTCATCTCTTTCTCTTTCAGTCTTCTCTCTCTCTCTCTCCTCTCTTTCTCCTCTTTCTCTCTCTTTTTATTTGTCTGTCTGTCTGTCTGTCTGTCTGTCTGTCTCTCTCTCTCCCCTCATCCCTGCTTTTTCCTGGCACACCACCTAGATTACTTCTTAAAACAGAACACAAGCCATAGAGAGGTGGAGAGCTTCAGTGAGCCTCCCCCTCCCTTTCCATGCCCAGAAGTGGTCCTGTTAGACCCCCACCCCCTGTAGCACATTCGAATCCTGAGTTGTCATCATCTCCGTCTCCTCATCTCTCTGCTTAAGCCAAGAGGTTGGAGCATCGAAAACGCTCCAGGGATTCTGTTGGAGTCCTGTACCAAGGTGTGAAGTGTTGACAGCACATGTCTCCCTTCTCCAAACGCGACTTCGGTTCCGAGAAGCATTATGCAAAGAGTTTGTCTGGTGTATAATTTATACGCTACTTTCTCCTCCTGGGAAAATCTGGGTGACTCACAGCGTTCTGCTTAATTTCCCACTTCCCAGTGCAGGTAGTCCTCATGAAGGAAGGTGAATCTATGTGTCCCAGGATAAGGTTGTAGATCCAATCTGGGTCGGTTACCGGTACCAAAGGTTTTGTCGTCCGAGCTTTCGGACTCGTCCTGGAGCCCATTTTCAGGGAACTTCTCTCTAGCAGAGTGTGGCAGAATAGAATAGAATGAATAGAATAGAATAGAATAGAATAGAATAGAATAGAATAGAATAGAATAGAATAGAATAGAATAGAATAGAATAGAAAATATGGAATAGAATAGAATAGAATAGAATAGAATAGAATAGAATAGAATAGAATAGAATAGAATAGAATAGAATAGAATAGAAAATATGGAATGGAATAGAATAGAATAGAAAATATGGAATAGAATAGAATGAATAGAATAGAATAGAATAGAATAGAATAGAATAGAATAGAATAGAAAATATGGAATAGAATAGAATGAATAGAATAGAATAGAATAGAATAGAATAGAATAGAATAGAATAGAAAATATGGAATAGAATAGAATAGAATAGAAAATATGGAATAGAATAGAATAGAAAATATGGAATAGAATAGAATGAATAGAATAGAATAGAATAGAATAGAATAGAATAGAATAGAATAGAATAGAAAATATGGAATAGAATGAATAGAATAGAATAGAATAGAATAGAATAGAATAGAATAGAATAGAAAATATGGAATGGAATAGAATAGAATAGAATAGAATAGAATAGAATAGAATAGAATAGAAAATATGGAATAGAATAGAATAGAAAATATGGAATAGAATAGAATAGAAAATATGGAATAGAATAGAATGAATAGAATAGAATAGAATAGAATAGAATAGAATAGAATAGAATAGAAAATATGGAATAGAATAGAATGAATAGAATAGAATAGAATAGAATAGAATAGAATAGAATAGAATAGAAAATATGGAATGGAATAGAATAGAATAGAATAGAATAGAATAGAATAGAATAGAAAATATGGAATGGAATAGAATAGAATAGAATAGAATAGAATAGAATAGAAAATATGGAATAGAATAGAATAGAATAGAATAGAATAGAATAGAATAGAAAATATGGAATAGAATAGAATAGAATAGAATAGAAAATATAGAATAGAATAGAATAGAATAGAAAATATGGAATAGAATAGAATAGAATAGAATAGAAAATATAGAATAGAATAGAATAGAATAGAAAATATGGAATAGAATAGAAAATATAGAATAGAATAGAATAGAAAATATGGAATGGAATGGAATAGAATAGAATAGAATAGTTAAGAATAGAAAATATGGAATGGAATGGAATATGGAAATACAGAATAACAGAGTTGGAAGGGATCTTTGGAGGTCTTCTAGTCCAACCCCCTGCTTAGGCAGGAAACCTTATACCATTTCAGACAAATGGTTATCCAATCACTTAAAAATTTCCAGTGTTGGAACATTTACAACACAGAACACAGAATAACAGAGTTGGAAGGGACCTTGGAGGTCTTCTAGTCCAACCCCCTGCTTAGGCAGGAAACCCTACACCACTTCAACTTCGGGAAGCAAGTTGGTATTTATAGTGCCTGTTGTTTGTGGCTTTTCAGATGTTGATTGGGGTGTGTTAATGGTTGGCTTTTCGTTGGCTGTCGTCTTCCTTTGCTGCCCAGCCCTCGCCTTCTAAGTACTTGATAGGCTGGTGGACAATCAGCACTCCTGTTGACCAACGAGGGGCCCGTTTCCCAGGCTTCAATCACTTCCCCGGCTGTTTTTGTGCCTGCTCTTCCGACAATCTTAGGAGCTGCAAAATTGAATATGTGTCCTTGTTCATTGCAGAGTGAGGCTACCGATGAGTTCGGGTCTCCTCATCCGATCGCTCGCTTGTGTTCTTTCTCCCCCTCCGTCCTACATAGTCAGAGGGGCAATCCATGCAGGGCATCCGGTGGATTACATTGGAAGTATGTCCCACCTCCAAGCGATTCTTACAGTGCATAATTTATGCTCGTACGGTAGCCTCTGGGCGGTGCGCGATGCTCGCTTGCAGATCTCAGAAGTTGCATTGTACTGCTTCCGAAATGTGTTGTTGTTGCTGCTGCTGCTGCTGCTGCTGCTGTTGTTGTTGTTGTTGTTGTTGTTGTTGTTGTTGTTGTTGTTATTATTATTATTATTATTATTATTATTATTATTATTATTATTATTATTATTATTATTATTAAACTGCTTTTTATTAAAGAAACAAGGAAACCAAACAGGCTTCAGATATCAACCTGTGTCAAGTATGACTGCCACATAATTAACGTGTCAGCATTAACAACCACAAATTACAATATTTTGAGAGTCAGGGTGGACAACTCTCCCTTTCTGTCAGAGGAGATTAGATTATCAGAGTTGGAAGGGACCTTGTAGGTCATCTAGAACAACCCCCAACCCAAGCAGGAGACCCCACACCACCCCCGACAAATGGCAGTCCAATCTCCTCTTGAAAGCCTCAAGTGCTGAAGCTCCCACAACTTCCGAAGGCAACTTCTGTTGATTGTTCTCACTGTCAGAAAGTTCCTCCTTGTTTCCAGGTTGAATCTCTCGTTGATCTGTTTCCATCCATTATTCCTTGTCTGGCCTTCAGGTGCTTTGGAAAAATAGATTGACCCCCTCCTCTCTGTGGCAGCCCCTCAAATATTGGAACTCTGCTATCATGTCTCCCCTGGTCCTTCTCTTCACTAGACTAGCTATGCCCTGCAACCGCTCATCGTATGTTTTCGTCTCCAGTCCCCTAATCATCCCGGTTGCTCTTCTTTGCACTCTTTCTAGAGTCTCAACATCTTTTTTTATTGCATGGTAACCAAAACTGGATGCAGTACTCTAGGTGTGGTCTTACTAAGGCTTCTAACGTACACAGTGGTAAGGCTAGCAAGCACACTTCATCCAGCCACATATTCCAGCTTGCCAGTCTCCTCAAACCACCTCTGTAGGCAGGTATTTATATCCAGAATGTTTTTTTGATATATGGCAGGGAGTCCTCGACTTTAGCAACAGAAAAAAAAGTAAAAAAAGTGAGTTACGACCGGTTTTCACACTTACGACCATTGCAGTATCCCCATGGTCACGTGATGCAAATTAATGTCCTTGGCAACCAGTTCATAATTGGATAAATACAGGTAATTCTCAACTTACAACATTTCGTTTAGTGACCGGTCAAAGTTACAACGGCACTGCAAAAAGTGAGTTATGACCGTTTTTTCACACTTACGACCATTGCCGCGTCCCCATGATCCAAATTGATGCTTGGCAACCAACTCATATTTATGATGGTTGCAGGATCCCTGGGATCATGTGGGATCTTCTGACAAGTAAAGTCAACGGGGAAAGCCAGATTCACTAACGACCATGCAACTCACTTTAACTACGGCAATGGTTCACTGAACGACTGTGGCAAGAAAGATCATAAAAGGAGGCAAAACCCACTGAAGGACTGTCTCACTTAGCGACAGAAAGTGAAATTTGGCTGCTCCAGTGATTTTGAATCAGATTTTATTTCAATGTTTTTACAAATATAATGCCCTTCGCTCAAATTGAGTCTTTTGGTTATTTCTCCTGGATGCCAAATTCTTTGTATTTATATATAAACACACACACACACACACACACACACACACACACTTCCTTTGCCTCTTTCTATCCTTGCATCTTAAGTTTTTAAGACATAGTTGACGAACGTACTTTCTTGCTAGATGCATATATAATTCTCCCTCTCTTTCTCTCTCTCTCTCTCTCTTTTTCAAAGTCAATAAATTGAAACACCAACCTCAATAAAGAGAAAAAATCCTTTTTTCTCCCCTCCAAGGCTTTCTTTAAAAGTGATTAAAAAGAGGAAAAAAGATCGGCTTTTCAAACGCTCTAATGCTATTGTGCTTTTTAACTTTCATTTTTGCCTCGTCTGCATCAAATCATCTTCGACTATTTAAAATGAAAATTGGGTTTATTGAAACATTTCAATTTTGATTATTTTTTTTTTTTATAAAGGTGTTGCCATCTCACTTAATGAAATCACTGGAACCAAATGAGTAAAAAGTTTAGAAGAATATAATAATCTCAGCGCCCTGCAGATTTCATTAAAGGCACAGCAGACAGAACACGGGCCTATTTCTATAGAGTGTGTATGTGTCACAGACACACACACACACACACACACACACACACACACACACACACACACACACACACACACACACACACACCATGTGCTGTCTTGGATCAATAGGGTGTGAAAAGCACGACTTGTCAGAAATGACCTTTGTGCCAAACTTCTCTTTCTGGCAATTTTCCATCAGAATGAATCGTACACATTTTTCACTTGCTGAGAGTTTTGTTTCTGGGTTTTGTCACAAACTTGCTTTCTTTGTCAAGATCTTTTTTTTTCCAAGCAAAGAATTTGTCCCCCCACCCTCCCACCCCCAGTTGCATTACACCAGGGATGGGTTCTAACTTACCTCGCCGCTGGTTCATGTCCTCCGAAACCATGTGGGCGCACACGCATTGCGCGCCGCGCAGTGCCGAAAACCAAGCTTCTCTGCAGTTTAGTTTAGTTTAATTAAATTTATATACCGCCCTTCTCCAGGGGACTCAGGGCGGTGAACAGCCAAGTAAAAACACAATATAAACATTAATATATATATACAATTAAAATAAAATATTCGATGTGGCCGTGATTTAATACAATTAAAATTTGGTAAAATCTTAAAATTTTAAAAACCCCAAAAACTTTTTCACGCCAGCCCGGCTTGATAAAAATAATATGTCTTGAGGGCACGGCGGAAGGTGGACAGGTCGTGAATGGTTCTTAAGTCTGGGGGGAGCTGATTCCAGAGGGTGGGTGCTCCCACAGAGAAGGCCCTCCCCCTGGGCGTCACCAGCCTACACTGCTTGGCTGATGGCACCCCGAGGAGGCCCTCTCTGTGGGAGCGCACTGGTCGATGGGAGGTAGTTTGTGGCAGCAGATGGTCTCGGAGATACCTAGGTCCAATGCCATGGAGCGCTTTAAAGGTAGTAACAAGCACCTTGAAGCGCACCCGGTAGACCACCGGAAGCCGGTGCAGCTCGTGCAGGAGGGGTGTTATATGGGAGCGCCAATTAGCCCCCGAAACCACCCGCGCGGCTGCATTCTGGATCAGTTGGAGCCTCCGGGTGCTCTTCATGGGGAGCCCCATGTAGAGAGCGTTACAGTAGTCCAGACGCGACGTGAGTAGGGCATGGGTGACTGTGCACAGGGAATCCCGACCCAGAAAGGGCCGCAACTGGCGTATCAGGCGGACCTGATCAAGACCTGATCAAGCAGAAGCCAAAAACAGCTCCTGCGCATGCGCAGAAGCCAAAAACAAGATGGCCGAGAGAGCCGGTTCAGGGGCATGGCCAACCAGTGAGCACTCCCGGTTCGGCGAGCAGGGGGAAATTCCCGCTACCGGTTCTATAGAACCGGTCCGAACCAGGAGCAACCCGCCTCTGCATTACACCCACTGGCAGTGTGGGACGGTCATTGCATTTTTACAGCTACGCAGGTGTCTATGGGGATTCTCAGTCATGGTTGGCCCAAAGGTGGTTTTTCGAGAGGCAACTGGACTTTCTTGTCTTTTACTTCGAAGACCTTTCGCTTCTCATCCAAGAAGCTTCTTCAACTCTGTCTGGATGGTGGGGAGCTGAAGAAGCTTCTTGGACGAGAAACGAAACGTCTTCAAAGAAAAACCATAAAGTTTAAGTTGCCTCTTGACAGAGTGAGAATTACCGTACTTTTTGGAGTATAAGACGCACCTTTTTCCTCCCTAAAAGTGGCTGAAAATTGGGGTGCGTCTTATACTTCGAATGTAGCTTTTTTTTCCCCCAGCCCTAACTAGGTGCTAACAGATCTTCCCAGCTCTTACCTTGCAGGCTTTTTCATTGTTACTCTCTCCAAATAATGTTTTTCCAGCTCTAAGTCTTTGCAGAATTTTTTTTCATTGCTCTACTTGCTCCAAAGAAGTTGTTTTCTAGCCCTAACCAGGTGCTAACGATCTTCCCAGTTCTTACTGGCTTGCAGGCTCTTTCATTGTTATTCTCTCAGAAGGTTTTTTTAAGTCCTAACCAGGGGATAAAATAATGTGCTGAAGCTGACCAGACTAAGGACGCTAGCCAGATGAATACCTGGTAGGCAGATTGTTTTCCCCTATTTTCCTCCCCCAAAACTAAGGTGCGTCTTATACTCCGGTGCGTCTTATACTCCGAAAAATACGGTAATCTCACAGAGGCAATGTTTGATCTTTTCCCGGAATTCTGACGTTAGAAATGAAACCGCAGTTTAAAGATTCTAATTAAAATATTTATTTCTGTACAAAAACAATAAATTCTAATTAACTACATGACTGATATAAAATGTAGGACTTCCCTCAATGGAAGCCAGAGCAAGAAGGGCTAGAATGGAGAATGGAATGCACACATGCGTACAAGAACATATCAATCACGTGCTCAGGAATAAACCATTATATTGAATAGGGATGCATCTCTCTGCATATACATGTAACAGGCAATAAATCACACCATGACACCTCTTGCCAAATGCACCTTTGGAAGAGGTGCTTTTCAGTCTCACCTGGTCCTCAGCATCTTGCAAGCAAGTCAATTTGGCTGGAGAAAAATCAATGCCAGTGTGTCGGGGAAGCCTGATTTCAAACTCTGGGCTGTTTTCACAACACTATTGATCCAAGACAGCACATGGTGTGTGTGTGTGTGTGTGTGTGTGTGTGTGTGTGTGTGTGTGTGTGTGTGTGTGTGTTTGTGACTCTGGAGACCCTGCCACAGTCCTCCATCTGGGTTTCTTGTCTAAGGCAGGACTAGAACTCACCGTCTCCTGCTTGTTGGCTCAAAGTCACCCAGCCAGGTTTCATGCCTACGGTGGGACTACAACTCACCATCTCCTGGTTTCTAAGCCAGCACCTTTGCCTCTAAACTGTGGCTCCTTTTCTATGTGACACCTACATCCTGCCTTTGTAGAGGTTTTTGTGTAGTCCCTCCCAAATAATAGTGTTGTACTACCTCACTGAAATTGTAAAAAAAATATATACTTTTACAACACATAGACTTTCTGTCCCTTTTTCTCTATTCTAGCTACCAGTAATACTTGTATCCTTCTTTTGGCCCCTTTTCCTGTTTTGTTTGGGATTTAGAAAGTACCGGTAGTTGGATAAGTTTCTTCCACTCTTTTTACTTGCCAGATAGGAAGATTCCTTCCTCTTTGCTTTTTTTTTTTACACTTCATTTTTTATTTTATGCAAAAGATTAAAATGCAAAATTCAAAAGAACAAAAAATTAACAGAGACAAAACCAAACCAGATAGGAGCATTTAAAAAAGGTGAATTAAAAAAGACAATAAACAAAAACACATATTATCCCCCCCTAGCTGGACACCGACAAATCTATTGCAACAATAATAGCTTCCCCACCCTCACATAACAGAATAACAGAATTGGAAAGGGAGCTTGTAGGTTATCTAGTCCAGTGGTCACCAACTGGTATTCCGTGAACCACTGGTGGTCCGCGAGAAAATTTTGGTGGTCCGCAGAAAAATTATTTGCATTTTTTATATTGCACTAAATCAGGGGTCCTCAAACTACGGCCCCTGGGCCGAATACATGCAATGAACGTTTGTGTTGCTGCAGAGTCTCCCCCTTCGGGGTCTTTTTGTGCGGGTCGGAGGGGGGCAGAAATTCCGACTCGGGGTCTGCTTCGGCCTCCTGGTGCGGGGCTTTGGGCGAAGGGTGAAGGGAAGCGCCGCTGGTGGCGAAGAGCCGGAGGGCCTCGTTCCAGTGGGACTGCATCATGGCTTGGAACTGGCTGACCATCTCAGCCCGCTGAGCCTCCAGGCGCCGGTACCTGGCCTTGCACTCCCGCAGGTCTTCCCTCTGCTTGGAAAGTCTATGTTCCTAGTCCTCAGTGAGATGCTTCTGCTGAGCCTCCTTCTCGGTCAGATCCAATTTGAACTGAACTGTTTTGCCAACTCTTTCTCGTGGTGGCTGCTTAGCTCCAACAACTGCTTCCTGTTGGGGCCCTAAGGAGCCCGGGCGGGCAGGCGAGGAGGAGAGGGGCAAGTAGAGGCTGACAAGGTGCCCCTTGATGTGAGTGACATCAAGTTGCCACATCCACCCATTCACATGACCACCTAGCCACGCCCACCCAGCCAGTCATTAGACAGCTCATATTAGTGGTCCGCGGTATTTAAAATTACGAATTTAGTGGTCCTCGAGGTCCAAAAGATTGGGGGGCCCTGATCTAGTCCATCCCCCTGTTCAGGCAGAAAAACCTACACCACTTCAGACAAATGGCTGTCCAACATCTTCTTAAAAACCTCCAGTAATGAAGCACCCACAACTTCTGGTGGCAGGCTGTTCCACTGATTATTTGTTCTCACTGTCAGGAAGTTTCTCCTTAGTTCTAAGTTGCTTCTCTCCTTGATTAGTTTCCATCCGTTGTTTCTTGTTCTACCCTCAGGTGCTTTGGAGAATAGCTTGACTCCCTCTTCTTTGTGGCAACCCCTGAGATATTGGAACACTGCTATCATGTCCCCCTTAGTCCTTCTTTTCATTAAACTAGACATACCCACTTCCTGCAATTGTTCTTCATATGTTTTAGCCTCCAGCCCCCTAATCATCTTTGTTGCTCTTCTCTGCACTCTTTCCAGAGTCTCAACATCTTTTTTACATCGTGGCGATCAAACCTGGATGCAATATTCCAAGCCTGATCTTACCAAAGCATTATAAAGTATTAACACTTCGTGTGATTTTGATTCTGTCCATCTATTAATGCAGCCTAGGACTGCATTAGGACTGCAGAGCAGGTCCAAAATTTATAAGCTTCTACATCTAGTTGCAACCCAATTGACCCTTCATACGTTACATATATGGAAGAAAAAAAGTTAACAGGATAAAGCATCCGCAAAGTTAAAAGTTAAAGGCACTCTGTTAAACAGCCCGTTATTGTCATTTCCTCGTAGAAAGTCTACAATGGTTTCTTACTACTGATCACCTCCGTCATCATCTCTGATCCATACAGGATCAAATACCCACCCACCCCAGTTTGTCTCTTAATCATGAAACTTTTCCTTAGCTTTTTAATCGGGAACTTTCCCAACAATTCCCCTTTTGCTGACTTCAGCGATTGCAGATATGCTTCCAGAGGACGCCAGCCAAGTCTTACAGAATTACAAAAATTAAGCACGGGGAAAGACGGATCCATTGCAGGGTCCTTTATATATATATCACTTGCAATTTATATTCTCTGGGATGAATCTTGCCTGCGGAGTTAACTGCGATTGAGCAATCGCTCTTCGGCTGCATCCATATTGAATCAACAACCCGTTGATTGATCACTATTTGTTCTGGTTTGCTATTCCTTTCCACCGAAGATGTCTGATCCTTGCTTTAAAGGCACCAACATCTTTCAGTCAGCTTTTAGCAGAGGTTTTACCGAGATTATTTCCAATCCGTTTCTCCCCCCCCCCCCCCAAGATTCAAACCCATCCTTCATTGTGTTCCAAATGAAAGTCCTTCGGGGAGGTGGGCATGTCAGTAAAGGACCTTGGAGTACTCATCTCTAATGATCTAAATGCCAGAGCCCACTGCAACAGCATTGCCAAAAAGGCATTAAGAGTGGCTAACCTAATCTTGCGTAGCTTCTTCTCTGGTAATATTGTACTTTTAATCAGAGCATACAAAACATTTGCTAGACCAACTCTCGAATACAGCTCATCTGTCTGGAACCCACACTACATATCGGACACACACTCTTCATACTCTATATAAATGACCTTTGCGATCACATTACTAGCGACTGCGTTCTCTTAGCCGATGATGTAAAACTCTTCAACACCACCGACAACACTGCTACCCTCCCAAAAGACCTTGACTTTGTGTCAGAATGGTCAACCATCTGGCAATTCCAAATCTCAACCAACAAATGCTCTGTCCTACACATTGGCAAAACGAATCAGAACACCAAATACAAGCTGAATAGACAAGACCTTACAGACGACCCTCACTCTGTCAAAGATCTTGGAATACTCATATCAAATGACCTAAGTGCCAAAGCCCACTGCAACAACATCACCAATAAGGCTTCAAGAGTTGTTAACCTAATCTTACGTAGCTTCTTCTCCGGTAATATCACACTACTAACCAGAGCATACAAAACATTCGCCAGACCAATCCTTGAATACAGTTCATCTGTCTGGAACCCACACCGCATATCGGACATAAATACATTAGAAAGTGTTCAGAGATAGTTTAAAAGAAGTGTCCTCCACTCCTCTATCGCAACAGAATACCTTACGCAACCAGACTTGAAATCCTAGGCTTAGAAAGCTTAGAACTACGTCGCCTTCGACACGACGTAAGCATAGCTCATAAAATTATCTGCTACAACGTCCTTCCTGTCAATGACTACTTCAGCTTCAACCACAACAATACATGAGCACACAACAGATACAAACTCAAAGTGAACTGCTCCAAACTTGACTGTAGAAAATACGACTTTAGCAACAGAGTGGTAAATGCCTGGAATACATTACCTGACTCTGTGGTTTCGTCACTAAACCCCCAAAACTTTACCCTTAGACTGTCCACTGTTGACCTCACCCGATTCCTAAGAGGTCAGTAAGGGGCGTGCATAAGTGCACCAGCGTGCCTACCGTCCCTGTCCTAATGTTCCCTCTTATCAGTACCCATCTTATGTATATAAACAATGTTACATCTATGTATATTACCAACACGTACTTGACAAAATAAATAAATAAACAAATAAATAAAATTAATACAATTGAGAATGTCCAGAGATATTTCACGAGAAGATTACTACATTCCTCTGTTCGCAACAGAATATCCTATGCCACCAGTTTAAATTTTGGGCCTAGATAATTTAGAACGCCGCCGTCTTCGATCTGACCTAAGTGTAGCACACAAAATCATCTGCCACAATGTCCTACCTGTCAATGACCACTTCAGCTTCAACGGCAACAATACACGATCTCGCAATAGATGCAAACTTAACGTAAACCGCTCCAAACTTGATTGCAAAAAATTTGACTTCAGCAACAGAGTGGTCAATGCCCGGAATATATTACCTGACTCTGTAGTTTCTTCCCCAAACAGGGTCTTATTTTCGGGGAAACACGCTAGGTAATGTCATCAGTGCTAGAAGGGAGGGAGGTCTGCAGAGAAGAGGGGGAGGAAGAGGAGGTCTGTGCGGTCCTTGGTGGTCTTTGAGCTTCGTTGTTCGTTTGTAGACGTTTCATGACCCAACTTGGTATCATCAGTGCTAGAAGGGAGAGAGGTTTGTAGAGAAGATGGGGAGAAAGAGGAGGAGGAGGAGAACTGTAGGATCCTTAGTGCTCTCTGAGTTTTGTTGTTTTCTTGCAAACATTTCACCATCCAACTAGGTAACATCATCAGTGCTAAAAGGGAGTGGGGTTTGCCCCCTGTTGATACACAAGACAGTGTTAGTAGGAATGTTCTTTGTGGTTCCTTGATTGGGCTGCAATTTACCATTAGCTTGTTTGTTTGAGTTGATTGGATATTGTTTACTTTTTTGATTGTTGATTGAGTGTAGTTAATTCTCTGCTATCTGGATATTGCATGCTGGCCAGGAAGTGTTTTGGTCTTGTTGTTTCCTTTTTTTTTTTTTTTAGCTTTTTGATTGTCTCTTTTGAATGGTATGTAAATGTTGTTTATCTCTATGTGCCTGTTGATGGCTGGCTTGTCAGAGTGCCGGGCTTTCAGCAATTCTCTAGTGTTTTGAAACTCTGCCTGGTTTTTTATATGTGTCATCTGTTTTGGTTGGTGAGGCTGTGTGTATGTCCATCCATGTGATTGCAGATCATGCTGAAGGCAGCTACTGGATTCTCAGAAGCGGGCACATTTTATTCAAGCATTTCAATCCAGCGTTGGAAAATGTAAACATTTAAGTGTTGGAAAAGTATGCAGCCCGTAAGAGGACAGATTTGGCCATCATGCCCAGCCTGTCAGAAGTTCATACAAACCAGACCATAGATGGTAGAATCCTAGGGGTGGAAGGGACCTTGGAGGTCTTCTAGTCCAACCCTCTGCCATCCAACCTTTTGTGAGGTCTTCTTCTATTCATCATACAAAGGTCCTCAAGGAAACGTGACTGCTATCCTATCAGAGTTGGTTCCTCTGCACCTGCCTTAAAACAGTAACCGTGAGAGGGACCTTGGAGTCCTATTGGACGTCACTTAAATATGAGCCAGCCGTGTGCGGCAGCAGCCAAGAAAGCTAATCCAATCCTTGGTTGTATAAACAGAGGCATAGAATCAAAATCACATGAAATATTAATACCGCTTTATAAGTCCCTAGTAAGGCCACGTCTGGAATCCTGCCTCCAGTTTTGGTCGCCACGTTGCAAAAAAGATGTTGAGACTTTGGAAAAAGTACAGAGAAGAGCAACTAAAATGATCAAAGACCTGGAGGCTAAAACATACAAAAAACGGTTACAGGATTTGGGTTTGGCTAGTCTAGAGAAAAGAAGAATTAGGGGTAACATGGTAGCTGTATTCCAATATTTGAGGGGCTGCCACAAAGAGGAGGGGGTCAACTTATTCTCCAAAGCACCAGAAGGCAGGACAAGAAACAACGGATGGAAACTAATCAAGGAGAGAAGCAACCTGGAATTGATCACAATGGACCCCCCAAATCACCGGTTGCTAAGCGAGTTTTGCCCCGTTTCCCCACCTTGCTTGCCACCGTTGTTAAGTGAATCTCTGCAGTTGTTAAGTTAGACATCTGGTCATTAAGCGAATCCAGCTTCTCTCTTGACTTCGCTTGTCAGAAGGTCACAAAACAGGATCACCTGACTCCCGGGGCAGTGCCACCGTCATAAATACGAGTCAGTTGCCAAGCGTCTGAATTTTGACCCTGGGGATGCTGTCATGGTCATAAGTGTGAAAAATGGTCCCAAGTCACTTTCCCCCCTGCTGTTGTAACTTTGAACGGTCACTAAACGAACCGTTGTAAATCGAGGACTACATGTATTTTTGTAAAGGGTTTAAAGGGCACGAGAAATACAAAGCAATTAGCTGCGGGAACCGAGAAGCAATTCAGGTCCCAGGCGTTAAATCACTCTGAAGTTGTTTTTTTTTTAACGTTCGGGCTCCAATTTCTGCCATAAACCGTTTTATTTCATCGGGAGCACATGCCGAATTAAAAGCAGTAAGGCCGCCCTTGCTAATCTCCGATGCCGGATTAGGCAAACCGTTGGTGGAAATCACCTTTTCAGAGAACTTACAGATGAACATAGTTGGAAGGGACCTTGGAGGTCATCTAGTCCAACCCGCCCAAGCAGGAGACCCTACACCATTTCTGACAGATGGCAGTCCAGCCTCTTCTTGAAAGCCTCCAGGGATGAAGCTCCCACAACTTCTGAAGGCAACATCTGTTCCATCGGTTGATTGCTCTCACCGTCAAAAAATTCCTCCTTATTTCCAGGTTGAATCTCTCCTTGTTCAGTTTCCATCCATTATTCCTTCTCTGGCCTTCAGGTGCTTTGGGAAATAGCTTGACCCCCCTCCTCTCTGTGGCAGCCTCAGGGGTGGGTTCTACTTACTTTCCCCACCGGTTCGCATCGCGACGGAAGTGCATGTTTTGCGCTCGCACGCACGCTCACTTTAGTTTCGACACCCTCTTGAATGTGTGACTAAATCACACAGTGAAGAGGATCAAAACTTTTTTATCCTATGAACCACGATTCCTATGCCTTGAGTTAACAAATCCTTTAAGGTAATCTTTAGTAAGGGGAAGAATTAAAACAATGTCAAGGGCACTAGAGCGATCTGGTAACTACGGAGGCAATCAACTTTGTCTCAGAAGCAGTAAAACTCTTTTTAAGATGAAGGAATTGAGCCTTTTCCTTTATGGTGCCCAATATATAAGGAAGAGTCTGGACAGCCATTTATTTATTTATTTATTTTGGGAGATTTATATACCGCCTCACAGTGCAAGCACTCTCTAAGCGGTTTACACCAGTAAGCAATGTATATTTATATTGCCCCCAACAATCTGGGTCCTCATTTTACCTACCTCGGAAGGATGGAAGGCTGAGTCAACCTTGAGCCTGGTGAGATTTGAACCGCTGACCTGCGGATCACAGTCAGCTAAAGTGGCCTGCAGTACTGCCTCTAACCGCTGCGCCACCTCGGTTTGGTATTTATCCTGGATGGCATAGGGCCGTGATGGCGAACCTATGGCACATGTGCCAGAGGTAGCACACAGAGCCCTCTCTGTGGGCATGCATGCCATCGCCAGCTGCTCTTCTGGTTTCCAGTGCTTCGGCACGTGCAAAGACCAGCTGGCTGGTGCACATGCGCGAGCTGGAAACCCAAAGATTAGCTGGCTGGCGTGCGCATGCACAACGGCCAGCTGGTCTTCGGGTTTCCAGCGCACGCACATGCATGCACATGTACGTTCCGGTTTGGGCACTTGGTGCCGAAAAGGTTCGCCATCACTAGTATAGGGTCTCCTACTTGAGCAGGGGATTGGACTAGAACAGTGATGGCGAACCTTTCAGACATTGAGTGCCCAAACTGCGCGCAAGGGCATGCCCAAACTGAAGACGTGCGCATGCGTGAACATGCACTGACGGAGTGAGAATAAATCTCACAGAGGCGAAATAGATCGTTCTCCCGGCATTCAGACATTAGAAATAAAGCCGGAGTTTAAAAGTCTAATTAAAATATTTATTTCGGTACAAAAACAATAAAATCTCATTTGTTTACATCTCTGCTATAAAATGCGACTTCCTCAGTCGGAAGCCAGAAGAAGAAGGATAGAATGGAGATTCAGGAATGCACACATGCGTACAAGAACATATCAATCACGTGCTCAGGAATGAACCATTATATTAGATAGGGATGCAGCTCCCTGCATATACATACAACAGACAATAATCACATTGTGACATGCACAGATGTGTGTGCATGCACGGACATGCGTGTGTGCATGCGCGGACATGCACGCATGCGCAGCAGAAACCCAAAGACCAGCTGGCCGAGTGGAAGGGGGCATCCCAACATCAGCAGCGTGGCAAGAGGTAAGATCTTTTTCTTTCATGAGCTTCTGTTTCGTCGTTTGCAGGGAAACGGAAGCGCACGAAAGAAATGCCACAGAGATCTGACCTGGAGCCATGGCGTGGGTGCCAGCAGAGAGGGTTCTGCGTGCCACCTCTGGCACGTGTGCCATAGGTTCGCAGTCACGGGATTAGAAGATCTCCAAGGTTCCTTCCAATTCCATGGTTTTTCTATTGCTACCTGGCTTCCTGCACGGGCAAACATACTCTTTATTTTTATTTTATTTATTTGTTTGTTTGTCAAACATGTACAAGATAGCAGGTATGGGTATAAACATAAACATAAACAAAGTAAGTACAGATAAAAGAGGACAATAGGACAGTAGGACAGGGACGGTAGGCACAGTGGTGCGCTTATGCACGCCCCTTACAGACCTCTTAGAAACGGGGTGAGGTCGACTGTAGACAGCCTAAAGTTAAAGTTTTGGGGGTTTGGGGAAGAAACCACAGAGTCAGGTAGTGCATTCCAGGCATTGACCACTCTGTTGCTGAAGTCGTATTTTCTGCAGTCGAGTTTCGAGCGGTTTACATTTAGTTTGAATCTATTATGTGCTCATGTATTGTTGCGGTTGAAGCTGAAGTAGTCATTGACTGGTAGGACTCTGACTCTGTGGCCCACCTCCAATTTCCTTCAAATCCCCATGTTGCTAGTCCTGTGGGGGTGATGTAAGGAATCCCTGGCTTTGGGTGCAGAAAAGCTTCATTCTTCCAGCAGAGCAAATGGGCAGTTTTCCCTTTAAATATTTGGAATAAATGTGGGGGGGAAAACCTGACTTTTGTGCAGTTAAAATAGGGCTCTGTCTCTGCCTCAGGGCAAAAGGCTCTGTGACGGCACCTGACAAGCTACGACACGCTCTTCTATCAGGGGATTAAGCACTAAATAATAGCCCAAAGGAGCATTTGTCCCTATCTGATAAAACTGGCCTTGCTTTCTGGCATAGAGAGGGGCCTCGGTGTCAAATAAACCGATTTCCAATGTTGGCTCTTTTAAATAATCTTTCCTGTATTTGCTGCTCCTGTTATCTCCCCAAATCTTTTAATTTTCCCTGATAGCTGCAATGCTGTATAACTTAGATAAAAGTTAGCGTAGAATGTGTTTTTTCAGGGTGATTTGTTCCCCCCAAATGCAGGCATGGCTGGGTTTGTTTTTTACTGGAGCTTCTTCTTCTTCTTCTTCTTCTTCTTCTTCTTCTTCTTCTTCTTCTTCTTCTTCTTCTTCTTCTTCTTCTTCTTCTTCTTCTTCTTCTTCTTCTCCTCCTCCCCCCCCCCCCTCCTCCTCCTCCTCCTCCTCCCTCCTCCTCCTCCTCTTCTTCTTCCTCTTCTCCTTCTCCTCCTCCACCTTCTCCTCTCCCTCCTTCTCCTCTTCCCCTTCTCCTTCTCCTCCTCCATCTTCCCCTTCTCCTCTACCTCCTTCTCCTCTTCCTCTTCCTCTTCCCCTTCTCTTTCTCCTCCACCTTCCCCTTCTCCTCTCCCTCCTTCTCCTTCTCCTCTTCCTCTTCCCCTTCTCCTTCTCTTCCTCCACCTTCCCCTTCTCCTCTCCCTCCTTCTCCTTTTCCTCTTCCCCTTCTGCTCCTCCTCCTCCACCTTCCCCTTCTCCTCTCCCTCCTCCTCCTCCTCTTCCCCTTCTCCTCTCCCTCCTTCTCCTTCTCCTTCTGCTCCTCCTCCTCCTCCTCCTCCTCTCCTTTCTACACAACATCTAAGCTGACTGGAAACATCACCCCCACAGGACTGGCAACATGGGAAATTGGAGGTGGGCCACAAAGTATGTTTGCCAGTGCAGGAAGCCAGCTAGCAATAGAATAACCTTGAATTGGAAGGAACCTTGGAGATCTTCTAGTCCAACCCCCTACTCAAGCAGGAGATACTATACCATCCAGGATAAATGCCTGTCCAATCTCTCCTTAAAAGCCTCCAGTGATGGAGCAGCCACAACTTCTGAAGGCAGGTTGTTCCACCGGTCAATTGTCCTCACTGTCAGGAAATTTCTCCTGAGTTCTGGATTAAGAACGGCTTGCCTCCAGAAATCGTGGACGCTCCATCACTGGAGGTTTTTAAGAAGAGACTGGACAGTCACCTGTCTGAGATGGTATAAGTTCTCCTGCTTGAGCAGGGGGTTGGACTAGAAGACCTCCAAGGTCCCTTCCAGCTTCTATTCTATTCTATTCTATTCTATTCTATTCTATTCTATTCTATTCTATTCTATTCCATTCCATTCCATTCCATTCCATTCCATTCCATTCCATTCTATTCTATTCTCATTCCATTCCATTCCATATTTTCTATTCTATTCTATTCTATTCTATTCTATTCTATTCTATTCTATTCTATTCTATTCTATTCTATTCTATTCTATTCTATTCTATTCTATTCCTCCTCTATATTCTATTCTATTCTATTCTATTCCATTCCATTCCATTCCATTCCATTCTATTCTATTCTCATTCCATTCCATTCCATATTTTCTATTCTATTCTATTCTATTCTATTCTATTCTATTCTATTCTATTCTATTCTATTCTATTCTATTCTATTCTATTCTATTCCTCCTCTATATTCTATTCTATTCTATTCTATTCTATTCTATTCTATTCTATTCTATTCTATTCTATTCTATTCCTCCTCTATATTCTATTCTATTCTATTCCATTCCATTCTATTCTATTCTCATTCCATTCCATTCCATATTTTCTATTCTATTCTATTCTATTCTATTCTATTCTATTCTATTCTATTCTATTCTATTCTATTCTATTCCTCCTCTATATTCTATTCTATTCTATTCTATTCTATTCTATTCTATTCTATTCTATTCTATTCTATTCTATTCTATTCTATTCTATTCCATTCCATTCCATTCCATTCCATTCCATTATTCTATTCTATTCTATTCTATTCTATTCTATTCTATTCCTCCTCTATATTCTATTCTATTCTATTCTATTCTATTCTATTCTATTCTATTCTATTCTATTCCTCCTCTATATTCTATTCTATTCTATTCTATTCTATTCTATTCCTCCTCTATATTCTATTCTATTCTATTCTATTCTATTCTATTCTATTCTATTCTATTCCTCCTCTATATTCTATTCTATTCTATTCTATTCTATTCTATTCTATTCTATTCTATTCTATTCTATTCTATTCCATTCCATTCCATTCCATTCCATTCCATTCCATTCCATTCCATTCCATTCCATATTTTCTATTCTATTCTATTCTATTCTATTCTATTCTATTCTATTCTATTCTATTCTATTCTATTCTATTCTATTCCATTCCATTCCATTCCATTCCATTCCATTCCATTCCATTCTATTCTACTCCTCCTACCCTACTCTACTCTACTCCAGGTTGGTTCTTTCCTTGATTCATTTCCATCCATTGCTTCTTGTCCTGCCTTCTGGTGCTTTGTAAAATAGTTTGACCCCATCTTCTTTGTGACAATCCCTTAAATATTGGCAGACTGCTCTCATGTCACACTTAGTCCTTCTTTTCATTAAACTAGACATACCCAATTCCAGCAACTTCATACGTTTTAACCTCCAGTCCCCTAATCATCTTCGTTGATGTTCTCTGCACTCTTTCCAGAGTCTCAACCTCTTTTTTTTTAAAAAAAAAAAACTGTGGTGACCAAACCTGGATGCAGGATTCCAAGTGTGGTCTTACCAAGGCATTCTCAACATTTACTAACAGTATTTGTGACAGCATGTTTATTCCTAGCCCGTCTTAATTAGAACTGGAGGTCGTGATTAATGATTAATGAGCGGTTTTTGTTCGGGGTCTGGGTGAGATTTAATTGCATCTTTGGGGGGGGGGAAACCCAGCAAATCTCTCAGGACTCCATTTGAGAGCATAAAATTCTGCAGTTTAGGCCTAACTAGTTCTCCAAAGGATTCGAATTAGCTCATGACGTTCCGCGGGGCATATTAATAATATTTGGGAAATTCAATAAGAGGGTGCAAAACAGTTAGTGAAAAATGACATGCGTGAGAAGGTGCTTTTTTCAAAAGCCAGCTGGCCTTTCTTACTACAGTTCTTACATGAATCCCTGCAGAGATTCAGTTAGCGACACGGTTGTTAAGTGAATCTGGCTTCCCCGTTGACTTTGCTTGGCAGAAGGTCGCAAAAGGGGATCACATGATCCTGGGCAATAATGGGTTGCAAATCCCATCTTGGAGGTCTTCTAGTCCAACCCCTTGTTCAAGCAGGAGACCCATGACAGAATGACAGAGTGGGAAGGGACCTTGGAGGTCTTCTAGTCCAACCCCCTGCTCAAGCAGGAGACCTTATGTACCATTTCAGACAAGTGGCTGTCCAGTCTTTTCTTAAAAAACCTCCAGGGATGGAGCACCCACAACTTCTGGTGGCAAGCAGTTCCGCTGGCTAATTCTTCTCAATGTCAGGAAAACGAGATAACATTCCCGTCTTATTCTCTCTTCTCCAGATACGAGACGTCTCTCCTGGACCTGGTGGCTGCCATGAGCCCGAGGCAGGAAGATCACCACGGCTTTCCCAGAGGGATCCAGCCGCAGAGCAGAACCTGCGGGAAACCCCGCTGGGGTTGGAGATCCCCCCGAGCCAAGAACGGGCTGGCCGATTTGGAAGAGAGCCGGATTTTGGAGGAGATCTTTTTCATTTGAGGGTCTTGGGGGCTCCGAGGACTTTTTTTTAAATTCATTCCTCTTTTCTCGTCTGGGTGTGTTGACCGTGTTCAGGATCTTTTAAATTATTTGTCTGACCGACGATTGTCTCCTCTCTCTCTCCCCTTAGAGAACCGAAGACGGTAGCTCCCCTCTCCCACCTCTGAATCATGATAGAGACGAACTGCATGGAGTGTTAGTGGAAACTTTCCCGGGGGGATTTTTCTCTTCCGGGATTTCATTGCTGAAGGGGGCGGAAAAGCCACGTCATTGTGCAAAGGATGGGTGTTTCCTTATTGAGTTTGGATTTTATAGTGGTGGAAACCGTTTTCCAGGGCTTAATCCCTCTCTCTCTCTCTCTCTCTCTCTCTCTGTCTCCCTCTCCCTCTCCCTCTCCCTCTCCCCCTCCCTCCCTCCCTCTTTACTCCGTTCCGTCCTCCTTCCCTCCCTCTTTCTCTCTCCTTGTCCCCTCCTTTTCTCCCTCTTCCTCCTTCCTCCCTTCCTCTCTCTGTCTCCCTCCGTCTCTCCCTTTCTCTCTCTCCCTCTCCTTCCTTCTCTTTCCCTCTCCCTTTTCTTCTCTCCCTCCTTTTCCCTCTCCTCTCCCTCCCTCCCTCCCTTTCCCTCTTCCTCTCCTTCCTCCCTCTCTCCCTCTTCCTCTCCCCTTCTCTCTCTCTCTCTCTATCACATACCCAAGGCCATTCCAGCAGTATAATTTTCCATTTGCAAAGCAACCTATTGAAACGGAAAGCGCGGTGCGTTTCCCAACAACAACATTCCCGGGAATTACGAACCGTTTCCCTGGTTTTTTTTTAGGTAGGTAACTTAAAAGTTGCTCTCTGCACTTCAATGATTTTCTTCCCAGTTAATTACCCTTTGATAGAAGAGGCCTCTTTAAAGAAAATAAATAAATCCAGGGTGCATTGGATATAGTATACCTGCAATACCATTCCCCATTTCATTTTATTTGCTTACTCTCTTAAACAGAATTGAGCATCTCCTCCATTGGAGCTGCTCCGTTCAGGGTCCAAAGAGAAAGCACCGGACTTGCAGGACGAAATTAATTCACTCCGTGTTCCGTGGGTCTAAAAGGCTTCTTTCCCTCCTGCAACCTCTTGCCTTGATGTTGTAAATAAAGACGAATCAGTAATTATTTCCACTCACCCCTGGTAATGCGTGTTTCGCCTTCTGACTTTAATTATTCATGCCGTAGCTGTTCCGGTTGGTTTTCGAAGGAGCTTTCCCCTCTACTGCTGCTCCGTTACTTAAAAGAAAGATGTAAAATCGGTGTTTTTTTAAAAAGAGGACAAGATTTCAGAATCCAGAATCGGCAGTCATTCTCCGCTCAATGCAGCTGTCTTATTCTATCAGGATAGAAGAGATACATCAGATTTAAAATCTGATAAATAAATAAATACATGTCAGAATGGTAGCCAGTGGCATGAAGAACAGCAAAGAGATCCGTCTCTTGTGTAGCATGAAAGGCAACGCAAAATTGTTGCATTACACCTGTTTTGGGGACCTGCTAGAGAAGGAAGCAGGCAGCCATTGTTGAATCCACCCTCAGATCTCTTAAGATCCCTTTCGTCCTCTGAATTTCCCTTCTCCCTCTGGTCTGTTCCAGTCCTCCCAAAGGACCAGCCTTTGAGGTGGGCCTGAAGACGTTCTGGTGAAGATGCTTTAGCGGCAACGGGTCCATCCTTCATTGGTTTAGACCAGGGATGTCCAACCTTGACAGCTTTGAGACCCGTGGACTTCAACTCCCAGAATTCATTGCTGGCTGGGGAATTCTGGGAGTTGAAGTCCACAAGTCTTAAAAGTTGCCAAGATTGGACATCCATGATTTTAGATCAGTGGTTCTTAACCTGTGGTCCACGGATCCCTGTGGGCGCCGTGATGTTCTCACAGGGGGTCTGCAAAGTGTTGAAGAAATGTTATGATTTACCGTATTTTTTGGAGTATAAGACGCACCTTTCCCCCCCAAAAAAGAGGGTGAAAATCTGGGTGCGTCTTATACTCCAAATGTAGCCCCGCCCACCTGCTCCGCCCATTGCATTTTCGGGTGGTTCCAGGTGGCGGGGATCCTCACTTCCACATGGAGCCTGATTCCCGAAGCGTCCTGGGAAAGTGCATTGAAAGCCGGGCTTTCTCTCAGAAAGGCCCGATAGACAGGCAGCACATCAGTCCTCCTGGACCTGCCATTTCGTAAACATGCTACCAGGCTTCCCAGCAAGCCCCTGCGCCTTTGCTGCCTCGGTCGGAGCCTGATTCCCGAAGCAGCCCAGGGAACTGCGTTGAAAGCCTTTTAAACGAAAGTGTTTTCTGGTGGCAGATCCCCATCCCCGATTGCAAAAAGAGTGCCTGAAACGCGAGGATCGTGGAGGAAAGAGTTTCCAGGTGGCATATTCCCCCTCCCCAAAAACGGAGGGGAATCTGCCACCAGAAAATGCTTTCGTTTAAAAGGCTTTCAACGCAGTTCCCTGGGCTGCTTCGGGAATCAGGCTCCGACTTGAGGCAGCAAAGGCGCAGGGTCTTGCTGGGAAGCCTGGTAGCATGTTTACGAAATGGCAGGTCCAGGAGGACTGATGTGCTGCCTCTCTATCGGGCCTTTCTGAGAGAAAGCCCGGCTGTAAATCCCATGGCTATAGGTAAGAAGACCAGGGCATTTTGGGAGTGGAGCCAAGTCTGTCTTCTGCCCCCATGAAAATCATACCTCACCCCACCCACTCCAATTAAATTCCATCCCAATTTCTGCAGAAAAAAATGCCAAAAAATGCATGATAAAACAGAAAGTCTGTTTAAAGATTTGAAGAATATGTGCTTTAAAGAAATCTCATTATTCTTCTAAGTTTTCCTAGTATTACCTGAGGAGGCTTTTCTTGGGAAATTTAGTTAGTCACCTTATACAAGTAAACTGACCACTTCCATAGCAGAAATCTGAGATTTACCTTATGCAACAAAAGTGGATTCTGAAAAATCAAGGAATATCTGCTACTAATATGTTTTATTAATAATACAAAAACACAGAAGATTATACAATCATATATGACTACTTGTAATTTCCTATTCTCTTCATATTTCTGTAATCTTAGAAAGCAAAATTCATTTTTATTGTTAGAAAAGATAAAAAGATCTGTGCTGCTCATTATCAAAATCTGAGTGGAAGTGAGGACCCCGCTAATCCTGATGCTGGTAGGCAGAGGCAGAATTCTTTTTTTCTTATTTTCCTCCCCCAAAATTAAGGTGCGTCTTATATTCCGGTGTGTCTTATACTCCGAAAAATACGGTAAATATTAAGTCTTGGGGGGCAGTCCATGGCCCCATAAGGTGTTTCAAGGGGTTCTATGGTGAAGAAAAGAGAACCACTGGTTTAGACCATTGAAATAGAGACGTTCTTGATTTCTCACACAACACACTGCTGTTCTTTAGACATGAAGATCCCGAGGTTCTTTCTCTTGGGTGAGGTTGTGGGAAGACAATTTTAATTTTAATTAAATCCTCGACTTCTTCCATAGGATTAGAGATTACAGGTTAAAATAGGAAAAAGGCTGAAATTTGGAGTCTCTTGCTGGCTTTGGACTGGACTCAACGTAAGACTGTCCAGCTGATCTCAGACGGTCCAGCTAGCTCAACCTTGGTCCTGTAGCCCTTGGAAGAGTAGACCCTATCAGATATTCTAAAAGAAGGTTGGGGGGGTCTTGTGCAGCCCACCAGAATTGCCCTCATGCTGTACAGTAGACCAGTGGTGGGTTCCACTTACCTTCCCTACCTGTTCGCATCGCATCGGAAGTGCACATTTTGCATGCACCTATATCACGTCGGAGAAATGACCATCTGCGCATGCGCAGAGGCTTCTTTGCCAGCCGCTTTCAAGGAGCGGCAACCGGAGGACCGGTTCGGGGGCGTGGCCAGCCAGCCATCGCTGCCAGGTTTGGTAAGCAGGGGCAAATTTTTGCCACCGGTTCGGGTGACCTGGCCCGAACCGACAGCAACCCACCACTGCAGTAGATCTTGAATAGGCTGTCTTTTGACTTACAGAAATTTTGCTCTCTTTTCATTTACATAAATCTGATAAATAAATAAATTCGTATCAGAATGGTAGCCAGTGGCATGAGGAACAACGAAGAGATCCGTCTCTTGTGTAGCATGAAAGGCAACACAAAATTATTGCGTTACTCCTGTTTTGGGGACCTGCTAGAGAAGGAAACAGTCATTGTTGAATCCACCCTCAGATCTCTTAAGATCCCTTTCGTCCTCTGAATTGCCCTTCTCCCTCTGGTCTGCTCCAGTCCTCCCAAAGTGTTCTGTCCCCACAAAGCACACAACCACACAAGCAGTTTGTACACACTGATTTAATGAAACAAAGGCTACTAATAAAACGTCTTAGTAGTAATCAAGATGCACACACCAGCTATCAATTAAGCTTCATTAATAGCTGGTATCAGTTCTAAGAGTTTGAAGACAACGAGGAGCAATTGAGTCTGTTTATCTTATGGAGTTTCCAAGAGTTGGCAAAGTTCCTGGAAATTAGTCCTTGATAATCCAAGCCAACGTAGAGAATGCCAAAATAAGAGTCATGGAAACAAGCTATGATCAGACAGGTCTCTTTTTCAAACGTTGTTCTCTGCAGCTTCTTAGCTGCAACTGATGACCTTAAATAGACTAGGGGAGTGGCCAATTAGCCCCAAGTCTTACTCCCGAGTAGACCTCCTCCGGAGTAAACCTTCCTGCCTCTTGGCAGCCCTGCGTGCTCTTGCATTCAGGAAAGGAGTAGCCCCTCCTTTCTCAGCACTGCCAAGAGGTGCTGGAGGTTCCAAAGGCCCAGGCTGCACAAGCCGCGGGCGGACCACAAAGGACCAACCTTTGAGGTGGGTCTAAAGACGTTCTGGTGAAGATGCTTGTGGTGGCAACGGGTCCATCCTTCATTGGTTTAGAGCAGGGATTTCCAACCTTGACAGCTTTGAGACCCGTGGACTTCAACTCCCAGAATTCATAGCTGGCTGGGGAACGTAAGTCCTCACCCCAGTCTTTCTGCCATTTGATCACAGGGGTTGCAAAAAAGGATCAGGAACTCAATACAGGCAATCCTCAACTTACGACAGTGATTGAACCCAAAATTCCTGTGGCCAAGTGAGACAGTTGTAATGCGAGTTTTGCCCTATTTAACATCCTTTCTTGCCACCGTCGTTCAGCTAATCACTGCAGATGCTAAATTAGTCACACGGTTGTTAAGCGAATCTGGCCTCCCCTTAGACTTCGCTCGTCAGAAGGTCGCAAAAAGGGGATCACGTTAACCCCAGGCCAATGTCATAAGTACGAGTCAGTTGCCAAGCGTCCGAATTTTGATCGCATGACCCTGGGGATGCGGCAACGGTCATAAAGTGGCGGGAAAACCGGCCCTAAATCGTTTTTTTCAGTGCTGTTGTAACTTCGAGCTGTCACTAAATGAACTGTTGTAAGTTGAGGACTACCTGTATATCCCCCCCCCTCCCCAGCAATTCCATCTCTGCTTGTAATGGGGCACCTCCGATGCGAAATTCTCATTCCGCTCTGCTGTTTTAGCCGCTCTTCAAACTTTTAAAAGATGTTTTCCGATTTTCTTCCACCTCCCTTATCCCGGAATGATCGTTCACCTCCAGTTCTTAGTCCACACCAATATTTCCCCTCTTAATATCAAATCCCGGGATTTTCCATAAAGCTCTTAATAAACCAGTCAGATTGAAGCTGTCCATTTGCCCGTCCGGTAGCCTTTGTGACCATCGACGTCTTTTGAAAGGATGGCGGTCAATTTCCCTTCTTTTTTTTCCTTCTGTTTTTATTCGGGGTGGAAAATTTAAAATGCAAAACTCCAAAAGAATTTTAAAAAGAAGAAAAAAAGCACAACAGTCTTTTTTTTTAATGACGGCGATCAACTTTTTCTCTTTTTTTCCTTCTGTTTTTATTCGGGAAAGAAAAAATTAAAATGCAAAGCTCCAAAATAATTTTTTTTTAAAAAAAAAGAAAAGAAAAAGCACAAAAGTCATTCTTTTTTTTTTAATGACGGTGGTCCACATTCAACTTGACCAGTTGAAAAAAAATCCATCCCTAGGCGAAGCTGAGCTCTAAAACACACACACACACACACACACACACACACACACACACACACACACCACACCATCAGGCTCGGCAGCATCAAAAGGTTTTGCCCGAGGTGAGCCCCCCCAAAAAATCCCATTTTAATTATGCGAAGTTGAAGAAGTCAGGAAGGTGGTTGACGTTTGGCTTTATCGAAGTGTGGCTGTGACAAGTGACGGATGTCCATACAAGCATCTGCCACTGTGCATATATTAAGAGCATCAGTACTGACTCTCGTCTCCTTGTCTAACTGCATCACTTCCGCACAATCTTAGTGTCATAGTTTGCCGATTGCTGATTGCTGAACCCAACTTAGAAGTAAGGAGAAATTTCCTGACAATTGGAACAATTTTATCAGTGGAACGGCTTGCCTCCAGAAGTTGTGGGTGCTCCATCGCTGGGGATTTTCAAGAAGAGATTGTCTCCTGCTCGAGCAGGGGGTTGGACTAGATGACCTACAAGGTCCCTTCCAACTGTTCTGTTATTTAATCCTGTAAACGGCTTGTCTCCAGAGGTTGTGGGTGCTCCATTGCTGGAGGTTTTAAAGAAGAGACGGGATAGCCATTAATCTGGAATGGTATAGGGCAGTGATGGCGAACCTTTTTTTCCTCGGGTGCCGGAAGCGCGCGTGCGCGTCCTATCGCACACGTGCAAGTGCCCACACCCATAATTCAATGCCTGGGGAGGGCAAAAACGCCCCCACACACCCCGGAGGCCCTCTGGAGGCCGGAAATAGCCCATTTCCCGACTTCCTGTGGGCCCAGTAGGCTTCCCTGGAGCCTGGGGAGGGCGAAAATGCCCTCTCCCACCTTCCCAGAAGCCCTCTGGAAGCCGAAAACGCACTCCCAGAGCCTCCGCATGAGCCAAAAATCACCTGGCCAGCATGCACATGTGCGTTGGAGCTAAGCTAGGGCAACGGCTCATGCGGGGACCAGCGGGGGAGGGGAGGGGGTCTCTGGTAGGGACGAGAGCCAGAATATCTCGGTCATAATGGGAAGAGGCAGGTATGGCGGGAGCAGAGGGGTGGGCCGCTCTCGGGGAATGAGACCTCGCTGTGTACAAGCGATCCCTTGTTCCGGCCCCTCCGATGTGGTTCCATCTTGCTCATCCCGAGTACCTGGTAACCAGGGTGTTCAGGGCCCTGGGCTCAGGATGCTGCTGCTTAACGCCAGGTCAATTACCAACAAAGCCCCCCTGATACGTGATTTAATCACAGAAGAGGGGGCGGACCTGGTTTGTGTAACTCAGACCTGGCTGGGCCAGGAGGGGGGAGTAGCTCTCTCCGAGATATGCCCAGACGGGTTCTCAGTACAGCATCATTCCCGACCCCAGGGAAGGGGGGGGGAGGAGTGGCAATAACACGCTGAAACCTGCATCCTCGTAGGATCCCTGCCCCGGAGATTGTTGGGTGTGAGACGCTCCTTCTGAAGTTGGACTTAGGGGTACAGGTGGGCCTTTTCTTAACGTACCTGCCTCCCAGCTGCGTAAGTAAGGCCCTGCCTGAGCTGCTCGAGGCAGTAGCCGGCTTGGCAGTTGAGTTCCCCAGGCTTATGGTGCTGGGGGACTTCAACTTGCCTTCTGCTGGCGAAACCTCTGGGATTGCTCAGGAGTTCATGGATTCCATGACAACCATGGACCTGACCCAAGTAATCCAGGGTCCAACTCATGAGGGTGGTCACACGCTCGACCTAGTGTTTCTCTCGGGGCAGTGGAGAAATGATCTGAAGATAAGGGACATAGTCATCATCCCTCTTTCATGGTCAGATCATTTCCTACTGAGGTTGGATTTCGCAGCTCCATTCCTCCCCCGCAGGGAGGTGGGACCGACTAGGTGGTTCCGCCCCAGGCGCCTAATGGAGCCGGAAGGATTCCAGAGGGAACTTGGGGAAATACCTGAAACCCTGGTACGCAACTCGGCTGACTCCCTGGTGGCTGCCTGGAACACCGCAGCATCAGGGGCTTTAGACCGAATTGCGCCTTTGCGACCTCTCCGTGGCAGTGGATCCCGAAAAGCTCCCTGGTTTACAGAGGAGCTCCGGGAGATGAAACGCCAGAAGAGACGTCTGGAGCGCCGCTGGAGGTCCAGCAAGACCGAATCCGATCGAACACTATTAAGAATTTACATCAGATCTTATTTAGTGGCGATAAGGGCGGCAAAACGATCTCATTTTTCCGCTCTTATTGCGTCCGCAGATTCTCGCCCAGCCGCCTTGTTTAGGGTGACTCGCTCCCTCCTTGCTAAAGGGGGGAGCGAGGAACACTTGCAAGGCAGAGCTGAGGAATTCGCAGAGTTTCTGTCGGATAAAGTCGCTCGGATCCGGTCGAACCTGGACTCTGGCTGGGCAGAGTCCATGGAGTTGACAGGGGCAAGTCTTAGTCCACCGTTGTGGGAGGAGTTTGGGCCTATTTCTCCTGAGGATGTGGACAGAGCCGTGGGGGTGATGGGGGCCTCCACCTGTTTATTGGACCCGTGCCCCTCCTGGTTGGTCTCGGCCAGCAGGGAGGTGACACGCGGCTGGATCCGGGCGGTGGTCATTGCTTCTTTGGAGGAGGGATCCGTACCGCAGTCGTTAAAAACTGCGGTGGTGAGACCCCTCCTGAAGAAGCCTTCCCCGGATCCAGCTGACTTGAAGAACTATCGTCCGGTCTCCAACTTACCTTTTTTAGGGAAAGTTGTGGAGAAGGTGGTGGCTACTCAACTTCTGCGACTTCTGGATGAAACAGAACATCTAGATGCCTATCAGTCGGGTTTCAGGCGTGGGTACAGTACAGAAACTGCCTTGGTCGCTCTGATAGATGATCTCTGGCGGGCCCGGGATGGGAGAAATTCCTCTATCCTGGTGCTACTTGACCTCTCAGCGGCTTTCGATACCATCGACCATGGTATCCTTCTGCATCGTCTCGGCGAGTTGGGAGTGGGAGGCACCGTTTTACGGTGGTTCTCCTCTTATCTCGCCGATAGGATGCAGTCGGTGTTAACAGGAGGGCAGAGATCCTCCCCTAGGCCCCTGTTATGCGGGGTGCCTCAGGGGTCGGTTCTCTCGCCCATCCTGTTTAACATTTACATGAAACTGCTGGGTGAGATCATCCGCAGACATGGGGTGCGTTTCCACCAGTACGCTGATGACACCCAGCTGTACATCACCACCCCGTCTGACTTCAGTGCGGCAGTTGATGTAATGTGCTGGTGCCTGGACGACGTTAGGATCTGGATGGGGAGGAACAGACTCAGACTCAACCCCGACAAGACTGAGTGGTTTTGGATATTGCCTCCTAAGGACGACAACTGTCCCTCCTTGGTTCTCGAGGGAGCGAAACTGACTCCCTCGGACCAGGTCCGCAACTTGGGGGTCCTCCTAGATCCACAGCTAAAATTGGAGCATCATCTTACAGCTGTGGCTAGGGGGGCCTTCGCACAGGTTCGCCTCATGCACCAGTTGCGGCCATACTTGGAGAAGGAGGCTCTACTCACGGTCACTCATGCCCTTGTCATCTCCCGTTTGGACTACTGCAACGCGCTCTACATGGGGCTACCCTTGAAGAGTATCCGGAGACTCCAACTGGTACAAAATACGGCTGCACGTGCTGTGGTGGGTGTACCAAGGTACACCCACGTGACACCTATACTCCGCCAGCTGCATTGGTTGTCCATTAGTCTCCGGGTCCAATTCAAGGTGTTGATCATCATCTTTAAAGCCCTTCATGGCTTAGGACCAGGTTATCTCCGGGACCGCATTCTGCCTCATACTTCCCTTCGACTGGTTAGGGCCCACAGAGTTGGCCTCCTCCAGCTCCCGTCAACCAAGCAATGCCGGCTGGCGGGCCCTAGGGGGAGGGCCTTCTCTGTGGCAGGCCCCGCGCTCTGGAACCAACTTCCTCCAGAGACCCGAACCATCCCCACCCTGCTGGCCTTCCGAAAAGCCGTTAAGACGTGGCTTTTCCTGCAGGCAGGGGGCAGAGCTTAATTCCAGCTGAACTCTCCCCCGGGTATGTCTGGTTGTTGAATGGTTATTTTTTATACTGTAATTTTTAATTTTTATATTATGTTTTTAATTTTGTTTATTGGTTATTCTTGTATTTTTCTTGTGTTGTACGCCGCCCTGAGTCCTTCGGGAGTTGGGCGGCATATAAGAAAACCAAATAAATAAATAAATAAATAAATAAAACGGCTCGCGTGCCTGCAGATATGGCTCTGCGTGCCACCTGTGGCACGCGTGCCATAGGTTCGCCATCACTGGTATAGGGTCTCCTGATTGAGCAGGGGGTTAGACTAGATGGCCTCCAAGGTCCCTTCCAACTCTGTTCTTTTGTTATTTAATCCTGTAAACGGCTTGTCTCCAGAGGTTGCGGGTGCTCCATTGCTGAAGGTTTTCAAGAAGAGACGGGATAACCATTAATCTGGAATGGTATAGGGCAGGGGTCGGCAACCCACAGCTATGGAGCTGCAAGCGGATCTTTGGGCCCTCTACTATGGCTCCCTGGCTGGCCCCGCCCCTTGGCCTTCCCTCCCTCACCTGGCCTGAGAAGGTAAGGGCAGTGGCGGGAATGGAGAAGCGGCCGGGACTGATTCTCCGACGCTGCTTGAGGAACGATCGCCACACCCGGCGGAGGCTTCCCTTCAGGCGACCCTCCTCCCCCTCTCGCGACTCCCTGGCTGGCTTGGCGGGGCCAGGAGGGTGCGCATGTGCCGGGAGACCCTCCTCAACTGAGTGCCAAAGCGCAGCAAAGGCGCACGTGGAGGGCAGCCAGCCACTCGCTTAAGGAAGGTCTTTGGATGCAGCTTCTTTCCTGCCCTAAGGATCTGGCCATCACCTTGCCGTGTCCACATCCCCCCCTGCAGCTCTTCGGCCGAGTGGGGAGGGCGTAAACTCTATCCCGAAGTGGCAGGAAGCGAAGGCAGCCTTACGCGCAAATGTGGCGCGAAAGCAGGTACAGGGCCGCTTTGCTCCTGCACTAAGGCTCCGGTGACCCTCCTCCCATTCCCACTCCTGCTCTCATGCAGGTGGAGGGAATGGCAAGGGGATGACGGAGCCTTAGGACAGGAGAGAAGCCGTGTCCAAAGACCTTCCTTAAGAGAGCGGCCGCCTGCCCTCTGCGTGCGCCTTTGTTGTGCTTTGGCGCTCGCTTGAGGAGGGTCTCCCCGTGCGCGCGCACCCTCATGGCCCCGCCACAGCCAGCCAGGGAGTCAGGAGAGGGAGAGAAGGACACGGGTGAAATGCTCCCGGTTTGAGCGTGCTGGTCAGTCATCGTCAAGCCGATAGAGCCGATAGCGATCGCAGCGTGAGCCTTCCCCCACCTGCTTCCTCCGTCCTCCTGGACGCCGCCATTTGGGTTATCTTACCCTCTGCGCATGCGCAAAGTGTTCTGTGCATGCACAGAGGGTAAAAGAACCCAAATGGCGGCGTCCAGGCGGGCGGGGGAAGTGGGTGGGGGAAGGCTCGCGCTGCAATTTCTCAACTCTACGACAACCGACTGGCCCACCCGAACCGAGAGCATTTCACCACTGGAGGAGAGTCGCCCGAAAGGAACCCTACGCTGGGGGTGGTGATCATTCCTCAGCAGAGAGAGCGAGAAGGAGAAAGAGAGATAGGAGAAAGAGAGAGATGAGGGAAGGAGAGAGAAACAGCAATGAGAGGGAGGGAGAAAGAGATGGGAGAGAGAAAGATGAGGGGGAAGGAAGGGAGATAGAGATGGGGAGAGGGAGAAAGGGAGGGAGAGAGAAAGGGAATATATATATATATATTCAAATATCCAAAAAGAAACCCCCACTAAAATCCAAGACAGAGAACAAGAAAACGGCAAAGCCCTCCTACCATACATAAAAGGAACCACAGACAGAATCAGCAAGATCCTCCACAAACACAACATCAAGACAGCATTCTGCACAAACCGAAAAATATCCACCATCCTAAGAAACCCCAAAGACAAAATTGAGTTAGAAAATCAAGGAGTATATGAAATCCCATGCACCGCCTGCCCCACCACATACATTGGACAAACCAACAGAAGAATAAGTGCACGCATTGAAGAACACAAGAACTCAGTCAAAAAAGAGGAACCAACTTCTTCCTTGGTCCAACATCTTAAAGCCACAGGACATGAAATTAACTTTAAAAAGACCAGAACTATCGCCAAAACTGAACATTTTAACAACAGAATAATCAGAGAAGCCATTGAGATAGAGAAACGCCCACAAAGCATGAATAAACGAGATGACACCTCCCGCCTACCAGCCATTTGGAAACCCGCACTTGTTGACAAACGAGTCCCTAACACTAAGAATGACACTAGACACACACTCACGAAAACCACACAGGATGTCACCACCACACACCCATGCAAAAAGCAAACCCAAACCCACACCAATGAGGCACGGCCACAAACCAGAAGCCAGACCATAGCTGCATCTTTAGCCACTCTAAACCCCTCCATTCCATACATGAAGCAAACTGACACCCCAGCCAATCATAGCACAGCCAACCCCCCATCCAATCAGAGCACAGCCAAGCCCCCAACAAATCAGAACACACCTCCACCCAATCAGAACACAGCCAAGCTCCCACCCTATCAGTTCAAACCCCCAGTGGCAGTTAAAAGGAAGAAACAGCTGCAATCTCACATTGCTCCTAGAAGCAGCAAGCTGAAGACTCCAGCCTGATGATGACGAATGGGACTTCGTCGAAACGTTGCAAAGATACTTCCAATTTCACGCGGGAGAAAACCCGAATAACCAAAGACCTACACATATATATATATATATATATATATATATATATATATATATATATATATATATATATATATATATATATATATATATATATATATATATATATATATATATATATATATATATATATATATATATATATATATATATATATATATATATATATATATATATATATATATATATATATATATATATATATATACTTGTTTCCCATAGAAAAGAAAACAAGAGCCACAAAACCTGGGTAGGCGTGGCTGGGGGGGTCATGTGACTTGGTGGGAGTGAGTGACATTGAGTTGGCCACGCCCACTCAGGTTTTGTGGCTCCTGGTGTTTTTTTCTCTGGGAAACGGGTCCAAATGGCTCTTTGAGTGTTTAAGGTTGCCGACCCCTGGTATAGGGTCTCCTGATTGAATGGGATTGGACTAGATGACCTCCAAGGTCCCTTCCAACTCTGTTCTTTTGTTATTTAATCCTGTAAATGGCTTGTCTCCAGAGGTTGCGGGTGCTCCAACACTGGAGGATTTTAAGAAGAGATTGGACATCATTTGTCTGAAATGGTATAAGGTTTCCTGCTCGAGCAAGGGGGTTGGACTAGAAGACCTCCAAGGTCCCCTCCAAGTCTGTTATTCTGATTTAAGCCAAGAAAGAGACATATGGGCCAGATCTATGCAATAATTTAGGAGAAATTTCCTAACAGTGAGGACAATCAATCAGTGGAACAGCTTGCCACCAGAAGTTGTGGATGCTCCAACACTGGAGGTTTTTAAGAAAAGAGTGGACAGCCACTTGTCTGAAATAGTATAGGATCTCCTGCTTGAGCAGGGGGTTGGACTAGAAGACCTCCAAGGTCCCTTCCGGCTCTATTCTGATTGAATGATTGATTGATTTTTTCCACCCAGTTCTGGGCCTTTCTTCACCCAGCCTGGAGGCTCCGCGGAAGGATGGTGCCCCGTGCGAAACCCCCCACTATCCCCGGAGTTATTGACAACTTTCATTAAGCTCCCATTAACCCCTGACACGTGTTGCCTTCTGAAGCCCAAACTCCTAACGCCTGTCATTTTCGGCAGGATTGTTGCAAACAACGCTCGGTCACCCGCGTGAGCAGATGGTACTTTGTCACCCGACATTATGAAACTGAAGTTATTAAAAACCATTTACAGCCTCGGGGCAGGGAAGGGGAGACGGAAGAATCAATGACTGTCAAATAGAAGCGGACGGGAATCGGCGACGGGGGAGAGACAGAAACGAGGTTTTTTTTCTCTCCCCCCCCTTCTAATCCGTCGAAATAAATAGCGAGAATCAAAAACTTCAACCAGCCAAAGCGGTCTCTTGGGATAGTCCCTTGAAATTTAAAAGTTCTCTACTTGGAAACATCCAACCAGGAATTCCTGGACAGTTTGTCCTCGAGTTACGACCACCGTGGAGCCCAAAATTTCCGTGGCTAAGAGAGACAGTTGTTAAGTAAACTTTTGCCCCGTTTTACGAACTTTCTGGCCGCTGTTTGTTTAAGTGAATCACGGCCGTTAAAAGTTGAGTCACACGGTGGTTGTTGTTTTTTAATTCAAAAAGTTTTATTAGTACAAAGTACAAACATTTTTCTCTTTTCTACCCCCCTTCCCCCAAACCCCTCCCCACCCCCCTTACCCTCCCCCCCTCTCCCCCACCCACCCACCCCCTGACTTCCCAGAAAAAGCACAGGGTATAGTATTCAATAAACATAAAATTAAAATATACTAACAGATTATTGATTTCAAAATTTCTCTAGTTCTTTAACTCTTTGTTACTCAAAACCTTTTAACATAATCTAAAAATTAGGCATATATCATTAATAAACTAACATTCCAATATATCAAATTATTAATTTCACGGTTGTTAAGTGAATCTGGCTTCCCCCTGGACTTGGCTTGTCAGAAAGTCGCAAAAGGGGATCACGTGACCCCGGGACACTGCAACCGTCATAAATGCGAGTCAGTTGGCAAGCGTCTGAATTTTGATCACGGGACCACAGGGATTATTGATTGATTTGTATTTCATATTTCTTAACCCCATCTCCCTCCGAGAGACGCCCTGGGCGGCGTACAATATTCCCCCTAAAATGAAAACATTAAAATCAGAATAATTTAGGACTGAAAGTTTTCAAACCCATCAAAACAACATTGTCAAAATTCCCTGAAGTCGAGGAATTCCAAACTGGGGAATTAGCCGTGTTCAACTCGGCTAATACTCATCTCAAATGACCTAAGTGCCAAAGCCCACTGCAACAACATCGCCAAAAAGGCTTCAAGAACTGTTAACCTAATCTTACGTAGCTGCTTCTCCGGTAATATCACACTACTAACCAGAGCATACAAAACATTCGTCAGACCAATCCTTGAATATAGCTCATCTGTCTGGAACCCACACCGCATATCAGACAGAAATACATTAAAAAGTGTCCAGAGATACTTTACGAGAAGAGTCCTCCACTCCTCTACTCGCAACAGAATTCCTTACGCAACCAGACTTGAAATCCTGGGCTTAGAAAGCTTAGAACTACGTCGCCTTCGGCACGACCTAAGCATAGCTCATAAAATCATCTGCTACAACGTCCTTCCTGTCAACGACTACTTCAGCTTCAACCACAACAATACACGAGCACACAACAGATACAAACTCAAAGTGAACCGCTCCAAACTTGACTGTAGAAAAGACGACTTTAGCAACAGAGTGGTTAATGCCTGGAACTCACTACCTGACTCTGTGGTTTCGTCACCAAACCCCCAAAACTTTACCCTTAGACTGTCCACTGTTGACCTCACCCGATTCCTAAGAGGTCAGTAAGGGGCGTGCATAAGTGCACCAGCGTGCCTACCGTCTCTGTTCTAATGTTCCCTCTTATCAGTACTCATATTACGTATATAAACAATGCTATATCTATGTATATTACCAACACGTACTTGAAATAAATAAATAAATAATAAATAAATAAATAATAAATAAATAAATAAATAAATAAATAAATAAATAAATAAATAAATAAATAAATAAATAAATAAATAAATTCAGGTGGAGGTAGGGTCCCATGGGCCCAGCCATATGGGCCTCAGTGTCCTCTACGCAAGACTGATTGAGTTGTTGGTCTTTCTGCTGTTTTTCTTACTTCATTCTTCTGCCTTGATTTTCCCATAAATATCGCCCTTATCTATTCCGGGGTCTATAACCCACTTTAATCAGGATCTAAATTGCAAAATGATGGATCTGTACATTCATCAAACGCTTCCTTCCACCTCTTCCGTCAACGGCTTTTATAAACTCAACTTCGCCCTCATTAGCTCCCTTAAAGAGAAACGTGTGACATTTTAATTTAATAAATTACCCAGATGCCTTTATAAAAACTTGGCCTTTCTCGGCTCACATCTGGCCCAGACATTGACAGATGTGCTTCAAAGGTTTTCAAGAACATTACCCTTTCATTGGGGCTTTTTGCTGCCAAGTAGCAAAATGTCGGAGCGAACATCTGGAAGGCAAAGACCACTTTTTGGGGATGCGGTTTGAACCTCTGTTGTAAGCATATAAAGCCAGAAACTTCCCCTACGTTCCTCGGATACGTCCCTCTTTTTTTCCATACAGCGGGTCCTTGACTTACGACTGCAATGGAGCCCGAAATTTCTATCCCTGAGTAAGACGTCACTTAAGGGAGAGTTTTGCCCCAATTTTACAACTTCCCTTGCCACTGTCATTAAGGGAATCACTGCAGTTGTTAAGTCAGCAATGCGGTCGTTAAGTGAAATCTGGCTTCCCTGTTGACTTTGCTGGTTCGGAAGGTCGCAAAAGGGATCACGTGACCCCAGGGACACCGTGACCGTCGTAAATATGAGTCGGTTGCCAAACATCAGCATTTTGATCATGTGACCCTGGAGATGCTTGCAACAGTGGGAAGTGTTAAAAATGGACATAAGTCACTTGTTTTGGTGCCGTTGTAACTTTGAACGGTCACTAAAAGAATGGTTGTAAGTTGAGGATTAGCTTATTTCATACTCAACCTGGAACTAACCCTGTTTGGTTAGGAAGAAAGTCTTCCAGATGTTGCCCTTGGTGTCTTCTAATCAGCCTTCACTGTTAGTGACTGTCTGGACAAGTGCAGAGTGGAGGAGGAGGAGGAGGATTGTGGGGTCCTTGGTGGTGTTCTGACCCAGCCTTAGCAGAAGCAAGAAGCAGACGCCTTGTCACGAAAACCTCCTCTTTATTTTCCTCTTGTGAATTAACTGTATTCACCCACCGAAAAGTCCAGGCAAGAGTCCTTCAAGGAGTTAACGGCAGCAACAGACCTTATCCGTTCCTTGCGAAAATTGCCAGACCGTGAGCTCCCAGTCAAACGGCTGCAAATTAAGTACGGGCAAGTAGTCTGTGGCACGAAACACAATGAGCAAAATCTTCAGAAATACGAACTGTTGTCTCCTACGACAGCCACTTCCTTTTCCTTCTATTTATTCCCCCAGCCAGGAAGGGGCCATTCAGCATCCATGCGTGCTTTGCTTCCCGAGTCGACTCCTTGTCCTCCGTTGTTCTCCTCTCCTAACTGCTCTGCGCATACGTGCATCGGGAACAGGCCCCAGCTGCTATTCCTCCTCACTTATCTCAGCCTCCAAAGACAGCTGCCTCTCCGGTGGCTGGGAAATGTTGGACGGCCCTGGCTCCATCTCTGCATCCGATGCAGAGCATCCATCAGAGCCTTCCTCAGACTCCAGCACTGGCCCAAGTTCCTCCCCAACCTCCTCATCGTCTGAGTCTGCCGCCAGCTCTGCTGGCAGCTGGCGGGCCACAACAGGTTCTCTGAGCTTGGTTGCTACTGCAGATGTTTCATTACCAAACTAGGTAACATCTTCAGTTCTAGAAAGGAGGGAGTTTGCAGAGTGGAGGAGGAGGATTGTGGGGTCCTTGGTGCTCCCTTAACTTGGTTGTTAATGATCCAATTGGGACACATCATCAATATGTCAATTGTAGGGTCCTTGATGCTCTCGGGGAGTTGAAGTCCACCCATCCTAAAGTTGCGGAGGTTGTGAAACACCGCTCTAAGACAACCAACTATGGTTAAAGGAGACCCAAATCTTCTTCCATCTTTCTACAGCCTCCACCAATCATCTCCCTTCTTCACCAAGAGTGAATTCACGATGGCCTGGTTCTTTTCTGCGGTCCCCCTCCCCTGTTGGGTTTCTTGTGGCGTGTTCTTCCTCCCTTCCTTTCCACCTCTCCAGAATCCCTTCTTTAATTATTGCGCACCCAGCCCGTAAAGCAAACTGTTTTAATTTTAGTTATTGCTTTCTTAATTGCAGATCAGGTTGCGAAAATGGGCCCCTGGGGGTGGTGGTGGTCTTCTGAACGACTGGCCAGCAACCCTCAAGTTGCTGATGGGAGCATTTAGAAACAGGAGGTGGACACCTGACCTGGAATAAACCGCTTGCAAAGTCAAGGAGCTCACTGCAGCCACAGTCGTCCGGCATGGAGGAAACTTCATCTGGCTGATAGAATTTCTTGAAAGGGGGGTTATAGATTAACAGAGTTGGAAGGGACCTTATAGGTCATCTATATGACCTATAAGGGAACGATGGGTGGATGATTCCAACAGGGAATAGAAGAGTGGGGTCCTTGGTGCTCTCTGAGCTTGGTGGTTTTCTTGCAGACGTTTCATGACCCAACTAGTTAACATCGTCAGTGCTAGAACGGAATGGGGTTTGTGAAGAGGAGGAGGAGGAAGAAGAGGAGTGTTAGGATGAGATAAACTTCGAGCCGGCCGGCTGCTACCGTGTTAAAAAAAAAATCTCACAGAGGCGAGATCTGGATCTTTTACTTGGAATTCAATCATTTAGAAATAAAACCGAGATTAAATGTCTAATAGAAAATATTTCAGTACAAAACAATATAAAACAATAAATCTACATCTTTGCTAATTAACACGACCGTTCAGGTCAGGAGCCAAGTCAGAAGAAGTTAATGGTGGATTAGGAATGTGGACCTGCGTAGACATCACATCACGTGTTCTGCTTGTATTGGAAAGTACCATCATATTTAGGATAGGGGTGCATCACCCTGCATAGACTCACAACTGACAATATTCACTACGTGACAAGGAGGAGGACAATGACTGTGGGGGCCTTGGTGCTCTCTGAGTTTGGTGGTTTTCTTGCAGATGTTTCAATTGCCAACTAGTTAACATCATCCATTTATTTAATAGATTTGTATGCCACCCAACTCCCAAAGGGACTGTGATAGAAGGGAGTAGGATTTGCATGATCCATGATAGAAGGGAGTAGGATTTGCAGACTGGAGAAGGTGGAAAAAAAGGGGGGGGGAGGAAGAGGAAGGCTGTGGGATCCTTGGTGCTCTCTTGAGCTTGGTTGTTTTCTTGCAGACGTTTAATATCCCAACTAGGTAACATCAAGTCTAGAAGGGAGGGACTTTGCAGAGAGGAGGAGGAGGAGGAGGAGGAGGAGTGTTAAGATGAGAATAACTTTCACTAGAGGCGAAAATGTATCTTTGCCCGGAATTCTGACATTAGAAATGAAACCGCAGTTTAAAGTTCTAAGTAAAAATATTTATTTGGTACAAAAACAATAAATCCTCATTATTCTACATCTCTGATATAAAAAGGCACGTCTTGCTTTGATAGAAGCGAGGAACAGAAGGGTAGAATGGAGAAAGGAATGTGCACATGCGTACAAGACATATCAATCACATGCTCAGGAATAAACCATTATAATAAATAGGGATGCAGCTCCCTGCATATACATATAACAGGCAATATAAAATCACTGCCTGACAAGGAGGAGGAGGAGGAGGAGGAGGAGGAGGAGGAGGAGGAGGAGGAGGAGGAAGAAGAAGAAGAAGAAGAAGAAGAAGAAGAAGAAGAAGAAGAAGAAGAAGAAGAAGAAGAAGAAGAAGAAGAAGAAGAAGAAGAAGAAGAGAAGAAGAAGAAGACGACAATTGTGGGGTCCCTGGTGCTCTCTGAGCTGGGTTGCCTTCTTGCAGACATTTCATTACCCAACTAGGTAACGTCATCAAGTCTAAATGGAGGGTGTTTTCACACTGGAGAAAAAGGGGGAGGCGCAGGGAGGAGGACTGTGGGGTTCTTGGTGTTCCCTGAGCTTGATTGCCTTCTTGCAGATGTTTCATTGCCCAACTAGGTAACGTCATCAAGTCTAGAAGGGAGGGAGTTTGCAGGGAGGAGGAGGAGGAGAAGGAACTGTGAGGTCCTTGGTGCTCCCTGAGCTTGGTTGTTTTCTTGCAGACATTTCATGACCCACCTAGGTAATCTCATCAGTGGTAGAAGAGAGGAGGATTTGCTCTGTTCATATACAAGTGGCTTGCTCTGTCAGTGTTTGTGGGAGCATTCTTGGTGGTCCTTCGATATATTTGGTTTCCTTGCAGGTAGAAGAGGTTGGCTCGTCTCTCTCTTACTCCCACAATTCCTGGATTCTATGAGCCCTTCTCCTGTGTAGCAACCCAACCGCATCCAAATACTATAATTAAGTACCAAAAAAATGTATGTTGGTTGCAGCTTGTTCCCAGCGGAATCGATCAATCCCTTCAATCAATGAGGTACGTTTAGGTACAAAATTATTTTGCTTTTTTTCTCTTTGGTTCTTTTTAAAAAAAAAAAACACCTGCAACTGGTTCTCCTCTCAGAATTCCACCAAGTATTTCTTTCTTTTTTTAAAAAAAATTCAGTCCTTAAAATAGTCAATATTTAGTTTCCAATCTCCATTTCCCTTGTTATCCACCTCGGAATCTAAAACCTCTGAAACACGAATGATTGACGATGGACAGAAAAAACAACAACCCCAACAGCTTAAAAAATCTAAATCATTCTCATGCCGTATTAAACAGGGCAGAGGAGGAAAAAACCCCAAAAGATCAACACGGGCTTTCATTATTAACTGGGGAGTGTCAAATTTAAATAAATGTAATATTTATTAGAAGTTCTTCCTCTTTTTTTGTGTGTGCTGTTACCTGAGATTCATAAAACTTTTGAATTGTGTCAGTGCCGTGAACTCCAGACGATCCGCAAATACTTAGGATCAATGCAAACTACATCGCCTTGTATTCAAAAGAAATATATACACGTATACATACATACGGTACATACATTGAGTAAAAGGCGATGTAGTTTGCATTGATCCTAAGTGTGTGTGTGTGTGTGTGTGTGTGTACATGTATATATACATATACATATATACATATACATATATTGATATGTATATGTGCACACACACACATATACTTAGGATCAATGCAAACTACATCACCTTTTACTCAAAAGAAATATATATATAGATGAAGAGGAATCTTTATGCTGGGATATCTATCTATCTATCTACCGTATCTATCTATCTATTTATCTATCCATCCATCCATCCATTCATCCCTGTCTCTGTCTGTCCGTCCGTCCGTCCATCCATCCATCCATCCCTGTCTCTGTCTGTCTGTCGGTCGGTCGGTCGGTCGATCTATCTATCTATCTATCTATCTATCTATCTATCTATCTATCTATCTATCTATCTATCTATCTATCTATCTATCTATCTATCTATCCATTCATCCATCCCTGTCTCTGTCTGTCTGTCTGTCTGTCGGTCGGTCGGTCGATCTATCATCTATCTATCTGTCTGTCTGTCTGTCTGTCTGTCTGTCTGTCTGTCTGTCTGTCTGTCTGCCTGCCTGCCTGCCTGCCTGCCTGCCTGCCTGCCTGCCTGCCTGCCTGCCTGCCTGCCTGCCTGCCTGCCTGCCTATCTATTTATTTATTTATTTATTTATTAAAATTTCTATGCCGCCCAACTCCCGGGGGACTCTGGGCGGCTCACAGCAGATATAGAAACACATAAAAAACAATTTTTAAAAGGAGCCATATTAAAATACTATCCATTAAAAAACAAACTTTCATTCATACCCTGCCTGCCGGAAGAGCCAAGTTTTTATTGCTTTACGGAAGGCCAGTAGGGTGGGGATGGTCCTGATCTCTGGAGGGAGCTGGTTCCAAAGGGAGGGGGCTCCCACAGAGAAGGCCCTCCCCCTAGGTCCCGCTAGCCGACATTGTTTGGTCGACGGGACCTGGAGGAGGCCGACTCTGTGGGCTCTAACCGGTCGTAGGGAGGTATGCGGCAGGATGCGGTCCCGAAGATAACCTGGCCCTGAGCCATGTAGGGCTTTAAAGGTAACGACCAACACCTTAAATTGGATCCGGAGACTAATGGGCAGCCAATGCAGCTGGCGGAGGATAGGTGTTACGTGGGTGCATCTAGGTACACCCACCACAGCTCGCGCAGCTGCATTTTGCACCAATTGCAGTCGCCGGACACTCTTCAAGGGTAGCCCCATGTAGAGCGCATTGCAGTAATCCAGCCGTGAGGTGATAAGGGCATGAGCAACTGTAAGAAGTGCCTCCTTCTCCAAGTAGGGTCGCAATTGGTGCACAAGACGTACTTGTGCAAAGGTCCCCCTAGCCACAGCTGAAAGATGTTGTTCCAATTTTAGCTGTGGGTCTAGGAGGACACCCAAATTGCGGACCCGTTCTGAGGGGGCTAATTTCTCCCCCCCAAGAATCAAGGAGGGACAGTTGGTCGAGTCCTTAGGAGGCAATATCCACAGCCACTCAGTCTTGTCAGGGTTAAGCTTTAGCCGGTTCTTCCCCATCCAGACCCTAACATCGGCCAGGCAGCGGTCCATTACGTCTACGGCTTCCCCAAATTGAGACGGGGTGGAGATGTACAACTGGGTATCATCAGCATATTGCTGATACCTCACCCCGTGTCGTCGGATGATCTCACCCAGCGGCTTCATGTAGATATTAAACAGGATGGGCGAGAGGACCGAGCCCTGTGGCACCCCACATAGTAGGGGCCTAGGGCTCGACCTCTGCCCCCCTGTCAACACCGACTGCGTCCTGTCAGAGAGGAAGGAGGAGAACCACTGCAAAACAGTGCCGCCCACCCCCACCTCTCCGAGACGACGCAGAAGGATACCATGGTCAATGGTATCGAAGGCCGCTGAGAGGTCAAGTAGCACCAGGATAGAGGAATAACCCCCATCCCGGGCTCGCCAGAGATCATCCATCAGGGTGACCAAAGCCGTTTCCGTACTGTAACCGCGCCTGAAGCCAGATTGAAAGGGATCCAGAAAATCAGTGTCATCCAACAGTCGTAGGAGCTGGAGTGCCACCACTTTCTCAACAACCTTCCCCGCGAAGGGAAGGTTGGAGACTGGACGGAAGTTCTTTAAATCCGCTGGGTCCAGGGAAGGCTTCTATCTATCTATCTATCTATCTATCTATCTATCTATCTATCTATCTATCTATCTATCTATCTATCTATCTATCTATCTATCTATCTATCCATCCATCCATCCATCCATCCATCCATCCATCTATCTATCTATCCATCCATCCATTCATCCATCCCTGTCTCTGTCTGTCGGTCGGTTGGTCGGAAGGTCGATCTATCTATCTATCTATCTATCTATCTATCTATCTATCTATCTATCTATCTATCTATCTATCTATCTATCTATCTATCTATCTATCTATCCATCCATCCATCCATCCATCCCTGTCTCTGTCTGTCTGTCGGTCGGTCGGTCGATCTATCATCTATCATCTATCTATCTATCTATCTATCTATCTATCTATCTATCTATCTATCTATCTATCTATCTATCTATCTATCTATCTATCTATCTATCTATCTATCCATCCATCCATCCATCCATCCATTCATCCATCCCTGTCTCTGTCTGTCTGTCGGTCGGTTGGTCGGTCGATCTATCATCTATCTATCTATCTATCTATCTATCTATCTATCTATCTATCTATCTATCTATCTATCTATCTATCCATCCATCCATCCATCCATCCATCCATCCATCCATCTATCTATCTATCCATCCATCCATTCATCCATCCCTGTCTCTGTCTGTCGGTCGGTTGGTCGGAAGGTCGATCTATCTATCTATCTATCTATCTATCTATCTATCTATCTATCTATCTATCTATCTATCTATCTATCTATCTATCTATCTATCTATCCATCCATCCATCCCTGTCTCTGTCTGTCTGTCGGTCGGTCGGTCGATCTATCATCTATCATCTATCTATCTATCTATCTATCTATCTATCTATCTATCTATCTATCTATCTATCTATCTATCTATCTATCTATCTATCTATCTATCTATCTATCTATCTATCCATCCATCCATCCATTCATCCATCCCTGTCTCTGTCTGTCTGTCGGTCGGTTGGTCGGTCGATCTATCATCTATCTATCTATCTATCTATCTATCTATCTATCTATCTATCTATCTATCTATCTATCTATCTATCTATCTATCTATCTATCTATCTATCTATCTATCTATCTATCTATCTATCTATCTATCTCTATAAATAAAATGGAATTTTAACTATTTTTGAAGGCAGGGGCCAAATCCCAGCATAAAGATTCCTCTTCGCCTTCAAACTCCCTGGTTCAAATATTCCTTTCCCCTCCACTCCCCAACTTCATGCTGGCAGGAGAAAAAAAAATGAATATACATTATGCTTAAGAATATTTCTGTTTTGCATTTCGCTATTATGTCCCCAGCTGACTCTGCTGGGTTAATTACGCCGTATTTTCATTCTCCTTTCCTGCGGCTTTCGTTTTCCTGACGGCCACGAGACATTGAAGAGTTGGGAGAAGCCTTCTCCACTCCACAGGGCTCAGGGTGATGGCCGAAGGGTGAAACCGTCTGTAGAGATTCTCCGTCATCCAGGTCATGGTTGTCCCAAAGGTGCTTTTTTTCAGGAGGCAACTGGACTTCTGGGTTTTTCTTCTTTGAAGACATTTCGCTTCTCATCCAAGAAGCTTCTTCATCTCTGACAGGATGGTGGGGAAGGGAAGGATTTATACTCCTTGCAGACTGCTGGTCATTTGCGTTCGTTTTAGAGGGTCATTGAGGCCACTTGGAGGTTTATCTGTGTCCTGAGGGTCACCTGAGTGGTGCAAATGGTTCCTGGAGTCTGCCATTTTTCCTCTGGAAATCCATTCCTACTCCCACACCATTCAAAGGATGTTCATCCCAAATTGGATAGCTAAAAGTCTGTAGAGATTCTCAGTCCTCCAGGTCATGGTTGTCCCAAAGGTGCTTTTTTTCTGGAGGCAACTGAACTTTCTTGGTTTTTCTTTGAAGACGTTTCGCTTCTCATCCAAGAAGCTTCTTCAGCTCTGACAGGATGGTGGGGAATGGAAGGATTTATATTCCTTGCAAACAGCTGGTCATTTGCATCCTGGATGACTGAGAATCTCTACAGACTTTTAGCTATACAATTTGGGATGAACACCCTTGGAATGGTGTGGGTGTAGGAATGGATTTTGAGAGGAAAAAATTGCAGACTACAGGAACCAGGAGCAGACACAAACTGAGCAGCGTAGTACAATGCAGTGAGCCATGTGCAGATCTGTACATTGGGGAAACAAAACAGCCACTTCACAAACGTATGGCACAGCCTAGGAGAACAAACCAATCAGGACTTCGATTCAGCAGTTCCATCTGCAGTCCAAAGGCCACTCTTTTGAAGACAGCAAAGTCCACATTTTGGACAGAGAGGACTGCTGGTTTGAAAGAGGGGTCAAAGATAAGGTGACCAGACATCCCGCTTTTGACGGGACAGTCCCGCTTTTTAATAATTTGTCCCATGTCCCATGGCGTTTCAAAAAAGTCCCGCTTTTTAAATTTGAATTTGCCCTGCACACCCCTCTGCCTCCTGCCTCGCCTGCCTCCTCCTGCCAGGCGGGGAGGGAGGGCAGTGAGAGGGGCAGCGGCGGTCTTGCCTGTTCGTCGCCGCAGAGCCAAAGAAGCTGGTGGCGTTCGCGGTGCGGGGCTTCCCCCGCCCGCTTTCCCCGGCCGCCGGGACGCCGCCATTTGCGTTCTTTTGCCCTCTGTGCAAGCAGAACGCTTTGCGCGTGCACAGAGGGCAAAAGAACGCAAATGGCGGCGTCCCGGCGGCCAGGGAAAGCAGGCGGGGGTAGCCCCATGCCGCGAACGCCACCAGCTTCTTCGGCTCTGCGGCGACGAACAGGTAAGCCTGTGCCGGTAGGAACCTACCCCTGGCTGCGATGAAGGGGGGGGTGTTTGGGGGGGGTGCACAAAGCTGCAGGATAAGAGAGACACACCCCTCCTGTCTTGCTCCCCTAGGAAACCCCCCCCCGTCAATGGTGTCCCGCTTTACAAATATTAAAATCTGGTCACCTTAGTCAAAGAGGCCATCTATGTCAAAATTGAACAGCCCTCTCTCAACAGAGCGGGAAGGATACAACGTCATCTATCTCCAATCTACTACACAGTACTGTTTCCCGCCTTCTCTCCACTCTCCGTGCTCAGGGATCAGGAGGAGGCGGTCCTTGCTCATCGCCTGAGCTCTGTCGCTCCTCATGTCCACTGCTTGCCCTCTCTCGATCATCCTGCCCCTGTTCCTCCCTGCTAACAAGCCGTCCCAATCCTGAAGGGCCGTGGGCTGTCTCGGCCTGCTCCTCCCCACATTCCTCCAAAGCCAACGAAGCCGCCCCCTCGATCTCCGTGGGCTCCAGCTCCGCTTCATCTTCCTCCACCGATTCAGGCTCCTATGGGGGCATGACAGCAGCCTTCTTTTTTTTTTTTTTTGCACTTTTAAAATAAAGGGCATTTTTTTTTTGCATTTTTAAAATTTGCATTTTGGTTTTGCATTTTCAAAATAAGGGGCACACAGTACTGCCATCGTTCTTTTGAAAAGAGCTGTTCTTTGATACACACATGCACAAGACGCACAGACACACAAATCTGTATGTCAGAGGCCAGTTGGAACAAAAACATACATATTCACGAAATAATGTCGTCCCAGTAGGAAATTATCTTCAAAAACAATGGTCATTAGGCGAAGCTGCGTACAAAAATGTAGGGTTATTTTTTTTTCTTTTACATTTTTGGGAGAAAGAGACCACAAAATAAACACACAGTTCCAAGATTCCTTGTGTAATTGGAAACAGCAAGTCTGAATCACAGCTGCCATGTTGTGATTCCTTTGTGCGTTGTCATGCCGAAATCTAACCCTTCCTTTCTGCTTTGTAGGGAGGTGAGGGAAGGGAAATAAATTATTTCTAGTTCAAGGGAAGGTTTTCAAAATAGAAAACCTCTTTGCCACAAAGGGAAAAACAACAACATCATCATCAACAACAACAACCCCTTGCTGGAGGGATCCTGGTCTGTGAGTGTCAAACAGCATTAGAAGTTGAAAATTGAAAGTAGGGCACAGAGCAGAAATTGGATAGTTCAAGGTCTCTTTGCACAGATAGTCTGTGTCCAACATTCGTTTTTCCTGGTATCATAAAAGTGGAGGAGACAAGAACGTTGAATGGTTTCAAAATTATTAAATGTTAATTAAATTTGAAATTTCAAAATTATTATTTTTATGGTTACACTCGTACTACCACTGATGATGTTACCTAGTTGGGTTGTGAAATGTCTGCAAGAAAAGAACCAAGCTCAGAGAGCACCAAGGACCCCACAGTCCTCCCCCCTCCTCCTCCTCTCTTCAAATCCCACTCCTTTGTACCATTGATGATGTTACCTAGTTGGGTCTTGAAAGGTCTGTAAGAAAACAACCAAACTCACAGAGCTTCAAGGAGCCCACAGTTCAATCCTGATATACAAATATTCTCTTCTGGTTTAACCTCCAGCCCCCTAATCATTTTTGTTACTCTCCTCTGCACCCTTTTCTTTCTTTTCTCTTCACCCTCTTTTTATGGAGCAAATTTTGCTTGGTTCGCCATTTTCTCCTTCTCCCGCTGATCATTAACGTGCCGAAAAGAACTTGGAAGAAACAGTGGCACTTATTTCTTTTGTCTCTCCCAAACGAGCATTTATTCATTTATTCACCAAGGTTAAGGACCCTGAAACATGCTGTCAAGATTTTTTAGCTCTTCGTTCTTTCAAACCTCATATCCATTATATTCTGAAATCCTTAGAGCTCTCTCTCTCTTTCCCTCTCTCTTGCTCCCTCTCTCCCTCTCTCTCCCTCTCTCTCTCTCTCTTTCCCTCCCTCTCTCTCCCTTTCTCTCACTCTTTCTCTCTTTCCCTCTTTCTCTCCCCCTCCCCTCTCCCTCTCCCTCTCTCTTGCTCCCTCCCTCCCTCTCTCTCCCTGTCTCTATCTCTTTCCCTCCCTCTCACTCTCTTTCCCTCTTTCTCCCCTCCCTCTCTCTTTCCCTCTCTCTTGCTCCCTCCCTCCCTCTCTCTCCCTGTCTCTCTCTCTATCTTGCTCCCTCATTCTCCTTCCCTCCCTCTCCCTCCCTCCCTCTCCCCGTTGCTCTCTTTCCCTCCCTCTCTCTCCCTTTCTCTCACTCCCTTTCCCTCTTTCTCTCCCCCTCTCCCTCCCCCTCTCTCTTTTCCTCTTTCTTGCTCCCTCCCTCTCTCTCCCTCTCTCTCTCTCTTTCCCTCCCTCTTCTCCCTTTCTTTCTCTTTCCCTCCCTCTCTCACTCTCCCTCTTTCTCTCCCCCTCTCCCTCCCCCTCTCTCTCCCTCTCCCTCCCTCCCTCCCTTTCTCTCTTTCTCTTCCTTTCTTTCTCTTCCTCTCTCTCTTTCTCCCTCCCTCTCCCTCAGTCTCTCTCTCTCTTCTCTCACTGTCTCTTTCCCTTCCTTTCTCTCCCCCTCCCTTTCCCCCTCTCTCTTGCTTCCTCCCTCCTTTCTCTCCCTCCCTCCTTTCTCTCTGTCTCCCCTCCTCCCATTCAGGAAGACTTTTCTCAAGACAAAATTGATTAGTACAAACCTAACGGCACAATAAATCTCTCTCTCCCTCCCATCGTCAACTCTTTATAAAGTTATTCAGTTGACATTTTCTGAAGGAAAGGTTGAAATTGCAACAGTTTGGGAGAAAGCATCTCCTGAATCTCCCAGCTTCAATCAGCCACAGTCACTAGCAAGAGACAGTGAGAATTTCAGCCTGCTAAAGCAGGGGATATATTTAGTTGGCCACCCACATGCTAAAATCCCATTTAATTTGAAGATAACGTGTCCACGTTGAACTACGGAGAAATTTCATGACAGTGAGAACAATTGTTATTCTGTTGTTCTCCTATTATCTCATCATCTCATTCTGTATAGCCTTTCCTTCTTGAGCAGGAGGTTGGACTAGAAGAGGTCTTCTAGTCCAACCCCCCACTCGAGCAGGAGACCCTACACCAGTGATGGCGAACCTATGGCACGCATGCCACAGGTGGCACGCGGAGCCATATCTGCGGGCATGCTAGGTGTTGCCCTATGTCAGCTCCAGCGCGCATGTGCACGCTGGCCAGCTGATTTCCTGCCGTTTTCGCTCTTCCCCAGGCTTCGGAAAGCCTCCTGAAGCCTGGGGACAGTGAAAAACGGCCCAAGGGGTCAACCGGAAGTTCACTTGTGTGCGTCACCCCCAGCCTCCTTTTCGCTGTCATAGGCCTTCAGGAACTTCTTCGGCTTTGGACAGTTGCAGCCAGGCCTCCCAAACCTCGGCCCATTTCTTTTGAAGCCGGCAAGGGTTTCCTGAAGGCCTCTGCAGGCGATAACAGAGCTCCGGATCGATCTGAAACTCTGTTATCGGCTACAGAGGCCTTCAGGAAAGCCTTGCCGGCTGCAGAAGAAATGGGCCGAGGTGTGGGAGGCCTGGTTGCAACTATCTGAAGGAAAGTAGTAGGGCAGCTCCACTTCCGTTTCGTTTCCGAGCTTCCAGTTGGCCGTTTAAATTGCTGGCTGGCCCCGCCCCTCCCTTCTCCTCCCCGCCCCTTCCAGGAGTCCCCCACACACCCCGTTTTGGCTTCCAGGTAAGTGCAGGGAGGCCCAAAACGGGGCACGGGTGTGTGTGGTGCGCCCCCTTCCGCGGCCCATTTTTGCTCCCAGGGGCCAAGTGCTGCCTGTCACACCCCCTGGCCACGCCCACCATGGCCACACCCACGCAGCCAGTCATTAGGGCAGATAACTGGTTTTTGAATTATTTGAACCCCACCACTGGTTCCAAGAGAGCTCCCTCGGATGTCCTTTATCTCCAGCCAGCTGTTTCAGCAAGGAAGGTTTGACAAAGATGACGAACGGGAGGAAGTGGAGACAATGTGGCAGCTGGATCGCTCTGGAACCAACCAGGCATCTTGGCAGAAGTCTAGGCGAGGAAGAGCCGAGGTGGCGCAGCGGTTAGAGTGGGGTACTGCAGGCCACTTTAGCTGACTGTGATCTGCAGGTCAGCGGTTCAAATCTCACCGGCTCAAGGTTGACTCAGCCTTCCATCCTTCCGAGGTAGGTAAAATGAGGACCCAGATTGTTGGGGGCAATATAAATATACATTGCTTACTGGTGTAAAACGCTTAGAGAGTGCTTGCACTGTGAGGCGGTATATAAATGTCACTAATAAATAAATAAATAAATAAGAGGATGAGAGTTTGGAAGCAGGAACTTCCAAACAAACAAAGGAGATCCAGGGGTCAAGCTATTTCCCAAAGCACCAGACAAGGAACAATTAATGGAAACTGATGAAGGAGAGATTCAACCTGGAAATAAGGAGAAATTTCCTGACAGTGAGAACAATCAACCCATGGAACAGAAGTTGCCTTCCGAAGTTGTGGAAACTCCATCACTTGAAACTTTCAAGAAGAGACTGGACTGCCATCTGTCAGAGATGGTTTAGTAGGGTCTCCTGCTTGAGCAGGGGGTTGGACTAGATGACCTACAAGATCCCTCCCAACCAGGGGTGGGCTCTAACTTACCTCGCTACCGGTTCACTTCCTCCCGCGTTGCGTGGGTGTGCCGCGTGGGCACGCGTGCACTTCACGCGCACGTGCATGCACAGTACCAAAAAATCCAGGGGGAAAAAGCTGAAAACAAGATGGTGACCACATGCACAGTGCCGGAAACTCGGCTTCTGCACATGCTCAGAAGAAGAAAAATCTAAAAAAATTTAGACCAGCACCGACCAAACCAGATCTGTGACATCATTGTGACATCACCAGTGGGTCGCTACTGGTTCGGGCGAACCGGTCCCCTCCCGGGAACCCATCCCTGCTCCCAACTCTGTTCATCTGTTAAATCTGTTTGTTTATCTTGGGAAGACTCTTCATGAATTATGGAAACCATGGAGCTGAGGGCAAAATCTTGCCCCATTGCCAGCTGGTGTGTGCTGGCGATAACGGGCAAACTTTAGAAGAATTGATTATGGAGAACCGTCAACTTGCTTCCTTCCCCATATCCCACTCCAATTGCCAGGGCCTTGGCAGGGGAAAGAGGCTCCGGGTGTTCTTTTTAGGAGAAAAAGAGATTAAGAGTCAACATTAATCAAGCATATTCAAACGAGAAGAGGAAAGGATGGAGGATGTATGATAAATGACCACCCATGCTTAAAATGTTCTCCTGAAGATTGGAGGAGGAGGAAGAGGTGGAAATAAGGGGCATTGGACAGAGCCATGGAATTGGAGTTTCAAATTGGGAAATTGGACCTTTCTCTTTCTCTTCTCTCCCTTTCCCCTCCCTCTTTCCCTCCCTCCTTTCTTTCTTTCTTTCTTTCTTTCTTTCTTTCTGCCTGCTCTCTCTCTCTATCGCATTAACCCTCTATTCCTCTATCCCTCTACCTCTCTCTATTTTTCCTTCTCTTCCGATCTCCTTCCCCTTCTCCTTCCTTTTTTCTTTCCTTTCCTTTCCTTTCCTTTCCTTTCCTTTCCTTTCCTTTCCTTTCCTTTCCTTTCCTTTCCTTTCCTTTCCTTTCCTTTCCTTTCCTTTCCACTCCTCTCCTCTCCTCTCCATTCATTCCCTTCCCTTCCTTTTTCCTTTCCTTTCTTTTCCTCTCCTCTCCTCTCCTCTCCTCTCCTCTCCTCTCCTCTCCTCTCCCCTCCCCTCCTCTCATCTCATCTCATCTCCTTTCCATTCATTCCCTTCCCTTCCCTCTCTCCTGGACTCTGTCTTTCCTTTTCTTCTTTCCTTTCCTTCTTTCCTTTCCTTTCCCCTCCCCTCCTCTCAATTCATTCCCTTCCCTTCTTTTTTTCCTTCCCCAAATGCTGGACATCAGACAGGAAGCATGTTGTGTAGGTCTGTCAACATCTGTATCTATGAACGTTTCTGTCTTGAGATAAACTTGAGATAAATCTCATGTAAGGCTGAAGACCTCCAGATGTGTGGTCCAACTCCCAGAATTCTTGAGCCGTCTTGACCTCTACTGAGGATTCTGGAATGTCACCTTGACACATCTTGTAGGGGAGGGGTGCCCTGCTGCATCCATGCCACTACCAAAAAATCTGGAAGGCTAGTAGATCCAGGATTGAGCAGGAAAACACCAAGACTGATCCAGGAGAATTCTTACTTTCTTATGAAGGCCCTCAGAAGAACAGGCAATGGTTGTTGCTCCTTAATAGTTTTAAACTAGGAAAGTTTTAAAATTCTGATTTGTTGATGTAATAAATATGTTTTGTGCCTAAGTCATGCAGAAAGTGTCCGTCTAACTGGAAATTCAGTTATCCTGGCATTCAATAGTTCTGGTCCATGGCAAAAGAAAAAGAAAAAGGAACAAAGAAAAGAAAAAGAAAAGAAAATAAGCTAAGGAAAATGTATCTGGTAAATGTACTTTTCAGTTCAACAAGTTGCAGTACTCCAGATGGCCACTTGGAGGCAGCACAGAGGGTTTTATGCCTCTGCTGCCATCTAGTGGTGGAATAATTTTTATTTAAATGGCCAGTTGAGTAAATATTTCTGATTTACTGTGCCAAGGTCATGGGATATTGCTCTAAAACTGTTCCTTAACTCTAGGGGAAAAGATTTGAGTATAGTCACCTCCTTAATTCATTAGAAATTTTATTTAGGCATCTATGTTAGCCTTTTTGTAGCTCACCCCGATCCATAGACTCTGGCAGAGAATTGGTGGAGAAAAGCATTAAAAGGAAAATATATAAATTTTAATATTCCCATTGTGTCTCCCATGTACAAACAAGAGGTAGAACTTCATTTGTAAGGGTTGCAGTTATTACATCAATCAAGCAGAATAGAGTTGGAAGGGACCTTGTAGGTCATCTAGTCCAACCCCCCGACCAAGCAGGAGACCCTAAAGCAGGGGTCGGCAACCTTAAAAACTACACCATTTCTAACAATGGCAGCCAATCTCTTCTTGAAAGCCTCCAGTGATGAAGCTCCCACAACTTCCGAAGACAACTTCTGTTCCATCGGTTGATTGTTCTCACTGTCAGGAAATTTCTCCTTATTTCCAGGTTGAATCTCTCCTTGTTCAGTTTCCATCCGTTATTTCTTGTCTGGCCTTCGGGTGTTTTGGATAATAGCTTGACCCCCTCCTGTCTGTGGCAGCCCCTCAAATATTGGAACACATGTTATCATCATTTCAGACAAGTGACTGTCCAGTCTTTTCTTAAAACTCTCCAGTGATGGAACACCCACAACTTCTGGTGGCCCTCTGTTCCACTGGTTAATTGTTCTTGCTGTGAGTAAGTTTCCCCTTAATTCCAGTTTGCTTCTCTCCTTGATTAGTTTCCACCCATTGCTTCTCACCCTGCCCTCTGGTGCTATGGAGAATAAGTTCACCTCCTCCCCTTTTGGCAGCCCCTCAAATACTGGAATATTTCTATCATGTCCCCCTTCGTCCTTCTTTTAGCAATAGCAACAGCACTTAGACCAGTGTTTCCCAACCTTGGCAAGTTGAAGATGTCTGGACTTCAACTCCCAGAATTCCCCAGCCAGCAAATGCTGGCTGGGGAATTCTGAGACTTGAAGTCCAGAAATCTTCAACTTGCCAAGGTTGGGAAACACTGACTTAGACTTCTATACCGCTTCATAGTGCTTTACAGCCCTCTCTAAGCGATTTACAGAGTTCAGCATATTGCCCCCAACAATCTGGGTCCTCATTTTTACCGACCTCGGAAGGATGGAAGGCTGAGTCAACCTTGAGCCGGTGAGATTTGAACAGCTGAACTGCTGAACTAGCAGTCAGCTGAAGTAGGTTGCAGTGCTTCACTTTAACCACTGCGCCACCTCGGCTCTAGACTAGCCAAACCCAAATCCTTCAACCATTCTTCATATCTTTTAGCCTCCAGGCCATTAATCGTCTTACTCTTCTCTGCATTTTTTTTCCAAAGTCTCAACATCTTTTTTCGTAACGTGGTGATTTGAGCCCGCCTTTCCCCCTTCTCTTGATTGCTACGTTGGAAGAAAAAAAATGTCCATCTGGGTTCAGTTCCAAGTGGGGAGAAAGACACTGGAAACATGGAGGCTGATTGGAAAGAAGGTTTATTGATAAGCAGGATCACATGGCTCCTGGGGAGGAAAAAGGGAAGAGATGCTGGGGAGTGCCTGGGTTTTATGCCCTCTGTTGGGCTTTTGAATTTGAGCTTGTGTTCTGATTGGTGTTCAGACTCCCATGGAGCCATGCAGAGGCAACTCTGTAGGCTGTCCTGAGTCCCAGGCTTGGTTGAGCTTTGCTGGGTGATGATGTAATGAAAGGGCTTTGGGCAGCAGTGAAATGCTACCGGTTCGGACCGGTTCACCTGAACCGGTAGTAAAAAAATGCTACCAGTTCGGGCGAATCGATATATCCGACAATCAGCTGTGCGACGATCAGCTGTGCCGCGTGATCTAGATTAGCTAGGAAGCAGGATTTCCTGATTTGTAGCTAATCTGAATCGTGCGGCACAGCTGATCCCCCCTCTCTGTTCTACTTACCTTTGCAGATTCTGATGGCTTCAAAATGCTCTTTTTGCATGCACGACCTGTAGCAGACTTCGGAGGATTTCACCCCTGGCTTTGGGCAATTTCTACTACTGCTCTGCCTGAAGGAGGTAGATCTTTGTTATGTAGAATAGACTGGTCCAGACCTTAATGGCCCATTGACAAAGGTGGAGGGGATGAGTTTCTGCCTCCCTTTTAGGGGAAATATTCTGCCCTTTTAATATGTCCTAAAATATCTCATTTTCCTAGGAGGAGAGAGATGGGTGCTAATTTCCTACAGCTATCTACTTAAAAAAAAAATCTTGTTGGAGCATTTTGTGCAGAATTGGAAAATCTTGCTTCTGGGTGACCCAGATGTCTTCTTTATGGAGGAGGTTAGCTTGCTCCTGAGCTGAACTGAGTTTGTTGAAGGCCATTAGACAAGGCAAACCGCCAAAGTAACAGCTTCCATTCAGGCTCAGTGCCCAACCCCAGCTATAAATTCCCCACATTTTGCAGTCAACCCTGACTGTTTTGGAGATCAACCAGCTCCCATCCATCTTTGACTAAGGAGCAACATTCCTGTCCAGGCGGCTTGCAGAAAACCCCCCTCTTGTTGAAGATAAGAGCATGGAGAAATGGAGTTAAGAGGAATTTTAGTACTTGGCAATACCTGGAACATAGAAGAAGGGACCTTGGAGGTCTTCTAGTCCAACCCCTTTCTCAAGCAGGAGACCTTATATATCTTTCTTATACATTGGATGGCTGCCCAGTCTCTTCTTTAAAAACCTCCAGTGATGGAGCACCCACAACTTCTGGAGACAAGCCAGTTGCACTGAGTAATTGTTCTCCCTGTTGGCAAATGTCTCCTTAGTTCAAGGTGGACATGTCGACCTCAATTTAAATGGGATTTCTAGATTGGATCTCTCTTTTAATGATCTTCCATCCGTTACTTCTTGTCCTGCCTTCAGGTGCTTTGGAGAATGGGTTGACCTTCTCTTCTCTTGGACAGCAGCTCAATTACTGGAAGACTGTTATCATGCCAGCCTTAGTCCTCCTCTTTGTTAGACTAGACATACCTGCTTCCCTCTTTCGGAAGGAAAATCCATCTGGTTCCGTTCCAAGTTGGGAGAAAGATACTGGAAACGTGGAGGCTGATTGGAAAGATGGTTTAATGATGAGATCTTAGAATAACAGAGTTGGAAGGGACCTTGGAGGTCTTCTAGTCCAACCCTCTGCTCAGGCAGGAAACCCTACACCGCTTCAGACAAATGGTTATCCAACCTCTTCTTAAAAACTTCCAGTGTTGGAGCATTCACAACTTCTGGAGAGAAGCTGTTCCACTGATTAATTGTTGTTACTATCAGGAAACTTTTATTTAGTTTTAGGTGAGCTCTCTCCTTGATTAGTTTACAGAATAACAGAGTTGGAAGGGACCTTGGAGGTCTTCAAGTCCAACCCTCCAAACCCTACACCACTTAAGACAAATGGTTATCCAATCTCTCCTTGATTAGTTTCCATCCATTGCTTCTTGTCCTGCCCTCAGGGGCTTTGGAGAATAGTTTGACTCCCTCTTCTTTATGGCGGCCCCTGAGATATTGGAACACTGCTATCATGTCTCCCCTGGTCCTTTTTATTAAACTAGACATACCCAGTTCCTGCAACCATTCTTCGTATGTTTTAGCCTCCAGTCCCCTAATCATCTTTGTTGCTCTTCTCTGCACTCTTTCTAGAGTCTCAACCTCTTTTTTACATTGTGGCGACCAAAACTGGATGCAAAATTCCAACGGTGGCCTTACTAAAGCATTGTAAAGTGATATTAACACTTCACGTGATCTTGATTCTATCCCTCTGTTGATGCAGCCTAGAACTGTGTTGGCTTTTTTGGCTGCTGCAATGGTGTTGGCTCATATTTAAATGTTTGTCCACTAGGACTCCAAAATCCCTATCACAGTTACTACTGTTGAGCAAGGTACCACATATACTGTACCTGTGCATTTGGTTTTTCTTGCCTAAATGTAGAACCTAAATGTATGAATAGCACCACATGTGATTCTGGGCAGCTGACAAAATGGAGTTGAGAGTGAGTGGGTTTTATATCTTCTTTGGGCTTTGCACTAGAGCTTTCTATTCCTGTGCAATAACATCTATTCTATTGGATGTTGTCAGATTCCTTTGGGGGTCATGTAGGGGTCATAGCTGGCTCTATAGGCAAAAGAGGAAATGCAAATCGTAGGTGTTTGTCTGAGCTAATCTGGTCAATCTTTGGCTATTTGTTAATCTGAGCTCCCAGGTTTGAAGTTTGGACTGCTCTGGGATGGGGCAATGAAGGGGGCTTGTGTTCTGAAAGGATGTTGGGCAATTCATATTGCGGCTTAATGGCTTTCGTCCTGTGTTGGATCTTGGGTGAGGCGCTGCTTGTTCTCATCCTATCATTCTGCCATTGTTCAGACTTTGCTGCAGGGAGTTTCAAAATTTCCTGTCTTGAATGGCCTTCTGACCGCAGTATTTGCTTTGCTTATGAATAGAGCTATCTAGATACTTGGCTTCTTTCAATACGCTCTTTATCTCCTTAAGTGCTGGCATCTGCTGTGGGCTATCAAGAAAGACTCGGGGGCTGCTTTCTGCCTCTAAAGACATGTTTCCCCGTTTCTCCTTTAGGGAATTATAATATTCTGCCTTTTAAAAAAAATATTCCTCAAAATATTTCATTCTTCTGGGGGGAGGGGCTTCCCACACCTCAATTATTCATTGCACGGTTTAGCCTCCAGACCCATGATCATGTTTGTGGCTCTTCCCTGCACCCGTTCTAGGGTCTCAGAAACCTTTTTGTATCGTGGTGACCAGAACTGGATGCAAAATTACAAGCGTGGCCCCACCAGGGCAGTACACAGCGGTACTCTCTCTTCTCGTGATCTTGAAACTATCCCTCTGTTGATGTAGCCGAGGATTGCATTGGCTTGTTTGGCGGCCGCAGCACACGGCTGGCTCATACTTAAGTGGTTGTCCACTAGGACACCTAGATCCTTCTCCTAGGCCAGTGATGGCGAACCTGTGGCACATGTGCCACAAGTGGCACACGGAGCCATATCTGCGGGCACGCAAGCCGTTGCCCTAGCTCAGCTCCAGTGCGCTGGCCAGCTGATTTTCAGCTCGCATGAAGGCTCTGGGAGGGTGTTTTCAGCTTCCAGAGGGCCTCTGGGGGGAAGAGGGAGGGCGTTTTTGCCCTCCCCAGGCTCCAGGGAAACCTCTGGAGCCTGGGGAGGGCGAAAAACGGGCCTACCGGTAAGGTGACCAGACGTCCCGCTTTTGGCGGGACAGCCATGCTTTTTAATGATTTGTCCCGCGTCCCGCCCGTCCTCTAAAAAGTCCCGATTTTTTGAAAGAATGCACGACTAGGGCATTCTTTCCAAAAATCGGCCTGAAAGGGCGGCGTGGGAGATTGGGGGGAGTTAAAACTCGGGGAGTTTTAAGGCAGGCATGTTGGGCTCCGTGGTGACCAAACTGTGGCGCATGCGCCAAACGTCGCGCATTGGATGATTGCAAGTGACGCATTGCAATCATCCAATGGCCAGGAAAGGTGACGCTTTTCTGCCCGGCGAGCGGGACTGCAGCGCGCGCGGAAGGAAAGCCGGAAGACGGCGCCGAGCGCCCAAGGCTCTCCAGGCAGTGGCAGGTGACAGCGGAGCAGAGACGCCTGGTGAGCGGGGCGAGAGGCGCGGGGATGGCAGCAATGGGGAGAGAGGCGGGTTTGCCAAGCGCCTGGGGAGGAAGAGGCGCTCCACTGGAGGCAGGCGTAGAGGCGGCGGCTGCGGCGGCTTGCACAGGGCGATTCTGCAGCCGGGGAAAGCAGCGAAGGGGAGGGGGGCACGGCTGCCCAGAGCAGGTGGCCACAGCGGGAGAGCCGGATCAGGATTCTCCGTCCTACCAGGACCACTGGCTTCAGGCAAGTGGCAGGGATACCGCGCGCCATAATCCCCCCAGCAGGGCGCCCTCTACATCGCTCTCACGTCTTGTGGCCGCGCTGGCTGGGAGCGATGTAAGTGCTAGCTAGCAAAACGGAATTTCAGAGAGCCGGCTGCCTGCTGGGGGGGAGGGGGAAGGGAGGCTGCTCCTCCTCTCCTTCCCCCGCCCCATCCCTAGCCCCGCCCTCGGAGGCGCCGCTGCTGTTGGGATGCGGGTGGAGGGGTGAGGGACGAGGAGCTGTCACCGCTGCCGTCTCAGAAAAAGGGGTTTGAGCGGCGGTTTGAGCCCTCCGGCGGCGCAAACAGCCCTTCCTCGTCCCCCTCCCCTTCCTTCCCCCCGTCGCCTCGCTGCCGCCGTTGCCCTGGGGCCGGGCGGGCGACCGGGAGACCGCGGCGCTTGGATGCCTGGAGCTTGCGACAGGTAAGCTGCCGGCTGCCTCCTTTCCTCGTCTCCCGCCTCCCGTTCGTTGCTTGCCAGCCCGGCCGAAGGGGAGGCGGGAGGCGAGGAAAGGCCTCCCGAAGGGGAGGTGGGCTCCTGAAAGGCTGCCGGCTCCCGAAGGGGAGGCGGGAGGCCTTTCCTCGCCTCCCGCCTCCCCTTCGGGAGCCGGCAGCCCTTCGGGAGCCCACCTCCCCTTCGGGAGGCCTTTCCTCGCCTCCCGCCTCCCCTTCGGCCGGGCTGGCAAGCAACGAACGGGAGGCGGGAGACGGGGAAAGGAGGCAGCCGGCAGCTTACCTGTCGCAAGCTCCAGGCATCCAAGTGCCCTCCCTCCTCCCCCGCCCCACCTGGACGCCGACATTTGCTGTTTTGCCCTCTGCGCATGCGCAGCGTTCTGCGCATGCGCAGAGGGCAAAACAATTTTTTTAAGCGGGATGGGGGGGCAGGCGGGCCTGCCCCCCCCGTCCCGCTTAAAAAAAAAATCTGGTCACTTTACCTACCGGGCCCACCAGAAGTTGGGAAATGGGCTATTTCTGACCTCCAGAGGGCCTCCGGGGGGGCAGGGGAGGCCGTTTTTGCACTCCCCAGGCATTGAATTATGGGTGTGGGCACTCATGCATGTGTGATAACGGACGTGCACGCACTTTTGGCACCCGAGGAAAAAAAGGTTCGCCATCACTGTCCTAGGCATTACTGTTGAGCCAGGTACCACCTGTTCCAGTGGTGTCAAACTCGATTTCATTGAGGGCCGCATCAGAGTTGTGTTTGACCTTGTGGGGAGTGTGGCCGGGGGGGGACATGGCCAGCTCGATGTCACTCATGTCGGAGGTGTCTGTGGGGGCCCGAGTGTTCTGCCAGCGGAAACGGGCTCCCGAGCTCCGTTTCGGCTGCAACGGCCTCCTGCAATTGTGTGACCAATTGTGTGCCATGTGTGACCTTCCCGAGCTCCGTTTTTGCTGCCAGAGGTGCCGTGGGCCAGGCCTTCGCTGTTTCCAGGGCGAGATCTAAGCACCCTGCAGGCCGGATCCGGCCCCCGGGCCTTGAGTTTGACACCCCTGACCTCTTCTATACCTATGCATTTGGTTTTTCTTGCCTAAGTGTAGGAGCTTAAGTCTGTGGAGATTCTCCGTCATCCAGGTCATGGTTGTCCCAAAGGTGCTTTATGCAGGGGACAACTGGACTTTCTTGTTGTTTCTTTGAAGACGTTTCACTTCTCATCCAAGAAGCTTCTTCAGCTCTGACTGGATGGTGAGGAATGGAAGGATTTATATTCCTTGCAGACACAGCTGGTCATTTGCATCCTTTTAGAGAGACTTTTAGTGTTGTCAAACCTGCTTGAGACTTACTAGTCAATGGGTCTGACCCAGGGGTGGGTTCCTAATTTTTTTACTGCCACTCTGTGGGAGTGGCTTATTTTGTGGGTGTGGCCAGCCATGTGACCAGGTGGGCGTGGCTTCTCAGACTGCTGAAGGGAGGGGAACTGAGATAGGTCCTGCCGCCCATTCCCCCTCCCCTCAGCAGCTCGAGAAGCCTCAAACGTGCAAAAACGCCTAGGATCATCACCGCGCGTTCGTGGCTTCTCGGACTGCTGAAGGGAGGGGAATTGAGATAGGTCCTGCTGCCTGTTCTTTCAGCGTCTCACGCTCTCCCTCAGCCATCCTCCCCTGCTTGGACTCACTGTGGGGTAGGAAGGCAGCGCATGCGCTGTGCCGGAAGCTCAGCTTCTGGGCATGCGCAGAAGAAATTTAAAAAAAAAAATTAAAAAAATTTTTTTTAATGGCGGTGCCCAGGCACCGGCAACTGACCGCACCGGTACTGTGACTTCACCAGCGGGCCGCTTCCGGTGCTATAGAGTGGACCGCACCTGTAGGAACCCACCACTGGTCTGACCTATGGAGCAGCATCTCTCCCAAGATGATAGATGGCCATGAATCCGTTGGCTTTCTGTAAGTTGGCGTTGGGACAGAAAAATTGAGTGAGTCTATTTTTCCTTGGCTTGTGGAGCAGGATATGTGTGATACCCTTGTCTGTTTTGTTGTTGATGAAATCGATGGTTGTTCACTGTCCAGACTCATAAATCAAAATAATAACTATATAAAGAAAGCAGAAGGTTGTGCCCATTGAAGTCAACCTCATCTAGAGGATGCCATGCTGCCCATGGTGGTGGCAGCTGGAGTAGGATGGAGTAGGACTAGATATTCTGTGACCCTCTGGATGCTGCCGAACTACAACTCCCATGAACACCTGCAAGGTGTGATAAACATGGTTGCCATCTTTCAGGGAGAATGATGTGGGCAAATATAAGGGTTGTTTCTGGTCAATGTTCCAGCTGGTTGTGTTAATATGTTCAAGCTTGTTTCACCAACGTTTTGTAATACATTCAGCCAAGGGTTTCATTGGACCTCAACTTTGCAGGATGAAGATAATTCAGCCCATGTTACAAGTATTGGCCAGGATGGTGGGTTTGAGATTATCTTAACCCCTCATAACAGAATGGGGGCAAAAATCCCTCCTGAACAGAACAGAACAGGAAAACTGAGTTGAAAGGACCTTAGAGGTCTTCTAGTCCAACCCCCTGCTCAAGCAGGAAACCCTATACCAGTGATGGCGAACCTTTTTTCCCTCGGGTGCCGAAATAGTGTGCGCAGGCGCTATCGCACACCCATAATTCAAAGCCCCCCACTTGCCCCACCCCCGTGCATGCGTGCGTGACACCCCCACTCCCCTGTTTCCCGACTTCCAGTGGGCCCAGTGGGCCCGTTTTTTGCCCTCCCCAGGCTCCAGAGGCTTTCTTGGAACTTGGCAAAAACACCCCCCCACCCCCGCCACCCCGGAGGCCCTCCAGAAGCCAACATCGTCCTCCCAGAGCCTCCGCACAAGCCAAAAATCAGCTGGCGTGCACGCACATGCGCGCTGGAGCTGAGCTAGGGCAACGGCTCGCGTGCCGGCAGATATGGCTCCGCGTGCCACCTGTGGCACCCGTGCCATAGGTTCACCATCACTGCCCTATACCATTTCAGACAAATGGTTGTCCAGTCTCTTCTTAAAAACTTCCAGTGTTGGAGAATGCACAACTTCTGGTGGCAAGCTGTTTCACTGGTTAATTGTCCTCACTGTTAGGAAATTCCTCCTTAGTTCTAGGTTGCTTCTCCCCTGGATTAATTTCCATCCATTGCTTCTTATTTTGCCTTCAGGTGCTTTGGAGAAGGGAAGAGAAGAGAAGAGAAGAGAAGAGAAGAGAAGAGAAGAGAAGAGAAGAGGAGAGGAGAGGAGAGGAGAGGAGAGGAGAGGAGAGGAGAGGAGAGGAGAGGAGAATAGAATGCAGAATAGAATTAGAGAAATAATGGAATGGAATGGAATGGAATGGAATGGAATGGAATAGAATAGAATAGAATAGAATAGAATAGAATAGAATAGAATAGAATAGAATAGAAAAACATGGAATGGAATGGAATGGAATGGAATGGAATGGAATGGAATAGAATAGAATAGAATAGAATAGAATAGAATAGAATAGAATAGGAGTGGCTTGTTCTTCTAGGGTTGATGAGAGTGTCCTTGGTAGTAGTTCCTTGATTAGAATATATTGCTCACTGACTTTTTGTCTGAGTTTGTAGGTCCTTGATTGGGGTGACCTCACTCCCTTCTGGCACTGATGATGTTGCCTAGTTGGGTACTGAAATGTCTGCAAGAAAAAAGCAAGCTCAGAGCCCACCAAGAATCCCTTCCTCCTCACCATCCTCCCCCTCCCCCCCTCCTCTCCACAAACCCCTCTCCCTTTCTAACACTGATGAAGTTACCTAGTTGGGTCATGAAATGTCTGCTGGAAACCCACCAAGCTCGGAGAGCATACAGGGACCCCACATTTTAATGCTCAGCTACAACAATTCTTTTCTGTTGGTATTTATACTTCTGCAAACAGGAGGCCTCTTCATGAGCCCAGTTGAAAGAAAGCGCTCTTCATTCTTCAAGCATGTACATTAAGAGAATGAAAGAAAGCGGGAGGGAAATACACCCCAAAAATTAAAATGCGTCTTTTTTTTTAAACTGTGCTTTATTTAGGGCTAAGCTGGTAAGCGTCATTCATTAATTACATTAGATTACAAGGAGTTTTAGAGAATTGAGAATCATAGAGCACTTTTATGGAATTGCATGGCATTTTATACACCAATATACCGGCTTGCTTTGGCGGTCAACTCCTAGCCAAACCACCGCAGAAGATTTGGGGGTGTTTAGCCAGTGTGCAGGGGTCTCCAAGCTCGGCAACTTTAAGACTTGTGGACTTCAACTCCCAGAGTTCCTCAGCCAGCAAAGCTGGCTGAGGAATTCTGGGAGTTGAAGTCCACAAGTCTTAAAGTTGCCAAGCTTGGAGACCCCTGGTGAAGACTTCAAAATCAGATCCAAGATGGAGGAAAAAGAAAATAGAAAAAAAATATTTTTAAAACTTCCCCCCAAATCTAACCCAAAGGAAAACAATTATTCAGAAAGAATAATGAATAATTATTTGTTTGATCTGATAAAAAGGTAGGAGTGGGGGAGGGGAGCGAGGAAAGAAACTGCACACTTAAAAATCAAATCTTAATCCCATGGAAATAAATTATAATAAATATGATATACTTTAAAATAGATGTGTTCTTAAATAATTGTTTCTATTTTTCTGATTCAGATTTTAAAGCAACTTCTTTTTTTTCCAACTGCTCTAAAGTCATTTACCAAAGATAAATATCGTGCGTCCTTAAATTTTTTTTCCTCTATCATTACAATTAAAAGTCCTACAAAATATGCAAATTTATTTACAGAAAAACAGAGCCAGCATCTTTTTTTTTAAACATCCCCGTTTTTCAAAATTCCTTGTAAACAGTTTCAGAAATTCTTCAAAGAGATTGCATTTTTTTTGTAATTTTTTGTGTGTGTCTGTATCCCCCCCCTTTATACTTTTATGATTTTTTTAAACGTTTTTCTTCTTTTTTTTTAAGATTAAGGTTCTAGGCTAAATCCCGTGCCCTCCCCGCCCCTCCTTGCCCCCGTCCTGAAGGATTTAGAACAAATATGGAAGCTACCAAAGGAAAAAATCAGTGGCTTTCGGCAATGCGTCTCGCGGAAATAGTCCAACCTTTGATTTTCCCTCCGTCAAGTTCAACTAAACTTTGGACTAGACAGCTGCTGAGTTATCGGTTGGTTCAAGACTTTCGAGTGGTTAATTATCCGCTGATTTCGGTATGACTTAGTACGATGGTTTGATGGTTATAATCGAAAACTTGCCAAACAAAGCCACTTTCTCTGCCCTGCCTGTCCATCCGACAACCGCTTCCGACAGCAGTTGATTAGAGCAGGAACGGATATCAATCTAAACGCTACAAAAAAGTTTCTACATCTTTGTGTGTTTTCTTAGCATTAACGCTAACGCCTATATATATATTTTTTGCTTTTTTTTTTTGCTTTTTTATGTCATCTAATCTTCCCCCTGCCCCGTTATATAGGTATTTAAACTTTTTTTTTTAATTCTGTACAACTATTAGGAGTTTTGGTAGGGGAGGGAGGGCCCCCTTTTTTAAATAAACAAGCTATCGTTCTACGGTACACTTTTTTTTCCTTCTTCTTTCTCCTTACCCAAACATGGAGCCGTATTTTTCTTTTCTTTTCTTTGTCTTCTGACAATATTCTCCCCTGAACCTGCCCCTTCGAACCCCCTTGGTCCATCCCTATTATAAAGAAAACCATATGAACGTTTCATAGGCTCTAATTAATGTATATCCAAAGACCTTCCAAAGTATCAAAGAACTATTATCTTGCCTTTTTTTTTTAAAGCGTCGAAGCTGAGTTTCAGTTTCTGGTTTTTTTTTGTTTTTTTTTTGTGTGGTTTTTTGTGTTTTTTTTTTAAATACATTATTTCATAGAATTGCTCTCCAAAGCTGTCTTAGCGGGAACAGCTAAGAGAAACGGAAAGATCTTCTGAGTAATTTACATACAACTACAAGTTTGCGGTAAAAAGTTATGTCCTTTGGTCCCTATGTAGCTAAGGAATGACAGATAAAGAATGCTTAGTGACGGTTGCCATGGGCGACCATAGCAACCCCATCCGTGATGGCCACAGGCACACTTTTAGCATTTCCGAATCGGGGAAAAGCTATGATGGTTTAGATCAAGTTCACGGTAGAAATCCAAGTCAATCTTGTTCCTGCCGTGATTTCTCTTTTCTCTTCTCTTCTCTTCTCCTCTCCTCTTCTTTTTCTTTTTTCTTTCCAATGTTCTTGATTTGTTCATCGGATGGTTGGTACAGTTTGGGTTGTCTACCACATGTCCTTCAAAGCCAGCCGAACGTGACTTTCCTCTAAGCAAAGTTTCCAGTCGAAACAACCAGAAAGAACGTTAAAAGTCTGAAGTTTTCCACTTGACTGAGATGTTTAAAGGTGTAATCCCACAGTTCTCGTTCCTATATATATTTATTTAATATATATATATTTATTTATATATATATATCTATATTTATATATATTTCTCTAAGGGTGGCCCATTCAGCTGATGCCCTAAAAAGAGAGAAAAAATGTCATTCCAAGCTGGACCAAAACGAATCAATATATATATATATATATACACACACACATATATGTATGTATACAAATGTTTTTTTGTGTGTTTTAAAGAAAGGAATAAAAGATAGAGAAAGCTGACAAGGGAAGAGAAGTTCCAAAGAGCATACCTTATAATCAATAAAGAAAAATAAAACACACACACAGATTTAGGAGAATACCTGTTTCCAAGACAATCTTGTTCCCATTATGGGAACTATATGCAAATTTAGTTGTGCTTAGCTTTGTTTTTTTTTAACTTGGATAGTGTGATAGGACACATCTCCCGTTCAGAATATTTTATTCATATTTTCTGAGAATATCCCAGATACTAACTACTAACTGTGAAGAACGTCTGGTCATCCCACCCCAAAGGTGTCTCTGGCTTCACAAATAAGAGAAGTAGATTAAGAAAACTACCTAACCAGGTTGTTACTTCTGTGCCTGACTTGGGACCAGGGGTGAAATGCTACCAGTTCGGGCGTACCGGTAGCGGTGGCCACCGGTGACTTGGAGAACCGGTAATGGCGGCAGCACAAGGCTCCGTCCACCCGCCCGGACGTCGCTGTTTCCTTTTTTTTCACCCTCTGCGCATGCGCAAAGCCTTCTGTGCATGCGCAGAGGGTGAAAAAAACGCATCCTTCTGAACCGAACCCTAACTGGATCCTAACATTTGTTTAGAGTTTGTAGCATAAACATTTTCTCTAGTCTCTTTCGTTGAGATTTCTAGATGTTTAGCTTCTCAGGGCTCTCTGAGCTTGCTTGTTTTCTTGAAGACATTTCATAACCCAAACTAGGTAACCTCATCGGTGTGCTAATAGAGTCTCATCATCCGGCACTGATGACGTTACCAAGCTGGGTCATGAAACGTCTGCAAGAAAGCCGCCAAGCTCAGAGAGCACCAGGGACCCCTCATTTCAACCCTGAGCGACATATATTCTCCTTTATTGCTTTTCAATCTTCTATGCATCTGGGAAGTTACTGATGCCCCCAAAGAGAGGGCTCCTCAGAAGTGTGTCGTGCACCCATCAGTAAAACATGGGAATTTGGGCCTCTGTATTTCCTACTTTTTCTATGGAAGAAGTGCTTTTTCCAAAAGGTAGCTGGACTTCCTTGTTTTTTGTTTGTTTGTTTTTCCCTTTGAAAACATTTTGCTTCTCATCCAAGAAGCTTCTTCAGTTCAGGTTATGGCTTTGGAAAATGGATAGCTTCTTTGATAAGAAGCAAAATGCAACTTTGGGACAGCCATGACTTGAACGATCGAGAATCTCCATAGACATTCCTACGTTTCCTATCTTCTCACTTCCTTACTGTCCGATTTGGGTGGTTTAGCTGCGTGTTAACTCCATGTTGACCTTTCAACGACAGAATATTTCTTTGAGTTGTGTAACCCAACCCAAGTCCTTGTTGAGACTCCAATGGAGAGGAAATCTCTTCCTAAATGTTGGCCTTACTTAGGCTTTTTCAGAAATAGCCAATAAGCTTTTCCTAAATACGCTACAACCTTGTAGGAACTTCTGAGTTTTGGTTTTTCTGCCTAAATGTAGAACCTAAATGTATGAATAGCACCACATGTGATTCTGGGCAGCTGACAAAATGGAGTTGAGAGTGAGTGGGTTTTATATCTTCTTTGGGCTTTGCACTAGAGCTTTCTGTTCCTGTGCAAGAACATCTATTCTATTGGATGTTGTCAGATTCCTTTGGGGGTCATGTAGGGGTCATATCTGGCTCTATAGGCAAAAGAGGAAATGCAAATCCTAGGTGTTTGTCTGAGCTAATCTGGTCAATCTTTGGCTTATTATTGATCTGAGCTCCCAGGTTTGAAGTTTGGACTACTCTGGGATGGTTATGGTTATGGCTTTGGAAAATGGATAGCTTCTTTGATAAGAAGCAAAATGCAACTTTGGGACAGCCATGACTTGAACGATCGAGAATCTCCATAGACATTCCTACGTTTTCTATCTTCTCACTTCCTTACTGTCCGATTTGGGTGGTTTAGCTGTGTGTTAACTCCATGTTGACCTTTCAACGACAGAATATTTCCTTGAGTTGTGTAACCCAACCCAAGTCCTTGTTGAGACTCCAATGGAGAGGAAATCTCTTCCTAAATTTTGACCTTACTTAGGCTTTTTCAGAAATAGCCAATAAACTTTTCCTAAATACGCTACAACCTTGTAGGAACGTCTGAATTGGAAAATAATAATAATAAAAAAAAGACTAATGCTGTTACACCCTGCTTGACCATTCAAGACCGTACCAACACCCAGGTAGTCCTCAACTTACAACAGTTCATTTAGTGACTGTTTGATGTTACAACGGCACTGAAAAAAGGGACTTCCGACCGTTTTTCTCACACTTACGACCATTGCAGCATCCCCATGGTTACATGGTCAAAATTCGGACACTTGGCAGCTGACTCGTAGTTATGACGGTCCGAGGTGTGTGTGTGACACATGATCCCCTTTTGCGACCTTCTGACAAGCAGTCAATGGGGAAAGCCAGATTCGCTGGGTTACTAACTTTACAGCTGCAGTGATTCGCTTAACGACTGTGGCAAGAAAGGTCGTAAAAAAGGACAACGCTGACTTAACAACTGTCTCGCTTGGTAAGAACAATTTTGGGGTCCATTGTGGTCGTAAGTTGAGGACATTCCGGATTGTGTACTTCTGTTTTTTGTGTGTGTGTTGTGAAAAATCAGGATACCGTACTGATCTTGGACCTTGGTACTAAAAACTGCAATTCTTAACATGCTTTAATGTTTTATACTGCATTTTAATCACTGTCTGTAAGCCACCTAGGCTCGCCTTGGGCTAGCTGGATAGCATATAAGTTTAATAAATAAAATAAATCAGTAATAAATGGAATAGAATAGAATATAGCTGGAAGGGACCTTGGAGGTCTTCTAGTCCAGCCCCCTGCTTAAGCAGGAGAACTATACTATTTTAGATAAGTGGCTGTCTAGTTTCTTCTTAAAAACCTCCAGTGATGGAGCACCTACGATTTCTCGTGGCAAGCTGTTCCACTGGTTAATTGTCCTCACTATTAGGAAGTTTCTCCTTAATTCCAGGTTGTTTCTCTCTTTGGTTAGTTTCCAACCATTGTTTCTTGTCCTGCCCTCTGGTGCTTTGTAGAATAATTTGACCCCCTCTTCTTTGTGGCAGCCCCTCAACTACTGGAATACTGCTATCATGTTGCCCCTACTTCTTTTCTTTAGACTGGCCAAACCCAAAGCCTGCAGCCATTCTTCATATGTTTTAGTCTCCAGGCCTTTGATCATCTTAGTTGGTCTTCTCTGAACTTTTTTCAAAGTCTCAACATCTTTTTTGTAATGTGGTGACCAAAACTCAATGCAGTATTCCAGATGTGGTCTTACTAAGGATTTATAAAGTGGTACTAATACTTCATGTGATCTTGATTCTATGCCTCTGTTTACACAACCCAGGATTGTATTAGCGGTTCTGGCTGCTGCTTGCTCATGTTTAAAGGATCGTCCACTAGGACTCCAAGATCCCTCTCCCAGTTACTGGTTTTGAGCCAGGTCTTGCCTAATCTGTACTTATACCTTTGATTTTTCCTGCCTTTGCTTTTCAAATTCATTTTGTTGGATGGGGGCCCATTGTTCAAGTCTGTCAAGATCTTTTGGGATCCTGAGCATGTCTTCTGGGGCGTTGGCTATTCCTACCAGTTTAGTGTCATCTGCAAATTTGATGAGTTCCCCTTCTATTTCCCTCATCTAAGTCATCAAATGTTTGAGTTCCCTCCCTCGCCGTTCTCTCAGGAAGGCCAGCTGCCGATAAACTATTTTCCTTTGCAAAGAGCAGGAAAAAAAAAAGAACTTTGAACAGGAGGCTTGGAATGTAAAAATTGCCTGGAACAAACTTCCTGTCCAGTGGTGGGATTCAAATAATTTAACAACTGGTTCTCTGCCCTAATGACCGGCTGGGTGGGTGTCGCCATGGTGGGCCTGGCCAGGTGTGTTACAGGCAGCACTTGACCTCCTGCACCCTGCACCCTCCCTGCGCCCCGTTTTGGGCCTAGTAGACCTCCCTGCAGCCTCCTGGGAGCAAAAACGGGCTGTGGGGTGGAGGGGGCATGGTTAAGGTGACCAGATTTTAATATTTGTAAAGCGGGACACCATTGACGGGGGGGGGTTCTAGGGGAGCAAGATGGGAGGGGTCCATCTCTCTTATCCTGCAGCTTTGTGCACACACCCCCTCAAACACCCCCCTTCATCGCAGCCAGGGGTGGGTTCCTACCGGTGCAGGCTTACCTGTTCGTCGCCGCAGAGCCGAAGAAGCTGGTGGCGTTCGTGGCGCGGGCCTTCCCCCGCCTGCTTCCCCTGCCCGCCAGGACGCCGCCATTTGCGTTCTTTTGCCCTCTGCGCATGCGCAAAGCATTCTGCTTGCACAGAGGGCAAAAGAATGCAAATGGCGGCGTCCCGGCGGGCGGGGGAAGCCTCGCGCCACGAACGCCACCAGCTTCTTCGGCTCTGCGGCGACGAACAGGCAAGACCGCCGCTGCCCCTCTCACTGTCCTCCCTCCCCGCCTGGCAGGAGGAGGCAGGCGAGGCAGGAGGCAGAGGGGTGTGCAGGGCAAATTCAAATTTAAAAAGCGGGACTTTTTTGAAACGCCGCGGGACGCGGGACAAATTATTAAAAAGCGGGACTGTCCCGCCAAAAGCGGGACGTCTGGTCACCTTAGGCATGGTGGGCGTGGCCAGGTGGTGTGACAGGCAGCACTCGGCCTCCTGCACCCTCCCCGCGCCCCATTTTGGGCCTAGTAGATCTCCCTGCAGCCTCCTGGGAGCAAAAACGGGGCAGATGGGGACTCCTGGAAGGGGCCCGGCGGGGCCAGGCAGCCATTTAACTACCGGTTCACCCGAACCTGCCCAAACTGGCTGAATCCCACCACTGTATCCTGTCTCTCTGTGCCATAAAAACGAATGTAAAAATGTAAGGCTAACGTTTCTTGAATAAAAAGAAATATTTTTTTTAAAGAAATCACGATCCAACCGAACTTGACATTTAAAGGAGAATGCTTAATCGTTTAGGGATTAGCTCTTATCTCAGGCTGGCAAGCAGGTTTCTCTTCTCAGAGACTTGGCGATTTATTACATCGAGAAAACTGAAGAAAGAAAGGAAAGAAAAACTGCAAAAGCTTCCTTTAGATAGAGAAACGTCATGCTTTAGCTCAAACCATGCTGGCAAGGTTGTCGTTGTTTCTCCCCACACTGTTGATCGAACAAACAGCAAACTGGACACAGCAGTTGTAACAATTACGACACCAAAAATTATAAGAATAGAAGAAACTAAAGGAAATATATATAGATATATAGATATATAAAGGAAAAAAGAAAACACTCATCGAGGACCCTTTTTCAGTTGTAACTAAAAACAAAAATGTACGAGGCCTTTAAGTTTAGAATCAGGATTGTTTTGTTTTTTTTTAATCTTTTTAACCCCAAATGATATTCTCACCCCCACCTTTCCCCAAAGCAATGGGTTTCTTAAGCGTTCTTGTGCTACCCAAACCTTAAAAATTGGAAATTTTGATAATAAGGCACTTAAGAAGTTCTTTTCTAGCTTGCTTTGGTACGTAGCTATTTTCTTTTGCACTGCAATTAACTCTTGATTTTTTTAAAAAAATTCTTTTTTTGGAGAGGGATTGGAAATATTTTAAGGAAGGAAGAGAACGAGAACACTCAATTGAAAAAGGCCCCCAATTCATTGAAAACACAAGTATTCAGGGTGCAAAAAATACCAATCATACGGCTCCTTTTCCTTATTTGTTGGAAATTACTCGAAACATAGACAACAATCCCATTTCTTCCCTCCCCCTAAAAAAAAGAATTAGAAATTTGTCTTCCCTCCCCTCCCCTTTCCAGGTGATATCTAAAGAAGCGTTAAAGTTGCTGAACGAGAAAACTCAAAACCACAAAGAAACCACTGCAAGCACTAAAAAAGGAAACAAACGAAGAATAAGACACAAAAAAAATTAAACATGAGCACGGCAAGAAAAAATTGTGGCAGCACAGAGTCAAGAAAGACACAAGTGATCATGACTGGCCAATTATTCAACCGATACGACATCCAAGAAAATAATGTTTCAATCACAGCATCTCCACGAAACTTGACGGCAGGTCATGCAACCAATTCTTAGCTGAGTTACATGGTGCCATCATATCACACTTCCAACTTCGAGTTGATGGTTGAACTTACGGACTGGGGACTGTTTGCTCCACCTTCCTGTCATTACTTTTTTCCTAGCTCAGCCCGGGACTGTGGTGGATTTGACTGGCTCTTGGTGGTTGGGTTGGAATTTGATCGAATGACAAAAGAAGAAAAGATTTTTTTTATATAGATATTGATATATTTATATATAGTCTGGGGTGGGGGGAAAGGGAGCGAGGAAGAGGGGAAAGGAAGGGAGAGGTTAAAAACCCAAACAAAAACCAGAAGGGAGGGAGGGAGAGAGAGAGAGAGAGAGAGGAGGAGGAGGAGGAAGGAGGAGGAAGAGGATGAGAGAAGAAGGAGGGGGAGAGGGAGAGGGGAAGGAGGAGAAGGAGGAGGAAGAAGAAAGAGAAGGAGGAGAAGATGGGAGGTAGAGGAGAAGAAGCAGAAAGATGGGAGAGGAGAAAGAAGGAGAAGGATGGGAGGGATAGGAGAAAGAGATGGAGGAGAAGGATGGTAGGGAGAGGAGAAGGGGAAGTAGACGGAGGAGAAGAATGGGAGGGAGTGGAGAAGGAAGAGAAGGATGGGAGAGAGAGGAGAAGGATGGGAGGGAGAGGAGAAGGAGAAGGAGGAGAAGAATGGGAGGGAGTGGAGAAGGATGGGAGGGAGAGGAGGAAGAGGAGGATGGGAGGGAGAGGAGAAAGAGATGGAGGAGAAGGATGGGAGGAAGAGGAGAAGGGGAAGTAGATGGAGGAGAAGAATGGGAGGGAGAGGAGAAGGAGAAGGATGGGAGGGAGAGGAGGAGAAGGATGAGAGGGAGAGGAGAGGAGAAGGAGAAGGAGGAGAAGAATGGGATGGAGTGGAGAAGGATGGGAGGGAGAGGAGGAAGAGAAGGGGAAGCAGAAGGAGAAGGAGGGGAGAGGAGGAGGAAAGGGAAATAGAGGAGGAGGAGAAGAAATCACTAAAATACAGCATTGTTCCAAAAAGCTGTAATGAGCACACAACCAAACGAAGAGAAAACGAAAAGGACAAAAACAAAACAAAACAAAGAAATCAAAAGGAATGGAGGAAGCCTAGCCAAAGACACACGGACACAAAAGACACAATTCATGTGGACACATAAAAACAGCGACCATTAACAGAACCATGTTGTGGCAGCTGAGAGAAGCATGCATTCAATGGATGGTGGCCAACGTGGACCATTGGTTTGCAAGGTCTGGACAATATCTTGGCTGCCAAACGGTCTCTTTCGGAGGTTGGACTTCAAAACAGACCTGTCCCAGTCACGCCTACATCTCCAGATCTGACCTGGAGGAGTTACCTGTGCCTAAACAGGTGTCCCTTGCCCCCAAACCTTTCAGTTCTTCTTGGAACCTTGGACCTTGGGGGAAGCTTAAGACTTGAGACCTCTTTCGTCCAAACAGGTCAAGAACCCAAAAGAGTTCTGGACTATCAATGCCTGGGAGATGCCTCCTCCTCCTTGAAGTATGGGTTGGCCAGAAATTACACTTTGTTGTGTTCAGTTGTGTCAACTGTGTGAATGCCCAGCTACTTTCGGGGCCCCGGTTCCATGTAGAGGTGTATGAAGTGAGCAATCTTTGACGTAGTTTCCTCAAATCTAGAACCTCTTCGGTTCTCCTTGGATTCTCATCGTTCTTAGACTGAACTTCATTTTCTGTTCCTTCTGAGAACAGTGAGGCACATCTTCCTCAATCAAACTTTAAGGCTTTTTGGAGTACAAAGCTACCAGTTGTGAAAAAGAGAGGACCCCCCCCCCGGAAATGTTATGAAGGAAGCGATAGTTAGGTAATGTCTCGGCACTCAGCACACCGAAAACGGAAGATCGGCTCCCCCGTTTTAAAGCGTCTACAAGACACAGCAGAGGCCACAACAGAAGCAATGTCTCATACACAACTCCCTTTCCCTAGGGAGTTCCTGTATGTAGAGAACGGCGTTCATGTCAGCAAAAAGAAAAAAAAAGAAAAAGAAAGAAAGAAAAGAAAGGGTTGAGAGAGTTGTTTTTGGGAGGGACTATAATCCAACTGATCAGCTGCGTGAAATATTCTAGAAAAATGTATGAACTAAAAAGAATAAGTTCAGATTAAAAATCTCTGGAGTATGTGTCACTCTGTCTTTTTGGTCGTTTATCCCCTCTCTCTCTCTCTCTCTCTCTCTCTCTCTCTCTCTCTCTCTCTCTCTCTCTCTCTC